>CM062811.1:1065500735-1065933754 GCA_031772625.1 Pinus tabuliformis
GGTTTGGTTTAAATATTTTGATTAAACTTTACCCCCGGTGCACAAACCATGTATAAAACCCACAAACCCAAAGTCTAAACCCCCGCAGCATTGTATAAATATTCGAATATTCCAGTGGGCCCTGCACACAAACCTGTCGCCAGCTCTCTGCTCCGTCAACCCTTCGATCCGCCCTCCTAGATCTGACGACTCTCAGCGATTTCGGAGCCGCCCCGTCACTTGACAGTTAGCGTCCGATAGCCTAGCGATTTTTCCGTCGTACAGAGGGACGCGTGTCCGCCCTTGATTGCATCGGATCCCCTCTGACATTTACCACCCTTGTATAGAGGGCGGTCCGACGAAACCACAAACCGCCTCTTGTCTCTCCTCCCCTAACGACAACACCAGGTCAGCGCCACGTCACCTCTGCGTCGACCCCCCCCACTGCTACGTGTCACTGCCACCACATCACCCTGTCATACTCCCACGTCACCCTGCCATGTCACCGCTGTACCGGGACCCACTGCTGACGTCATGCTAACATCATCACCGAAAAAATGCGCGAAGGGAAAAATCATAGCGAAGGATGCTTGGAATGAAAAACTGAGCCAGTTTTTGATGCGCAGTGCTAATCGCACATCTAAGAAAAAATGGTCAAAATGGAAAGATGTGTGTGGCTAGGCTACCAGCAGGCCCGAAAACGTGCAGTTTGACAAGATTTCTTCATGAAGGTTCAGAAAAGGGGCGATTTGACAAATTCAAGAGTATCAGAGGAAAGACGAACCCCAGATTAAATTAAAAGAGTATCAGTGAAGCGGAAAAGAGTATCAGATCGGAAATACCAAAGTAGGTGAACATTAAAGACCCCCAAAGCAAAGTCAAAGAAAATGGTCAAGCCATATAAGGCTCTCAGATCAGAGTTAATGCACATTAAAACCACTTGAGAGTAGGGGATCAAAGCCCGATGCACAGTTATGGCTAAATGAACAGCACAGAGCCAAAAGGACACTATATTAACTCATTTTGACACCGCTGCCTCCAGCGTAGCTCAAAGATATTTTCCTACATTAAATTCAGGACAAAAATTAGCTTAAAAAAGTTATTTCCCTCAGACCTGTTTTAGGTCTGCTGTAATAGATATTTTAGATATTTTCCCTATATAAACCACTGTAATTCATTGTTTAAAGGGTTGGTTGGCTGATATTCCTCATGCTGGACTTGCGCTGTATTTTTTAGAAGCTCTGTAATCAAAGACTGCTAGAATGCTTTGGATGAAGAAATGACTATTGTGTTATTAATGGTTAAAGAGTGACTGTGGAATTCCTGTGCTACTACATGGCTAAATAAGTTTTTTCTGCCTCTGTTTATAGTTTTATTATCTTCATGCACAATTGCGTTACCATCTAAATAGCAAGAAAAAAGAATAGCTTAGGTTTTGCTTGACTACACCTTACACTCAGTTCTTTTTATTTCTATATGTTTTCCTCAGAAATGGTTATGAATATGCATACTTAAATGATCATATTTACCCTGTTTCTTTCACATATGGCTGTTTTTTAGGAATTCTTTACTGCTCCTAAACAAACTTTCATCCACCTTCCCTCTATGTTAGCTAATGAAAGATTCCTAGTTTCCTTTCATTCCTGACCTTCATTCCATCTTTATTCCATCCTGATATTGTTCTATGTGTAGCTATCCTGCTCTATATTCCTCTTGTGACCAAGAAAACGCAACAGCATGCCCTAATCCATGACTCCATGCCCAATGGTTTGAACTTCTCACACTGTGCATCCCAACTCTACTTGAAAACATCTCCTTCCCACCAAAATCAAAACAAAACCCCTGTACACCATATCTAGCCTAAAATCAACCCAAGACAAAGTTAAATCATAAAGAGAGAGCCCTCTCTGACTGCAGGTAGGCTAGGACCTGTAGCCCAAAGATTGGTTTGTGGTTACCTCGGCCGTATCCCTTAAGGAGCTTAGGGACAACCTGAGTGTTAACATATTCGACGATGTTAAATTATCTTAAATCCAACTATCTAAGAAAACTTATCAGACCTAGTTATTTGTTGGAATTATTGACTTTTGTATGTTCCCACCATATGCTATTTTTGGATATTTGTATCTTTGAAGATGCATCTTCCTATATGATAGATTTATTAATTGTTGCAAACTGCTCCTTAAAATTCTTGATCGGGAAATTTGTCATCATGCTTTTCCTTCATTGTGGTTAAAGGATTTATCCTTCAGCATACCGTTGTCATTTATGTTACTTTAAGGTATAGATCTTATGATATATCTCTAATTCACTCTTCTATTAAATTTCTTTCATCATAAGTTGTGAGAACACGCAACAGAGTGGGAGTGTCGTTTATCAAAAAACCTCATAAGTAGAGTGTCACAGGAGCATCTATTTTATATTTATCTGTATATTTATATTATATTGCATTTGCATTCAAAAGAGGCAACCACCTTGAAGCCATCACTTGTATGCATAAGACCATAATACATAAGACTGAACAGTTATACACCACTAAAATTAAAATTTTCAATATATATGGCATACATATTTACAAATGCATTCCTCATATTATTTTAACAATTTAAAAAATCTATCGTCTTGTCTTTGCACCTTTTGCAGCAATTGCTATTAGACCAGATTGTTGATACTCCGCACTACCAACACTCCAGGGGAATGCAAACCACCAACCCTTTTGAATGAAGATTCATTCTGCTCAACCTCTCTTCATTGAACTCATTTTGTGAGGCTTATCAACTCATTATTGTAATATGTAATGGAATTTGTGGGAGAGTTCTTTATGTGATTTACTGCAATAGCCAGAGTACCATCCAGTTGAGTAGTTCGTAGGGAAGGATGACATTTATTATGTTTTGAACCAAGTTGCCTCTTCTCTATTTGACGTTTTCCAGTTCAGTCACCACTTAGTATCACGTCATCTGGCTAGGTGGAAGACTTCACTTCTCTCTCCCTTATCTCCTCATTTAGGCAAAATCCCATATGATTGTTGATTATTAATCTTGATTGAAATTCTGCAAGTTTTAGTCAAAGATTATGTTCACTCCTCTAATAAGATTTTTCAAATACTTCCCATCCCACTGTAGAGAAAAATAGGTGATGTGCTTTCATTTTAAAAGGGTTTGAAAGTTACCTAGTATTTTCACTAGTATTCACGACATTTTTGGGCTTTGATTGGGAACAAACATTGCTACCAACCAAAAATAGATATGGTAGCATCATTAAAATTTATGATTATATTAAAGAGTATATTGGTTTTGTTTTTGATCCATTTTGATATTGAGAGTTTAATAAGTTTGCATAATTTTACTTTTATTTCAATTATTAATTATTATAAAGATGGTAGGGGTTTTTATTAAAAATGAAATAAAATGACTCTACTATTGCATTTGCAGGTGCTTTGGGGAATCAGGCAAGGCAAGGCAAGTGATAATGAAGAAATACTAAGAGTGCACACATTTCTATTTCAGGTATGCACTACATTTATTTTATTTTATTTCAGTAAGTAGCTCTCTTGGAAATGGTTGAGAAATGGTATAAAACTTGCCTTATAGGAATTTATTATTTTATTCTTAACAGCTAGAAGTATGTGTGGTTTGGTGTGCCTCTAAGAAATGATTAACTGTCGATAAAACATCTAGTGATAGAGACTTTTATGCAACTTCAGCTTGTTATGAAGTTCATCATAATAGTTCATTACCCGAATTAGATTCATTGGATATGAAGCTTCCTCAGGAACTAGATCACCACCAATTTGGATACTAATTTCTGTAATTCTTGGGCTGCAATGGGAAATGGAGCCAACTCGAATTGTGAAAGTCAATAGCGGAGAAGATAATTATGTAGGTCACCAATAGATTGATAATTGGCCTATATCATGTTGCCGGGACCTGTGCCAATTTTTCATCTTTTGTAAAACCTTCATGAAGACAAAATTTCCAATCAATTGTAAATTCAAATTCATATACATTATTACAATTCTTTTTTATCAAGGGAGCCAATTCCAATTATACAATGGTATTGAAATTGTGGTTTAACAACTGGATATGAATTTAATTTCCACCATTTAATGTGATTGAAGTTTTGAATTTCTATGTTAGAGAGTAAACCCTCTTATAGGATGGAGAAATCTAGAACATTTCTTTTTTGACTCATACTATGTCTTAAAATGAAGTTCCAACTGAGGATCCTGCATGTTCAAATGACGTGAATGCATTTTCCGAAAATATAAGTGTGTTTCCTTATTATTTTCAATGTTGCTTTCCAGAATTGTTTTTACATTTAGATTTAAAATTACTTCGCTGTTAGTGTTAAAAATAATTGATTTACCTTTTTTTTATTAAGTTGGTATCCATAAACAACAAAGATTTAAGGTAATTAAAATCACTATTTGGGAATTTTGAATGTGAAACTAATTTGGAAGAACATTCAAAATGATTTTATTTATTTTTTTAAAATATTTTTTTATATTGTCTCTAGAGAGACAAGAGTTTGAATTATGGACATATAGTCTCTATAGAGACAATATGTTTTTAATCTCACCTATTGTCTCTAAAAAGACACAAATTAAATTGTCTCTAAAGAGACACAAATGAAGTTGTCTCCAGAGAGACAAATGAAATTGTCTCTAGAGAGACAAATGAAATCGTCTCTTAATAGACAATAACTCATGTCTTTATAGAGACAATAATAATATGTGTTCTATATTGTCTTTATAGAGAAAATTTTTGAGACATTATATTTTGAGACACCCGCTTAAATACAATATTTAATACAATACACAAGTTTCTGTTTGTCTTAAGTTAAGACAATTGACTCAAATATTGTCTTAAATGTTGTCTTAAAATCCCCCTACATGTAGTAGTGCCAAGTGCATCCAGTTGTAGTGTGTCCAAGTTAAACTAACACTCTCCAATAGATACAAGTTTGAATTCTCTCATTTATCTCTCTATTCTCTCCCTTCTCTTTCTCCAAATTCCTTCACCGAAACAAAATCCTCCAAACCAAAACCAAGACTGAGGGATCTCCCCCTCTCCTCTCATCCTCCTTCCCTTTTAGGCCTCTTCCTCCGATCCACCTCAACCACCTATCATTAATGTCATGACTATCCCTCATCCTTTTATTTTAGTATCCTTGAATTTTCTTACCATATCTTATTCAAAGTAGATTTGATAAGACACTTTAGGAATAAAATATAGATATTTAATTTAGAATTAAATTGGAAAAGGCTATATCTTCTGAAAAATAGATTTGAAAAGACACGTTAGGATATGGATATTTAAATTGGAAATAAACTGGAAAGACCATATATTCTCAAAAGTAGATTTGAGAAGACACTTTGGGATATGGATATTTAATTTAGAAATAAATTGGAGAATACTATCATATCCAAAATTAAATTCAAGAAGAGACTTTGGGAATTGAATAATAGCAATAATAAAATTCATATGAGTAAAATAAAATTATAGTTTTACAAATGTAAATATATACTAATATTTCGTAACATTTATAAGCCAATATTTTCAAGTTAATTAAGAATCAATAAAAATTGGAATGATAGGATTGTGTAGGGAATTTCACAAGTGGGTAGGCCACCTCTTAGACCAATGCGATAGGAACCCTTGGGGGTTAATGTTATAGAAAGAGACTTGGGTTTGAAAGTACCATTCATAGGGTATTAAGGTTTTAGCTCACGAGGAAAATAGTTTGGTTTTGCATGGGTTGGGAAAAGTGGATGCTCACACTTCCCATTGATGCTGACATCTATAGGTATGAAGTATGATACCCCTCTCGATATTAACATAATTGATTATGTGTTGTTAATGGTAAATTTTACATTATCAGATGGTGTACAAAAAATGGTTTCACTATCCATGTTTGAACATACTTCAACCACTGGAACTGCCCTGGATAATGTTTTCCTTTCCACTACATCCTTGACTTACCTTGTCTCCCACACCTATCCTTAATGCCCCTCGCTCTACTACCTCCATCTCCCATCTATTGTTCCTTATTCATAATCCATTTCTTTTGGGCCAAGTTCATCTTTGTCCTTGTATTTGTAGATAAAACTAACATGACAAAGGAGTTTCAATCTAAAAATGGTGGACAATAGAAAGGATTATGAGCTTCAATCAAGGATCAAGTCCTTCCATATTGGTATCTTAAAAGGCAAGTTAGCATAGGATGCCCCTTCAATTGGACATGCTCGGAGAAATTATTTTCTATCTAAGCTCAACAACGAGAAATAAAAAAATAAAACTAGGTAAACAAAATACCATTACAGGGGTTCTTGTAGCTAAGAATACCCCTCTCGGGGTTCAAAAATGAAAATCTTTTCACTTAATGTAAGAGGTTTTGAACAAAATTACCAACTTAACGGGATCTATACTGAGTTCTCACTTTTCTAGAGGTTGCAAGAAATCAGTGTTGATTCAAAATTAATCTTTTTCTTTGGGGAATATTTTTAACGCTTTATTTTTTTTTATGTATTAAATATGCACATTTTTTTTTTAAATGTTAGTGGTATTCATGCCAATTTTGAAAAGTGTTGATGCAACATCAACCCTTTTTTTAGGCTTATTTTTTATACTTTAAATTTTTTGATGATTAATTATGGATAATATTTTTAAATTCTTCATGATTTTTATGCGAAATTTGAAAAGCATTGATGGAACATCAACAATTTATTTATTTTTGGATGTTTTTGACACCTTAATCTTCTTATTCTTTTTTATCTTAAGTATGCACATTTTTCTTTAAATATTGGTTATTCAACCATGTTTCAAGTTTTCGTCTTCTTGTTTTTTGTTCTTATTTTTTGTTTTCTTCATGAGATGTCTGTTTTTGAGTGTTTTTCAAGTTTGTGTTTTTTGTTTCTCTTTGCAATTTTTTTTTTCTTACTTGAATTTCCATTTTTTTTGCAAAGTTTTAAAATGTAATAATAATACTATTTTGAACTTAGGATTTTTTATAGTTTTATGTATCACTAATAATAACTTCAATACACATAAAATAGTTGTCACTAGAAAAAGTAATTTTAAATTGTTGATTAAAAAATACACATTTTGCATATAGTTGTAATTAGAAAAGTACATATCTTGGGATTTTTCACTAAAAGTGACAGGTCAAATAAATTATTTTTATGGAAAAAATTGAACATAAAAAATTGAAAGAATAGCAAATCTTATGAATTTTATGTCCAAAATTGAAAATATTTGATGTTTTTTTTCAAAAATAATGATTCACATAAAAGTTTAAGTAAAAATAACAAAATTAAAATCTTAAATGTCTAAAAAAAATAAAAACTAAAAATAACTAAACAAAAATAATTTGTTTAAAATAAAAGTAAATTGAAAACAAAATTTAAAAGATGCAATTAAAAACATTTTAAAAAGATTGAAGAAAAACATTAAATTAACCAATAAATAATAAATAAAACAATAGAATTTAGTTAAAATCAATATATAAAAAAAAGGAAAGAGATTTTTATTTATTTATTAAAAGTAGAAAAAAATTAAACAAATTAGAAAAAAGTATTAAATAAATTAGGGAAAAAACAAAACCTACCAACAAAACATAATTTAATTGAATACAAGAAGGAAAATAAAAATAAACTTGAATCTCTCTCTCTCTCTCTCTCTCTCTCTCTCTCTCTCTCTCTCTCTCTCTCTCTCTCTCTATATATATATATATATATATATATATTAAATGTTTCGAAATATTAAAATAAAAATAAAAATTTAAGTGAAGTTAAGAGAAATTTTTGGCCGACGTGTTTCGAACTAACAAGTGTGGTTCATCATCAAGAGAAAATAAAGAGTCAAACCATGACAAAGGCTTAAATAGAGAGTAGTGTAGAGACATAATTTAAGGTAACGACTATATTTGAATAATAATATTTAAATTATGATATCAATTTATTAATATATTAAAACCAAATATTATTAAGTAACAACTATATTAAACGACTAGTTTTTGAAAAATAATATTTAAAAATAAAAATTAAAAATTAAAAAAGTCAAACTCTAAACAAGGAGGGAAGTAAAAAATTATAAAAAAAGTCAAGACCCTAATCAAGAAAAGATCAGTTAATAAATACAATAATTAATTGAAATAAAATAAACTAAATTAAAAATAATTAATGGAAAAAAGATAAAATAAAACAAAATGTACACCAATCATAACAAATATATATATATATATATATATAGAGAGAGAGAGAGAGAGAGAGAGAGAGAGAGAGAGAGAGAGAGAGAGAGATAATAGGGTCAACAATAAAATATGGGGCTAAGGGTCATTAAACAAATAACAAAAATACATGATAAAATACATAAAAAACACGAAGGATCAAGAAAATAAACTCTAATGAAGAATAAATCAACAAAAAATACTATAAAAAGGATGTCAATACCTACATAGATAAACAAGCAAACGAATAAATTACAAAAAAAAAAAGCCTAAATAACTAGGAGGGCGGGAGAGGGACTCAACTTCTACTAATATTCCAAACATCATCTCTATTCAAATTATTGGGTCTTTATACAATTTCTAGGGCCTCCCTCAATTTATGATGACTAGGGTCTCGACTCCTTTTATAATTTTTGACTTCCCTCCTTGTTTAGAGTTTGACTTTTTTTTTAATATTATTTTTCAGTTACTAGACATTTAATATAGCCCTTACCTATTAATATTTTAATAAATTACTAAAATCACTATTCAAATATTATTTTTCAAAGATTAGTCATTTAATATATTAATAAATTGATATCATAATTTAAATATTATTATTCAAATATAGTCGTTACTTGAAATTATGTCTCTACATTGCTCTCTATTAACACCTTTGCCATGGTCTGCCTCTTCATTTGGTCCTCATGATGAACCGCACTTGTTGGTTCGAAACGAGTCAACCAAAAATTTCTCTCATGTGATTTCTACCGAAGGACTTTGCTTAATTCATTATGTATCACAAAAGCCTTAACACAAAAATAATAATTTTTTTAATCAAAATATAGATATATAAAAAAAATTAATAAAAATAAAATTATTAATTTAAAAATTAAATGAAAATAAATAAAGAAAATATTTTGAAAAACATGAAAATATACATCAAAACAATTAAAAAAACATTTAAAAATTTAAAAGGAAATATAAAAAAATAAAAAATAGATACATGTGTGCCTCCCTTGGTTGTGCACATAAAAGGTTGTTGCCAGGGCAACAGGAATGATGTGTCGCTCCAACTACCCTAGTGGTGGCCCTCTGGCACCATGCCAGGCTGAGGGGTTGATTCCTAGAATCGAGCCCCCCCCCACAACATGGGCCGCTCCATCTACCCAAATGATGACCCTTTGGCATTATGCCTAGCGACGGGTCAATTCTGAGAATTGACCCCCCACCCTAGTCATGACGACAATGTGGTAGGAGTAGCCTGTCGTTCCCGTTGCCCTGGTGGCACCGTTGGAGTAGGGACCTGGTTTTTTTATGTTTTAATATTTTTTATGTTTTTTAGTATATATTGTTTTAATGATTTATTTTATAGTTTTATATCTATGTATTTTTTAAGTTTATATATATATATATACATATATACATATATATATACACATATACATATATATATACATACACATATACATATACATATACATATACATATACATATACATATATATATATATATATATATATATATATATATATACATACATACATACATACATACATACATACATATATATGTATTAAAATTTAATATTTTTATTTATTTATTTAGTCTTTTTCCAATGATTTTTTCTTACTTTTTTATGTTTAAATTCTCATTGTTAATGGGTTATTTTTTATTACTTTTGAGTTTTTCTAAATCATGCTTATTTTGTTCCAAGAAAAAAAATGATATTTTATTCAAAGAAAAAATTACATTGTGCAAATGCTCAAGGACATTACATACGTTAGCTAGAAGGCGACTCAAAAAAACGTCACAAGATGAAATAGAAAACTAGGAAGCCAGCAAAAAAATTGGTTGAAACTTTAAACAAATCCTAGGCATAGACCGCCCAAATAGCCAAGATAAAGCTAAAGAAGTTGTGACAAAAACACATTAGCAATGTGATGAACCACATAAAAAGACAAAAGAGGCACGAGGCTAAAGCCAAAAGTAGTAGGACAGCCACTTCAATCTTGCTCCCTCAACTCCCAAGTACAAGACATAGACAAAAAGAGACCCACACCAAAGGTGACCCCAATGCACCCAACATTAGCCAACGATGGAGACCCTTGAAAACATCAATGCTAGGAGAAGCCACTAAAAAACAAGGTCGTGGGTTGCATAAGCCTACTCATGGAGACCATCATTGAAACCATGATGATAGGGTAGGGCCATGAGCCGAAACAAGAGCTAAAAACCACTTCAGAAAAAAAAATAAGCCCCAAGAAAGTGGATGGCATAGGCCATTTGCAGAGGTAAGAGAAACCGACAACAAGAATCCAAATAAAAATGGAGCCACGCCCTAATCCCAAGCAAGTGTCGAGGAAAACATAAGCCAACAGAGAACTAGTCAAAGCAATGGGGAAAGTAGTTGCAAGAAGGAAAGATGAATCTAGCTAAAAGATATTGTTGGCATTATGTTTTCTGATATGGCTATATGTTACAGATGTTGTACTTGATGGAAACTCCCATGACAAGGCTCTCATTTTATTGAAAAATTAAGAAGGACGCAGGAAAGCAGTTCAGAAGGTGCATACCCGCAGGTACACCATGCAGGGACCGCGTCCAGAGACGCAGGTCAGCCGTTCAGGAGGTGCGTCCACCCAGTGCACACATTTCAAGGCAGAGAAAAGCACACGTGGGGGTTTCTTGTGTTGTACTCTTGGTATCTAGCCGACGGTATTGTGTTATTATGGTGTCGGCTCATGGTATTGTTCCATGATTTGAGGAGGAGCTTGCCTATATAAAGCAAAGGAGATCATTTGGATGTGTATGTCTTTGGTTGAATATCTTATGGAGTGAGATCTGGTCTAGATCTACAAGGCGAATCTACTGAAGGACTGAGATCTCTTTGGCGCAAGATCAGATCTGTAGATCTGACTGTTTGGGTTACACTTAAAGTCTTGAAATCATTCATACCCGAAGGGACGCAGGTACAGTGAAAGGAAAGTGCACTGGGACGCAGTGCAGTAGGAGGAGACCTGCGTGGGGACACAGGGTAGACGAAGTTCAGGTGCGTCCAGGACGCAGTTCAGTAACTTGAGATCTGCGTGGGGACGCAGGGCGACCAAGATTCAGGTGCGTCCCTGAAGCAATAGGACGCGGCGCGATAGTGTCTTTGGGTGCGTCCCTGCAGCAACAGGACGCGGTGCGATAGTGTTTTTGGGTGCGTCCCTGAAGCAACAGGATGCAGAGCAGTTGAAGGAACAGTGCGTGGGGACGCAGCGCAGCAGAAGGATCTCTGCGGGTGGTCGCAGGAAAGCAGAAGGTGAACTGCGTCTCGACGCAGGCCACAGAAGGGAAAACTGCGTCTCGGTCTTAAGATGTTCTGTTATTCTCTGTTGATAAGGTGTTCTGGGTTAGTTCTGTTATTGCTGATCTGATAACTGTAGTGGACTGTAACTGATATGTACTTGATGATCATTTGATGCTTTATGAAAAGAAGTAGGGGGTTGTAGCTCCCTTGCAGGAGAGACTCGAAAATGAGAGAGAGTTGTAACTCTCTACAGGTTGTAGCCTCCGTACTGGTAAAGGACTGCGCCAGTACAGAATCATTGTAAAAGAAGTTTCTAATTTGAAAGAAGATAGAGACATATTGCAGCAAGTGGTTTTCACCCACATTGGGTTTCCACCTTACATCTTGTGTTCTTTGGTGTGACTATCTGTTTTCTTTGTTCATGCTCATTATTTTATGGTACTGACATGCATAAATAATTCAAAGAACAATTAAGGAAGATCGGCAAACATAATTAGATAATACTGATTCACCCCCCCTCTCAGTATTATTTCCAACAATTGGTATCAGAGCAGGTCCTTCAGAGGAAACTTGATCGCTTGAAGGAAAAGATCCATCAGAATGACTAATCCAGAAAGAGAGGCACACATCAGGCCACCAGTCTTTGACGGGAACAATTTTACTCACTGGAAGATAAGAACCACTGCATATCTACAATCTCTTGGAGCAGAAGTTTGGGGAATCGTAGAAGGAGGATACAAATTCCCATCAGCAACTCCTACAGATCCAGCAGAGAAAAAGCAATATGAGCTCAATGCCAAAGCCGTTACTGTCCTATTGAGTAGTTTGACTCAATCAGAATTTATGAAGATCATGCACTTCAAATCAGCTAAGGAAATATGGGACAAAATTGTTACAAGCTACGAAGGAGATGATCAGGTAAAAAGAGCAAAGCTTCAAACTCTCAGAATCTGGTATGAAACTCTTAAGATGCGTAATAATGAAAGCATAGCTAATTATTTCCTGCGTATGGATGAGATTGTGAATTGTATGAGGGATCTGGGTGAAGAATTTGAGGAAGTTGTCTTAGTTGAAAAAGTTTTGATATCTCTGTCTGCTAAATTTGATTCTAAAGTATCTGCCATAGAAGAAAAGGAGAATGTGCAGAAAATCACCATGTCACAGCTTCACAGGATCTTAACTGCTTTTGAAATGCGATAAGAGGTACCACCAGAGGCCACATTCGAAGTGTCAGAGGAAGAAGATGAGGTAAATTTTGTCAAGAATCTTGAACGGGGAACTGGACGGTTCAAAGGTAAGCTACCTTTCAAATGTTTTCTATGTGGTAGAGTTGGTCACTATGTTGCTAGATGTCCTCATAACAAAGGAAAGAAATCTGAAGAAGATGGTAGAAGCTATTATACCCATATTAAAAGTTCATTCAATGATAGTGAAGATATTAGAAGTCTCATGGCACATAAGAAGAAGAATGCTTCATCCCATAATAGCAAAGATATTAAAAGTCTCATGGCACATGAAGAGAAGAATGCAGAAACTGAAGAAGTTGCCAAATTAAAAGAACAATTGGATACAGAAATCAGGGTAAGGGAGCAATTGCAGGATATAGTAAAGGATCAAAGTACAACTATTCAGAGACTTGAATCAAAGATCCTCTCTCTAAAAGAAGATCTTAAAAAATCAAGAGAACAGAACAGAGAAGATTTTGAAGATCAAGAACATGAAGTGACCAAACTAAAGCGACAAGTGGAAGAAGGAAGAAAAGCTGAAGAAGACCTAAGGAATCAATATCTGAAAAAGGAAGAACAAGATCAAGTTGAGGTAAATATCTTGAAAGGTAAAATAGAAGAAAAGGATAAGCTTTTACGATTTCAAGATAGTACTAAAGTCTTGGATGATATTCTTAATAGTCAAAGGTCTCCTGCTATCAAGACTGGTCTTGGTTTTCATGAATATGTTGAAGGTGAATCTAGTTCACAAGGTGAGGCAAGAAACTCTAATGAGAAATCTGAAATGCTCAACAAGGAACAACCAAGGAAAGAAATTCCTAAAGAAAGATCCTTTACTCCTAACTATGGACATGATAGACGATTATTTCCTCCACTGAAAAATGTTGAATGTTATGTATGTCATAATCTTGGACATGTTGCAGCCAGATGTAGAAGTAGAATGGTTCAAGAAAGATCATCGCATCCCAGGTATTTCAGAGGATATTGCTTTGCCTGCAATGCATATGGACACAAAGCAATTGATTGTGATAGAAGGAACATGAAAAATGTAAGGTGTTATACATGCAACAACTATGGGCATAAAGCAAGGGAATGCAGGAGCAGATTTCAAAATTCAAAACAAAAGGACCATACATCATCACGGTTGCAGGAATTGAAGAAGACAGAGACAGAAAGGTGTGGCATAATTCAGACAACGGACATAACAGACACAGGGGAATCTGAAAGTGATGAAATTTAGTATTCCATCCTACATACGCTGATATAATAAAGACAAGTCGCGTATATACGCGAGTTACAGGCTGCAAAGTCACGTATATGAAGAAAGGGCAGCAGAACAGACTCAGGTTCAGTCATGGTTGGCTCAGGCTCAGGGGGAGCAGAACAAACTCAGGAAATGGTTCAGTCATGGTTGGCTCACAGGTTCAGGGGGAGCATATAATGCATTGTTGGCATTATGGAGGATGGTCAGAAGGAGATCTTGGAAATAGCTGCAATATGTCTCTATCTCTTTCATGGTGGATTATGGTTCTTTGTTGCAGATCTGGTTCTTTTTTTTTCAGGGGGAGCATGATCTTAGGGGGAGCATACCCCTTTGCCCTTGATGTCAAAGGGGGAGAATGAAGCTGAAGTTTGTAAGGTTGCCATCAAGTCCAAAGGGGGATATTGTTGGCATTATGTTTTCTGATATGGCTATATGTTACAGATGTTGTACTTGATGGCAACTCCCATGACAAGGCTCTCATTTTATTGAAAAATTAAGAAGGACGCAGGAAATCAGTTCAGAAGGTGCGTACCCGCAGGTACACCATGCAGGGACCGCGTCCAGAGACGCAGGTCAACCGTTCAGGAGGTGCGTCCACCCAGTGCACACATTTCAAGGCAGAGAAAAACACATGTGGGGGTTTCTTTTGTTGTACTCTTAGTATCTAGCCGACGGTATTGTGTTATTATGGTGTCGGCTCGTGGTATTGTTCCATGATTTGAGGAGGAGCTTGCCTATATAAAGCAAAGGAGATCATTTGGATGTGTATGTCTTTGGTTGAATATCTTATGGAGTGAGATCTGGTCTAGATCTAAAAGGCGAATCTACTGAAGGACTGAGATCTCTTTGGCGCAAGATCAGATCTGTAGATCTGACTGTTTGGGTTACACTTAAAGTCTTGAAATCATTCATACCCGAAGGGACGCAGGTACAGTGAAAGGAAAGTGCGCCGGGACGCAGTGCAGTAGGAGGAGACCTGCGTGGGGACGCAGGGTAGACGAAGTTCAGGTGCATCCGGGACGCAGTTCAGTAACTGGAGATCTGCGTGGGGACGCAGGGCGACCAAGGTTCAGGTGCGTCCCTGAAGCAACAGGACGCGGCGCGATAGTGTCTTTGGGTGCGTCCCTGCAGCAACAGGACGCGGCGCGATAGTGTTTTTGGGTGCGTCCCTGAAGCAACAGGATGCAGAGCAGTTGAAGGAACAGTGCGTGGGGATGCAGCGCAGCAGAAGGATCTATGCGGGTGGTCGCAGGAAATCAGAAGGTGAACTGCGTCTCGACGCAGGCCACAGAAGGGAAAACTGCGTCTCGGTCTTAAGATGTTCTGTTATTCTCTGTTGATAAGGTGTTCTGGGTTAGTTCTGTTATTGCTGATCTGATAACTGTAGTGGACTATAACTGATATGTACTTGATGATCATTTGATGCTTTATGAAAAGAAGTAGGGGGTTGTAGCTCCCTTCCAGGAGAGACTGGAAAACGAGAGAGAGTTGTAACTCTCTGCAGGTTGTAGCCTGCGTACTAGTAAAGGACTGCGCCAGTACAGAATCATTGTAACAGAAGTTTCTAATTTGAAAGAAGATAGAGACATATTGCAGCAGGTGGTTTTCACCCACATTGGGTTTCCACCTTACATCTTGTGTTCTTTGGTGTGACTATCTGTTTTCTTTGTTCATGCTCATTATTTTATGGTACTGACATGCATAAATAATTCAAAGAACAATTAAGGAAGATCGGCAAACATAATTAGATAATACTGATTCACCCCCCCTCTCAGTATTATTTCCAACAGATATAGCAAAAGGGACACTAGTAACAACATAAATTAACAAAAAATCTACCCACAAAAATCCTAGCCAACACACAAATTGTTAGCAGCAAGAACAAGTGGAAGAGCGACGACAACTTGGAAAGACAAAGAAGAACCAACAAAGGCATGAATGAGGGAGGAAGTAGCTAGAACCCTAGTCACCGCTCCTGCACCCTCAACTCCTTTGACCCCTCCTCATTACCCTCCTTAATTGATCATTTATCCACATCTACCATCTGATGCATCTCTGTTTTTAAATTATGTTATTTATTTATTCAATTTTTATTTTGGTTATATATATCTATATCTATATGTATATATATATATATATATGTCATTTTTAATTTTTAATTTATCTTTTTCAATGTTTTTTTTTGTAAGCTTGGTGGAACTACATCTTCATCATGCGCAATATATCACCATAATCGAGGCGGGGAATTGGACTGACAACTTCACATCAAGGATTTCCTTAACAGAGCACCTAATCACCTATTATCCAAGACCCTGTGGACTATTTTTGACTTCCTATTATTTTTGTTTTCTCATTTTTTATTTTATTTATTTATTTTTTGATTGGTTTTTTTTTTCTTTTTATTAACTTATGTTTTTCTATAGAGGCTGTGTCGATGTTCGATTAGCAACCTGACCCCAATATGTGTCAATTTGATAGTTGATTTTTTAGTTTTCATTACAAGGAATCAAGTTCACCTCCGCTATGTCTTGATTTGCTGGTTGATTCTTAAGTTTCCATTACAATGGATTAAGCATGCCCCCACTACATGTCAATTGGATGGTTGATTTTTAGTTTTCTGTTGCAATGTGCCAAGTTATTTTAGGCTAAGATTTTAAAAGAACTATATTTTTAGCATTTGGTAGAAATACCTTTTGATTTAGGTATTTATTATTAAGGTTTAATTTAGTCATGATATTTGATCTTGAAATATGTTGAAAATCTAAGGTTTATTATAGCAATGATATTTATTTTAATTCCATAGATGAAAAATGTTGAAATTTTAAGCTTTTTTCAGAGACGTGATATTTTATCTTTAATGCCATGGTTGAAAAATGCCAAAATTTTAAAGTTTTTTAGATTCATGATATTTATCTTTAATGCCATGGTTGGAAAATGTTGCAATTTTTAGGGTTTTTGGAGTTGTGATATTTTATCTTCATTGTATTGTTGAAACAATTGGAATTTTAACGGATTTTGGAGTCATGATATTTTATTTTTAATGCCATTTCTAAAAGATGTTGGACCTTTAGCAAAAAAAGTGTTGAACCTGAGAGTTTGGTGTGTTTTTTGTGTTTATTGCACAAAGATTTTTGTTTTTAATGCTATTGTTAAAAAAATGAAATTTTAGCCCAAAAGAAAAGGGTTGATGTGTTGGCTTGAGGGGGCCTGACCCAGGTTCAGCTTTAATTAGCCAAACAAATCGCTACACTACTAGCCATTTCAAAATCAGCCCGTAGAGCGCAAACTAAAGTCTCACCCAAAGCGGTATGGGGGGATGTTGGAACCAAGTTTCTACACCTTGAGATGGTTTTGATGTCGTTTAACTCCCTCTATTCCTTCCTTCGCATAGGTCACTTTGCTCTAGGGCTTGAAATATGAGCCCTCTATTCCATCCTTATGTACTACTGTGAAAGGGTATGATCGACCTTCGTGCAACCATGATCTGCTGCTGACATAATTTTGCACTGCTATGGAAGTGTGTCATGCAGATTCCCCAATTAGTCTAAGTGATTTTCTTATCTGATCAAATACTTAAAGTTAACACAATGTAAGTAGATATTCATAATTGCATTCAATTATTTAATGTAATTTCATTCACTCACGCATCATATAAGCATAATAAAGGGAATTCATACATAAAATATCGAAGCACATCAACGAATAAAGAAATAGAAATTGCAGAATATCTCCTTTTATTAATATGTCCAAGTGTTACAACTTTTGTCTACCCTACACACACAGCTACAGGTGTCTGCACACTCAGCTGTAGACTTCTACCCTAGGCCTTTGAGCACTCAGCTGTAGAGCCTCTACCTATGTTACAACCCAAGACTTAAACTTTGTTCTCCAAAGCTATGACTCTATTACATCTTGTGTCATTCTATCTCCCTCAAAACCACTTAGAGCTTAGCTCTTTTTATACAATCCCATGGTCCGCAGACCAGTGGTAGATCTCTTATAGTCGACTTTACTTTAAAAAACTAAGGGTGGACTATCCTTTTTGATATATAACACCTTCGCACTCCATGAACACAAAATGCCGAGTCTTTAGGATTATATTACAAAAATTGACTTAAACATAGGCTTTTAACCCTAAAACATCCCTTGGCAGATCCCGCTCCGAATAGGCCCCCAACAAAAACATCTTGACTCACCCTCGAGTCACTTAGTAGGTGCGGATATCTTTGCACAAAGCCCATCCATCTCGACCCGAATGACCTCAACCTTGGTCATGAACTGAGCTGTTGCATGCTTCACATCTTCAACTATCTTCTCGGTTACTGCTCTTGTGCTGTGAGCCCGAAGCTTTTGTTTCATCATTTGCAGGGTTGCAAGCTTGCCTCCAATGTTTCCTGTGACTGTGTAAGCTTCCTCCAGCTAGGTCTGTACTCATGCCTTCAACACTACTTCCTTATGCAGCATTGCATCCACCTGTTCCTTCAGCTGCTTGTCTTCCTATAGCTTGGCTAACCTCTGTGTTAGCGCAATGGTTCGTGTTGTGCCATTAACTTCGTCGTAGCGTTGTTGTAGCTTGTGCACTTTTATCTCTAACCTTTGGATGTTTGGGTCCTCCTGCAAGCTAGTCAGGACCTCAAATGATTGCTCGAACAATTGTGTACAGTCTGTTACTGCACTTTTCACCGTCATGGCGGCTTCTCTGACAACAATCGCCCATTGTTCCTTTACCTCTGGAGGTGTTGAAGGCTGGGTCCTCAAATGGAGCTCTATAATCTATAGGTTCAGCTCCAATTGAACCCGCACCATCTTTCTTTGAGTGTCGCACACCCTTGTAGCCAATTTGTGGATCTGGACCTCCACTAGTGCCACATCCGAAATGGCCAACTCTAGGACCATTATGCATGCCTCCTCCATGACCTACATGATCTTCTTGCTATGGTTGGTCACATCATCCTCAGTTGCGATGGAAACATTTCATTGTAGGGTCATCTATTCATTGTTTATACGTTGTTCGCTGATAACCTAGAGGGGGCGGTGCTCATGAGCCCTTAGCTCTGCAATTACTATGTCTTGCAAGAGGTGGAGTGCTTCGCGCTAAAGCGCTGCTAGGTTCATTCCAACTCTCTTCAAGGCACTAACAGTGGTCCTACTAGCCTCATTTTCCATGGTCAGTGCTCCATCTGGTAGCGCTATCGTACTGGAAGCCTTCGTGTGCAGCATATCGGCAGCCTATGAGGTGCCGATGGCCAAGCTGTTAGACACCATACCAGTCTGCGATGCGCGAGTCTACAACTTGTCCAACTCGGTCTTGATGGCCCCTAGTATGATCTGATGTTGCTTTCCAAATTACTGCAAGGCCTCTGTGGTGACATCTCTAGTTGTGTCACTGATGTCATATAGGTTGCCCTCCGTCAATGTGATAGCATCCAACGAGGTCTTAGTTGCATTGGATTTCTTTTTGGATCATCCCTTCTCCAGCTCTAGCAGGTGCTTAATGTGGG
This sequence comes from Pinus tabuliformis, assembly GCA_031772625.1. Classification (NCBI taxonomy): domain Eukaryota; kingdom Viridiplantae; phylum Streptophyta; class Pinopsida; order Pinales; family Pinaceae; genus Pinus; species Pinus tabuliformis. The sequence continues at coordinate 1,065,520,210 of CM062811.1, forward strand.
CAGACGGCTCCCAGGGTCTGCGTTGTGCTACTCTGTGTCCTCCTTTTCAGTCTCACGTGAAGGCGACTGTGTGCCTTTGTCAGAGCCTCGCTCTGTGTCACCTGTCTATTTTCCTTCTTGTTCTGCTTGGGCCTTCTCATCAACCTCCTTTTTCATTTTTTCAACTAGCTGCGCCATCTTCATCTTCACCTCCTCCTCCTTCTTCTATGCAGCAGACTTTCTTCCACCAACCGCCAAGTCAATGGTAGTTCCCCAATCCACCAGCCATTTATCAAGCACTGCATCAATGGAATCATCTGTGGCTAGATACAACAAATCATACCACTTATGCGCAGGGTCCTTCCGCGCCGTGATTGATATTTGATGGAAATTAGCTTTAAAATCAACATAGCTCTGCAGGTTAGCATATATTGTGGGTGAAAATTGCAGCTTGCAATTGATGGCCATTATGACATTCATTTCCATCAATATGTAGAAGATCTTTCTGTCCCCAGCTCGCTTCACGTCCTTGGTCACCCACAGCAAAGCATACTTTGATATTGCAGGAAGGTCTGGTGTGATCGAAGGGAACTAGCTCTCTTATGATACCTCCCATGCTACTAGCACAATCGATAGCAACAGCCATGCAAAGTGGAATGTCTTTCTTTTCTCTTGCGCTTCACAGCAGTTTGCCAAGAACTATCTGTGAAGGTAGTCTAACTAGTTAAACTAGACTCCTTCCGCACACTGTTGTGTGAGTGTGATGACAGGTGCCACCACCTCGTCGGTGTGACACTTCCGCATCACCTTCCATGTAAGGATCTGCATTGCTACCTTCATAGTGAGGTTGCAGATGCTAGAGATAGCATACCTACACTGCTTCTTCAGCAGCTTGAATTTATGCTTCATTGATTTTGCGAGCGCCTGCTCTCCAACTTTGCTGCCAAAGATCATAGCTAAATATTTTCCTGTATATGGTAGACACGTTATTCGGTGGATTAACATATATGTGATGTTTATTAGCTCCTCCAACCACAGACACCCATCATGCACCAAGCACAACAACTGCCTGATGACCAAAACTATCATCGGGGTGCAATTATAGTGCAGCATCTAGAGAAGGTTCAACAATCCTTCTCTACGCCGTTGAGTCACCTCCGCAGCTCCAAGATGGTTATTCTCGTATTTATGTCTATGATGTGGTGCATCAACTACTCAGTCAACAAGTGTGGGAACTTCTTGTAGTCTACCAAGTCCCATTCTTTAAGCTTCAGTATCGGCACTTGGGCCAAGCCTGAACCATCGAAAGTAATTTCATTCGGTGGCATAGGGGTTTGCAGGGGAGTCCTACTCTCATCAACGTCCTCTAGGACCTTGTACTTAGCTTGCGTGGAGGGAAATACTCTGGAAACTATGTAATAGGGTCCACACCCTGGGCTTCAACCTCCTCTACTTCCACTCTCACATCCTCATCGTCCATCGGGATGTCTTCAATATCCTCCTCCTCTACTTCTAGGTTTATAGCCCTTCCTTTCTCCTGGGGAGTGTGCTTTGGTAGCTTTCTCCTTGGTGACATGCACACCGATATGGCAGGTTGCTTTCCCTTCTTATCCTTCACGGTCTCCTTGGTTGGGGTTGGCTTCGGTCTCGTTGTTCTCAATGATCTAGGGATCTCTGCTAATACTTCAGCTACTTCAGGAGTAGCTACTTCTGGAGCAGCTACTTCAGCCTCCATATCGATTTCCTGCAGATTTTCCTCGACTACCACTTCTTCAGTGTTCATAGCTTCTGCGCGTGTTGACATGACGTTATTCACTAGTTCTTGTGTCTCCTTTAACAATTGTTCAAATGTTTGACTTGCTATCAAATCTTGAAAGAATTCATTGTTCATGTGCACCTAAGAGCACAACAACTCAATTCTCAATATGTCAAGTGTTTTTCGCTGGGTATCAACTTGTAATTTATAGGGCATTTCAAATTCAAATCTAACTAATCCCCCCAAAATCAATTCATTAACGCTGAATTGGCAGCAAATTTTCAAGGATCTAATCCATAAAGTTTGTCTTAAATGCCAGACGCCCACTCCATTTTGCCTCACTTCTGTCATCTTTTCATGAACAGTGACTTCAACGGTCACTTTTCGGCCAACCTGTGCAATTTCTCCCTAGGTAGCACAACTATTGCCACGTTGGTGCAGACCCAGTTACACTTCCTTGCTTCGTACCATTCACCAATCGCGTAGCTCCTCAACCTGGGCAGTGTATTTTATAGTCTTGCACCTCCTTTCAGCTATCTGGGGAGCTAAAACTATGCTACTTTTATTTATTCACATGGCAGGATCACCGGTGTATGGCTTCAAGTGACTGCCATTCACATTTCCTGTTAAGGGTTCTCCATTCAATTTGACCAACTGTACTGCTCCTCCATCAGTAATCTCCTTAATGATATAAGGCCCTAACCAGTGCATCTTGAACACCCCTAGAAATTTATCAAACTTACTATCTTATAGCAAAACTGGATCATTTACCTTAAATGAGTGCAACTTAATGTGTCGATCATGCCATGCCTTTTCGTGTTGCTTTTGGACCTACTGGTGAAATCCTGCTAAAAATATTTCTTCCTCCAATTCATCTAGCTATGCGAGCCTCTCTTCTATAACTTCACGATCCGTCATACCTATGAGCGCTTCTATGTGCAGGCTAAGCACAATATACTCCATACACATTACCACTTCAACACCATAGACAAGCCTAAAATGGGTTTGTCTAGTAAACTTCTTGCATGTCGTTTGATAAGCCCACAGTACTACAGGTATGCATAGGTCCCAATCATTTCGTTGATCATTGCAAACCTTGGTCACTGCATTTTCGAGCACTTTGTTGAACTCTTCAACCATCCTGTTAGCCTATGGGTGATAAGGCATACCCTTCTAGTGGTATACCTGAAATTCCTCCGTTAGTGCATTGATCGTTTCATTCAGGAAGTGCGTACCATGATCACTCATCGAGATCTTCAGACAGTGAAATTTCATCAATACATGCTCAAATAGGAACTTCGTAATAGTCACACCCATGCAATCCTTCATCGGATGCACTTCTAGCCAACGAGTTAAATACTCCGTGGTGGTCATAATGTACCTTGCTCTCATCTTTCCTTGTGGTTGAATGGGTCCTAGAAAATATATCGCCCACTTCTCGAAGGGTTGCAATGTCATTTGTGGATTCAAAGGCATCTCATCCCTCCATGATGGTCTACTAGTCCTTTGACACACATTGCACGCCTTGCAACATGCTTTTGATTCCTGATGAACGGTCGGTCACCACAACCCTGTGCATAGAATCTTCTACACAGTTGCTCTCCCTACATAGTGGCCTCCTGCGGTGCCCCCATGAGTGTCCATGAAGATGTTATCTCTTTCAAACTCAGGTACATACCATCGTTATATCTCATTAGCCCCCATCTTGTACAGATGCCCAGCAATGACAGAGAAATTTTCCGCACGCACCGCTAATTCTTTCTTTTGTTAGATAGTGTATCCTTCCGATGCAGTTTCTGTTGTTAGGAAGTTTATTATATACTTGAAATGACCATTCGCGATGCCCACAACAAATAGCTACACGTCAGGTAATCATTCTTCCAAGTTAGTAGGTTCCTCCCCTGTTTCAATGCGTGACAGGTGGTCTAGTCCCACGTTCAATCGTCCAGGCTTCACAACCACTTCAAAATCATACTCCTGGAACAATAAGAGCCACCTGCAGATTCTCCCCCCCAACATAGGCTTATCGACCAGATACTTCAGTGTGGAGTGATCCATATACATCTTAAAATGGCATCCAAGCAAGTAGTGCCTATACTTTTGGAGCGCATACACCATAGCTAGCCCTTTGCGCTCAGTGGTGGAATAATTATTCTCTGCTTTGGATAATCTTTGGCTTGTGAATGTGATAGGATGTTCCAAGCCTTCTTCATAAGCCTGTATTAGTACTTCTCCAAGAACTATATATGACGCATCGACATGCACATGAAACTTCTTCTTCCAGTTCAGGAAGACTAGAATCGCTGTGGTGACCAACTTTTCTTTCAATATATCCAAGCTCTTCTTACAATCATCATTCCAGCACACTGTGACATACTTCTTCAACAATTTCTCCATAGGGACGATGATAAACTCCCTGTAGTATCCTGTATGTCCCAGGGTAGCACACAACTGCTTCACATTCCTTGGCACTTCCAAGTTTAATATCACCACTATCTTTATGGGATCTACCATCAATCCTTGTTTGCAAAAGACATGCCCCAACAAGTTCCCAAAAGGAACACAAAACAAACACTTCTTGAGATTGACAACGATTTGGTATCTTTGATAGGTATCCAGCATCAGGTGTAAGCTTGCTACATGGCACTTAACCAGCCCAAATATAGTCAAGTCATCAAAATATACATCCAGGAAATTATGAATAAATTCCTTGAACATGGAAACAACTACGCACGAGAGGATTTTAGGCACATTCTTCAACCCAAATGGCATCATATTGTACTGAAAGGAACCCCATTCAGTCGTGAAGGTTGTCTTGCTCCTGTCCTTCGGTGCGATTTTGATCTGGTGGTACCTAGTGAACCCATCAGTGAAGGAATATGCTTCTTGGCAACCTACATTGTCCAACACTTCATCAATGAATGGAGTCAGGAAAGGATCATGTACACAAGCATCATTAAGCTTCCTGAGATCCATGCATATCCTTATTTCATATGTCTGCTTCTTTTATTGTACCACCATTGGACTTACCTAGATAGATTCTTCCATGGGCTCAATGATGCTTGTCGCGAGCATCTTGCCTAGCTCTAAGCGAACCTTCTCCTTACATTTCAGATTTAGATAGTAAGGCCTTTGCTTAACTGGCTTTATGTTGGGTTTCAACATGATCTTCATCATTCCTAGGTCCTCGAAAATCCCTTTCAAATCCGTAAACTTGGCAGGGAATAAACCTTGGTATTCGCAGAGCAATTCAACAACCTTATCCACCATTGCATCATCCCAATAATCTCCAATCTTTGTGAATTTGGGTTCAGCCTCAGTACCAATGTTTACTTGTTTTGTTTTCAATCGCGCGGTTATATTAGGGTTCTCAATATACAACCCTTCAAGCTTGTGATGTCCTTCTATTTCTGATATGTTAATCTTCTGCAAATCCTCATCCTCTTCTTCTACAATTACATTATAACATTCTAGTGCGTGATTCAACTAAGTAACTGATTCCGGTTGAATCAAGTATAGAGGATCCTACGGTATCCTAAAGATTGTTGCTTTCACCTCTTGTATCACTTCATCAATACTATCAAACCCATCCTCAAAACGGAATTTTAGCATGAACCCTTCACGCAGGATGTCCCATTCACCTGTCCCATGGTGGAGCTCAATTTCTATATACCAATTCAATGGGACAATATCTAGGGTATGACAGATCAAGTGCACTCATTTAGGTTGGAGCTCTTCTCCACAAGCCTAGGTCCATTTGGCCAAATGCGTGTGTGGATCATCTTGCCCATCATACTTGTCTTTCATTCACATATTTGGCTTCCGAAAGGGAGTTCTCATCATTCTCCTACATTCGTACCAACCATCAAAGCTTCCCTTGTGCGTATTGCTCCATCTTATGGGCGTAGTATGTATTTCCCAGTCCAATGCCCAGAAGCACTGCTTTTCTAGTGCCTCCCTTTCAAATGCATCCAAAAATATATCTACCTCATTCAGACCATCATAAGTAGGCAGATTTCTTACTTCTGACGACACACAATGCAACGATCGTGTCAACATTTTGCAATTCAGCATAGTTACTTCATGTAACCGATTCTTCCAGCATTTTGTTTCTTCATCAGAGTCCAAAGTGCACGAACGCTCATGATCCCATGTAATTTATCCATTCGTGGTGGGATTCACCCAATATTGGTCTCCTGTTGTTATCTTATAGACACATTCCAGATCATCATCACTTTCATAATTGTGAACTGGTTCCGTATAGCACGATCCTTCAGCATGATCGAGGGGTACTAGTACGCGCATAAATTTCTTCTCAAAGAACATCTTTCACTTCTTCATATTGATTACCCTATTCATATCAGTAGCCCATCAATTCCTAGGAGCGTAGAATAGGGATTCTGTCATCCACTATCTCTATTACTTCAAAGTCAGCCAGCGCACTCGCTCCCTCAATATCCATGGTCACCCCCTACAACTGCCCCATGGGGATGATATTTTGTTGATTTTCCATCCTTAGCTGAATCGGAGACCATTGCAATGAAGGTCTCCCCATTCGCTCCCAAGTCTGCTTCTGTAGGACATTTGCATCAGACCCCAGGTCCAAAATAACCTGATCCATTTCATACCCTCCTATCTGTAGGGTTAGTCTCATATCCCGTCTCGTCCTTGTTTTATTCCTACCAATCTTTCATACTACGCGCGACTCACCTGATGTGATTCCAATGCATCTATTGATGAGCTCTATAACCCTTTCACAACCTTACCATTTCACAGTAACTTCACACAAGTCTCCAGGAAAGTTGTGAGCATAGAGGGGTCCATCTCCTGCTCAGGCTTATCCTCACTTACTGAGGTGGAGGCCTCAACGAAGCTCTTCTTAGCCTCCATGAAGGTTTCATGTGCGCGCTCCAAGTTGAACTCAGCTTCCTTCACCAAAGCTTTGCGAACCCACGCACTATCTTATAGTTGTTTCCCCTTATCATCTCTTGTCACGATTCCACTTCTAAGCACTATATTTACATTTGGATCCTCTTTGTGCGGCTCAGACCTCATCATCTGCAAGTTCTAAGTTGGTGAAGGTGGTAGAGCCCCTTTGTCAAGTATTCTAGCTATCAGCGTAGGACAATCTTCCGTTTCATGATCAAACAATGTGCAATACTTGCACGACAGATGCGTTGGATTAGTGAAATTGTCATCATAGTGTCCTTGTCGTTCGCAATTGTAGCAATAAACTATCCTCGACCTCTACCAAGTCCTCCTCCACCTCGTCCTCTTTTGCACCTCTGAAGTCCTGTTAGTGCCATCCCTGCGCTCTAGTCAAGGGGCCATGTTTCAGCCTGAACCCTATAGGCAGGAGTTCTATCCATCATGAATTCATTGTTCCTACGAGTACGTTAATCATGTCCTACCGACCTACAAAAGTTACATAACAGCTGTTGCGGTGCCTATACAAACTTTTGTAACAAGTGATAATTATTCGTGCCATGTTCTCAGGCTACCTGATAGATAGCACACCATAATGCAGTGCCCACGCTAGGTCCTACTTGAGCTTCTAGCCTTAATGGCATTGATCCTCCTATAATATAATTTGCAAAGACTAGGAAATGGTCTTTGTCATGACCCTGACTCTTGCGTTTCAAGAACCATACCTCTTCACTCACCTCTGGTCAAAGCGTACTATCCTACTTCATACTTTGCGTCTCAATACATTGATTCTTCAACTCGGCATGGATCTATTGAACTCCTAGATTTGGATCTTGCATCAGAGTTTCATGAAGCCTCAAGAAATCTCCAAGGCCACTGCTTGAGTTGTTATATTCTGCTATGACAACGCACTCTTTAAGTGTGGTAGTAGAAAAGCTACAAACCACTTGCGATGTTGTCCATTTGTCAAATTCATGTTGCCTTCATGAATTGTACACTTCAACCTATGATCTAGTTCCCAAGGTGTCTCGCTTGGTTGTATCATGATATCCTTAAATCCCACAATCGACCGTGCCTCAGATTTAGGCCCACTTAATTCTCTATTCAGTGTTCCTTGGATGTCTATTACTCTAGCATTCAGGTTATCGTTAGATATTTAATATACCAGGTTAGTACACGATTTTGCATAGCACTAACTAGTGTCACCTTCCTTTTATGATCATCTGTAACACCTTGATTTTCCCATACATCCCTCAAAATGAACCAGAATTAGTCCAGGTCCTTATTTCCCTAGCCTTTGAACAAAGGAAACTTCACTTTATTTTCCATAATGAACTGCAGTGGAGGTGGAGGTGGTACGGGTGAAGTTGGAGGTGGTGTGGGTAGAGGTGGTATTCGCGTGAATCCTTGTCTTCTTAACTGAATAGCACTTCATAGAGAAACCTTCATTATTTCTGGAGGAGAAATCAATGGACTATACTCCAAACCCTTTTTCCTTCGTTCCTATAAGTTTTTTCACTTTGCATAGTCCTAAACATCAAGGTAGCTGCACAACCCACTTTTCGTACAATAGCATTTTAATCCAGGTATTCAAATATTTTACATACTTACCTTGCAGTGCTTTCAAAAAGAGCCACTCTGCCTCACTCTAGCTCACTGAGGTATCAACCGCAAATTTAGTGACAAATCCTCCTATGATGCGATCGAGCCGATGATCGGTAGTGTAGACGATCCTATCCTTCGATGCTTCCAACCTTCACACTAGCTTTGGGGTCCACACAATAGGACCGTCAAGTTTCCACCTTCCTTGGCTATATTCTAGATTCACAATCCACTCGTATAGCTCAATAGGGAAGGAGCAAAAAAATATCTCATGGATCTCTGTACATAGGTATCTGAGCAACCATTATTCCTTTGTCATTCATGGGTTTTTGTTCTCCTGCATCGCGAATTTGTGGATCTTCCTCTCCAACCAATCTTCAATCTCCTTCTTAGTTGGATTCTAGTAACATGACATCACACATCTCTTATGCAAATTACGGTCTCGGTAACAGAACCATTTGCTGGCTTGAGGGGGCCTGACCCAGGTTCAACATTAATTAGCCAAAAAAATTCCTACACTACTAGCCCTTTTGGCATCAACCCGTAGAGCGCAGATCAAAGTCTCACCTAATGCAGTATGGGGGGATTTTGAACCAAGTTTTCGCACCCTGAGATGGTTGTGATGTCATTTAACTCCCTCTATTCCCGCCTTCGCATAGGTCGCTTCACTCTAGGGCCTGTAATATGAGCCATCTATTCCATCCTTCCGTACCACCACAAAAGGGTATGATCAACCTTTGTGTAGCCCTGACCTATTTCTCAGTTTCTTTCACACTGCTATGGTAGCATGCTGTACAGATTCCCCAATTATTCTAAGTGATTTGCTTGTCTCATCAAATACTTAAAGTTAACACCGCATAAGTAGATATTCGTAATTGCTTTCAATTATTTAATGTAATTGTATTCATTCATGCATCATATAAGCATAATATAGGGAATTCATACATAAAATATCCAAATGCATCAATAGAACAAAGACACAGAAATTACAGAATATCTCATTTTATTAATATCTCAAAGTGTTACAACTTTTGTCTGTCTTGCACACATAACTGCAATGGTCCACGCACTCAGCTACGAACTTCTACCCTAGGCCTCTGTGCACTGAGCTGAAGAGCCTATACCTATGCTACAACCCAAGACTTAGACTTCTTGCTGCAAAGATATGACTGTATCACATCATGCGTCATTCTATCTCCCTCAAAACTACTTAGAGCTTAGCTCTTTTTATACAATCCCATGGTCTGTGGACCATGGGTAGATCTCTTACAGCTGAATTTACTTTACAAAACTAATGGCAGACTACCCTTTTTGACACATAACATCTTCGCACTCCGCTATCACAAAATGCGGAGTCTTCAGGATTATCTTACAAAAATTGACTTAAACATGGGATTTTAGCCCCAAAACTGCCCTTGGGGGATCTCGCTCCCAACATGATGAAATAAGTTAAAACCCAAAAGAAATGAAATTTTAACATCAAGTTGCATCAACACTTTTCATTTCAGGGAGATTTTTGCATGTTTTTTGTGCAAAAAAATATATCTTTTACTTCCATTTTTAACAAAATTGAAAATTTACCCCAAAAAAATAAAATAAATGTTGTTCCAATAAGAACACTTTTTGTTTTCAAGCTCTTTTTTCATGTTTCTTGGGTTTTTTTGCTAGAGTTCTCATTTTTAGCTTTTAGTTCTCATTAAATTGGTAACCTTGTTTTTGGTGCCCCTCGCCAAAAGAATGCCTTCTTGATGGTGTTGGATACCAGTAATGATCCAGGATTTTCCTACTTATGGATGCATCAGAGTTAAGACGAGTTACAATGCTTAAAAACCATAAAAACATAAGCATGAAAAAGGAAGACAAAGAGACACCATCATAAAATATCATGACACAGAGATTTGATTACGGAGTTTGTCCAATTTGGACTACATATCGGGGCCCTGCTAAATAGTGGGTATACCTTCTTTTACTAAGTGGCATGAAAAGGGAGAAGTACAAGAAGATTTCTACATAAACATCCTTATACCTCCAATCTGGAAGATAGTTGGAAAATAGACAGCCCATCCCTTGAAACAAATATCACCACTACCTTCCTGGTGAAAAATAGTGCAAAAATGCCTATCCGAACACCCCATTCGGATAATCAAGCCTTCTGCATCCTTCTCAGAATCTTATGATCTCTGATATAAGGTCCCGACCACCTGCCAAGAGGAGGTGCCACTACTCTTCTCTGCAAACGTGCACTGCTCTCTACCCTTTCCTTAGCCACAAATAGTCATATTTATATGTTGGTGTGGCTGAATCCTTCATAACTAGACATTTTTAAAAACAAGTGACAAGTTTGTTAAGCAGGGTTGTCGTGAGACCAAGGATCTCGAGCTTGTATGATACAAGAAAATTGACCTTACAAAAATGGTGAAAACCCCTTTTAATTGTGCATACATCTCAGCAAAAATACTTATCGGTGGAAAAATGTCGATGTTTTACATCCTCAACATAGAAAAACCCATCGAAGAGCAATCCAATAGTCTGTTTCTATTTTAGTCCTTAAATTGTTGGCTATAACAAAGAATCAGTGTTCGTTCAATCGATGGATGGGCTAAGTCTAAACAACAGCACTCTATGGAATCGGCGATACAAGGACCCGACGACTTTATCAAATGCAGTTCATAAAAACTCCGCATCGGGAAATGCATTGTAACTCACAATCAGCAACTTCCATCGGTGGACAGACCCAAGTTTGCATAACACGGACCCACCAAGTTTATTGAATACAATTTATAAATATTGAGTCTGGGCAGTCCTATCACAAATCACAATTAGTGATTACAGTCGGATTGCTTCACAACACAAGCCCTCTTATGCGATTGCGATATGTGACATGTATCGCATCACAACAAAGTCCTGTCGGGGCCAATCTAAAACCTCTCCCAATCTGCGATCACAATATTAGATATCACATTGCAACAGAGTCCTATCGAAGCCAATTCAGAACCTCTTTTCATCTAAGATCGCGATATGTGATATTGCATCGCAACAAAGTCCTGCGGGGGCGATTTACCTCTTTGTTCTTCCTCCGGCCTATGAAATTTGATTTCACAATCGCAGCCGGGAATGCCAGGGACCAATTTGTCCTTAAGCACTCCTCCTTTTCACTAATAAGGGATATGTAGGGCCCAGTGGACCTGCTACGTGGCGTGCCCTCATTCGTTGAAGCTTTTCCATGTCATCTTCTTCTTTTCACCTAGACAAGTCAAACTCAAACTTTGACTTGCTCTAACTTTTTCATCTTGACTTGGATTTGAGCGTCGTTCATACCGTTGGAATTAGGATGACGATCACTTCAATTTGATGCGAAACCTACCCATATTCTACCAGTTTGAGTTTTGAGCCTTTTACCATGCTACTGATATGTTAGAGAGATCCACCTGGATTATTCCTCCTTGATCCTATTGGATCAATCCTCCTAGATCCCCCTGGATTAATCCTCCCCACTAAGAGAAGCTTTTTTTCCTCCAAAAGCATTAATTATTTTTCAATTACTTTGTACTATGTCTGCACCACAAGTGTCCTCACAGGTTATCCTTCCTTGAGCCATAAGAAATGACCCAACACCTGCATCCCTTGCAAACCTGTAGTACAATATCTTGCAAACTACATGTTTAGCTCTATGACCAAAATGAACTAAGCATCCCATATTTACCAAGAGTTTATGACACATAATTTGTGGTCAAGTTTACATAAAAATGGAAACAATACTCTAACTATCAAGACAAGGCCAAACAACATTGTCACTTCAATAAGAGATGGAAAACACATCATCACTGCAACACATGATTTACACAAACAATAAAAAACACTATTGTTGCTTCAACAAGTGACGGAAACATACCATCGCTTTTGCGGTTCAAAAAGAAACACAAAATAAGGCCAAGAATCATTGTTTCTGCAACAAGTGATGGAAAGCACATCATCACTTTTACATTTCAAAATGCAACATACAAAAGAATAAGGCCATGACATTCTACCACACATAGAAGAACCATATGTCACTTATCAAAGTGAATGGATCATCTTCCCTGTGGCACGTTCATTGGTCTAACAACTGTTTCAGCTGGTTCATGCTCAGATGCTCTTGTCCTTATGATGCTACTCTGGCTAGAGCCTCCAAAATGTGGATCTCTGATGACCTCCTCTTTTGCAATGACTACAATGAGCCTTCATCTTCCATATCTTATTGATCTTCTTCTTCTTTGTCTATTTTTTAGAGGGACTTCTAGGCCTCAACTTCTTTTTGGTTTTTATTCTCTTCCAATGCTCAACAAATAAATGGTTATGCAATCCACAAAAATTGCACGTCCTTCTATGCCACTATGTCCATTATTAACAATGTGATTGTAATACAAATGAACATTAAAATATCGAGACCGGTTATACCTTTTCTATCAGTCTCTGTTATGAGGATGAGAATAAGAGCTTTCCTCAACCCTTTCTCTATTATACATACTACCATAGGTTGATGGTGATGTGTCCCCATCATCCTTTTTCCCCGATGGTCATAAAAATGTCATGGAAGCTTCTAACATCTTTGAGAATTGTCCTTTAGTACACCCCAACCTTGCGAATTGAGGTTTTTGCTCAACCTCCAATGCATGAGTTATCCCTTGGCTATTAACACCAATTTCTTCTTCCTTATACCTCATCCCAGTAAGGAGTCTCACATTCGTCCGTAAAATTGGTATCTCCACATTTCCAATAGAAATTAAACTATGTGCAGATGAAACTGAAGGGATTTCAACATATTTTGCCTCCACTGTTGAGTTGGAAAGAATTAATGAGGGCTTCCCATCATCTGCCATTGATGCTTCATTGGCTGTGATAACGCATTTCCATGTTTCCGTCCTAACATGCCCAAGTTCTAGTCAATAGGGTAATTCTTCTACTTTGATGGGATTGAAAATGCCTTGGGCATTAATTCCCAGGCCTTTTCCTTCATACCCCATTCTCTTCAAAAGCTTGAAGCTAATTCCTGTGGTATGATTTTCAAAAGCAACAAATTCAGCATCACGAATCATTTTCAACATGGAAGAATTTACCTCACATGGATAACGTTGCAGATTTACCAAGGCTTCCTCATTTGCTTGCAACTGTTGTAGCAGCCGATGTTCCTCCTCTTTCTCTTGTTGTAGGAGCCTTTTTAATTTAGTGAGCTCTGCTTGAAGGCTCTGGTCACTGTGCTTCAATTTTATAGGACCTCATCTGTGGTTCATAGCGAAAGATGCAATGACTACCTCTCCTCATTCTCTTTTTATAGTAGCTTTCTTAATTCAACATTCTCCTCTTGAAGCATCTGGTTAATTTCCCCATTTGAGGAAGGCGATGATTGAAAAGAACCAAAAGAGGTAGATGATATATAACTCTCTAATCCTTTAGTCTCCTCCTCTTTGCGACTCTCAGATGCTTCATACATAATATCCACCATTTTGGACATACGTAGGAAAGCCTCATGCATTCCCTTGTTGTGCTCTATGACTGCACATTTAATCATTCACTCACAAATCTATCATTCACACAAAATCTAACAACAATTGTATCGTATATCTCACCCATGAGCCTCAATACTTGACATGTCCCCTTTGAATCCTATAGTTGGTTAGCGCACTCATGCAATTCGCATCACTTAAGCCCTACTCCGATACCATCTTGATCTAGGATTTTTCCTCTTATGGATGCATCAGAGCTAAAATTAGTACAACGCTTAAAAACCATAAAAACATAAGCATGAAAAATGACGACAAAGACACACCATCACAAAATATCATGACATAGAGATTTGATTATGGAGTTTGTCAAATTTGGACTACATCTCCAGGCCCTGCTCAATAGTGGGGAGACCTTCTTTTATTAAGTGGCATGAAAAGAAAGAACTACAAGAAGATTTCTACATAAGCATCCTTATACCTCTAATCTAGAAGATATTTGGCGAATGGAGAGCCTAACTCTAGAAACAAATAGCACCACTGCCTTCTTGGTGAAAAATAGTGCAAAAACGCCTATCTGAACACCCCATTCGGATAATCGTGCCTTCGACAACCTTCTAAGAACCTTCTGATATCTGAGATAAGGTCCTGGCCACCTCCTTGGAGCAGGTGCCACTACTCTAGTCTGCAAACTTGCACTTGTCTCTACTCTGACCCCTTTCTTCAGAGCCAAATAGTCATATTTATATGTTGGTGTGACCAAATCCTTCATAATTGGGCAATTTTAAAAAAAAATTGACAAGTTTATCAAGCAGAGTTGTCATGGGACCAAGGATCTCCGGCCTGTATGATACAAGGCAATCGATGTTACAAAAATGGTGAAAACCCATTTTAACCGTAATTACATCTCGGTAGCAACTCTCGGTGTTTTACATCCTCAACATAGAAAAACCCATTGGAGAGCAGTCCAACCACCTATTTATGTTTTAGGCCTCAAACTGGCGGATCTAACAAAGAATTGGTGTTTGTTCAATCGCTGGCCAGGAAAAGTCTAAACAACAGTACTCTATGCAATTGGCGATACAAGTACCCAACGAATTTATCAAAGGTAGTTCATAAAAATCCTCGCATCGAGGAGTCTGTCACAACTCGCAATCGGTGGCTTCCATTGGTGGACAGACCCAAGTCGCCATAACACGGACCCGTTGGGTTTATTGAATATAGTTTATAAATATCACGTCTGGGTAGTCTTGTCGCAAATCGCAATCGATGATTACAGCCAGACTGCTTCACAAATACAAACCCTTTAATGCGATTTCGATATGCGATATGTATTTCATCACAATGAAGCCTTGTCAGGGCCAATCCAAAACCTTTCATGATCTGCCATTGTGATATGTGATATTGCATCAAGAAAAAGTCCTACTGGGGCCGATTTACCTTTCTGTTCTTCCTTCAACCTATGACATGTGATATCACAATTGCAGCCAGGAATGCTAGGGACTGATTCCTCCTTAAGCACTCCTCATTTTTGTCGATAAGTGATATGTGGGGCCCAGTGGACCTAACATGTGGCGCACCGTCATTTTTTCAAGCTTTTCCATGCCATCTTCTTCTTACCACTTAGACAAGTCAAAATCAAACTTTAACTTGCTCTAACTCAGTCATCTGGACACAGATTTAAGAGTCATTCACACTGTTGGACTCAGGATGACAAGCACTTTGATCTGATGGTAAGACTATCCAGATTTTTCCACTTTGAGTTTTGATCCTTTTATGATGCCACTAGTACTCCAAATAGATCCACCTGGATCAATCCTCCTGGATCCTCCTAGGTCCTCTTGAATCAATCCTCCTCACTAATAGAAGATTTTTGTCCTCCAAAAGCATTAATTAATCTGCAATTATTGTGTACTCTATCTATACCACAAGTGTCCTAATAGGTCATCCTTCCTTATCAATCGCCTTTGTCCTTCAGAGCCATAAGAGATGAGATGACACCTCCATCCCCCGCAAACCTGTAGTACAATATTTTGAAAACTACAACTTTAGCTCTATAGCCAAAATGAGCTAAGAATTCCATACTTTCCATGAGTTTATAACACATACTCTGTGGTCAAGTTTACATAAAAATGGAAACAATACACCACCTATCAAGACAAGGCAAAACATCATTGTTGCTTCAACAAGTGATGGAAAACACATCACCACTACAACACATGATTTACACAAACAAGGCCAAACACTATTGTTGCTTTAACAAGTGATAGAAACACATCATCACTTTCAATGTTCAAAAAGAAACACAGAATAAGTCCAAGCATCATTTTTGCTGCAACAAGTGATGAAAAACACATCATCATTTTTACAATTTAAAATGCAAGATAGAAGAAATAAGGCTATGACATTCTACGACACCTAGAAGAACCATATCTCACATATCAAAGTGAATGAATCATCTTCCCTATGGAGCGTTCACTAGTTGAACAACTATTTCACCTGGTTCATTCTAGAATGCTCTTGTCCTTAAGACGCTTCTTTGGATGGAGCCTCAAACATGTGGCTCTTTGATGATCACCTCTGTCACAATGACTACAATGAGCCTTGGCCTTCTAGATCTGGTTGATATTCTTCTTCTTTTCTTGTTGTGTACAGAGTCTTCTATGCCTCACCATATTTTCCACGATCTACATCTATTATTAACAATGTGATTGAAATCAAAATGAACATTAAAATACCAAGACTAGTTATAGCTTTTATGTCCATCTCTGGTATGATCATGGGATTAAGAGCTTGTATCTTTTGTTCATACTGCCATAGGTTGATGGTGATGTGTCCCCATCATCCTCTTTCCTCGACGGTCTTAACAATGTTGTGGAAGCTTCTGACATCTTTGAGAATTCTCCTTTAGTGCACCCCAACCTTGTGTGGTTACACATGATCATGCTTGCTGAAATCGAGGTCTTTTCTCAACCTCAAATGGCCGAGTTATCCCATGGCTCTTAACATGAAGTTGTTTTTCCTTATACCTCTTCTTGGTAAGGAGTCTCACATTTGTCCCTGAAATTGGTATCTCCACATTTCCAACAGAAATTAAACTATGTGAACATGAAACTGAATTGATTTCGACATCTTTTACCTCCATTGTCGAGTTGGAAAGAACTGATGAGGCCTTCTCATCATCTATCATTTATGGTTTGCTGGTTGTAATAGGGCATTTCTCAACTTCTCTCCTGACATACCCAAGTCCTGTTTGACAAGGTAATTCTTCTACTTTGATGGGATTGGTAATGCCTTAGCAATTAATGCCTAAGCCTTTTCTTTCATACCCCATTCTCTTCAATGACTTAGAGCCAATTCCTGTGATATGATTCTCAAAAGCAACAAATTCAGCATCATGAATCATTTTCTACATGGAAGAATTTACCTCACATGTATAACACTGCAACTTTTCCAAGGCTTCTTCCTTTTCTTGCAACTATTGCAACAACTGTTGTTCTTCCTCTTTATCTTGCTGTAGGATCCTTTTTAATTCAGAAATCACTACTTGAAGAATCTGGACACTGTTCTTCAATTCTTCTAGGGTCTCATCAATGGTTCCTAGCTAAAGCTACAATCATTGCCTCTCCTCATTCTCTTTTCGCGGGAGCTTTCTTAATTCATCGTTCTTCTCTTGAAGCCTCTAGTTAATTTCCCCATTCGAGGAAGGAGACAATTGAAAAGAAACAGAAGAGGTAGATGATATATGACTCTCTGATCCTAGAGTCTCTTCCTATTTGTGCCTCTCGGATGTCGCATACATAATATCCACCATGTTGGACATACATACGAAAGCCTCACACATTCCTTTGTTGCACTCCATGACTACAAACTTAAACATTCACACACAACTCTATCATTCATGCACACTCTAATAGAAATCATATCATATCTCTTCCCCATGAGCCTCAATACTCACCATGTCTCCTATTTTTTCTAAGATACTTGTCCTCTGAAGTCTATCTCTGGTTAGTGCACTCATGCAATTCACATCACTTAAGCCCGATCTGATACTATCTTGATCCATGATTTTTCTTCTTACGAATGCATGAGAGTTAACATGAGTTATAGCTCTAAAAAACCATAAAAACATAAGCATGGAAAATGAAGACAAAGAGACACCATCATAAAATATCATCACACGAAGATTTTATTATGGAGTTCGTCCAATTTGGACTACATCTTCGAGCCCTGCTCGATAGTGGGGAGGCCTTCTTTTAATAATTAGCATGAAAAGAGAGAATTAAAATAAGATTTCTACATAACCATCCTTATACCTCCAATATGGAAGATAGCTAGGAAATGGAAAGCCCATATCTATAAACAGATAACACCACTGCCTTCCTGGTGAAAAATAATACAAAAACGCCTATCTAAACACCCCATTCGAATAATCGGGCCTTCTGCAACCTTCTCAGAACCTTTTTATCTCTGAGATAAGGTCCCGAACACCTACCAAGAGCAGGTTCTATTGCTCTTCTCTGCAAACCTATGTTGCTCCCTTCTCTTCCCCCTTCCTTCAGACCCAAATAGTTATATTTATATGCTAGTGTCGTTGAATCCTTGATAATCGGGCAGTTTTAAAAACAAATGGGAATTTTATCAAGCAGGGTTGTCATGAGACCAAGGATCTCAGGCCTGTACGATACAAGAAAACCAACCTTACAAACATGGTGAAAACCCCTTTAACCGTGCATACATCTCGGTGGCAATACTTATCGGCGGAAAAATCTCAGTGTTTTACATCTTCAACATAGAAAACCCCATCGGAGAGAAGTCAAAAACCTATTTCTGTTTTAGGCCTCAAACCAGTGGCTCTAACAAAGAATCAGAGTTTTTTCAATTGGAAGACAGACCAAGTCTAAAAAACAACACTCTGCACAATCAGTGATACATAGACCAACCAGCTTTATCAAATGTAGTTCATAAAAATCCTACATCCGATAGTCCATTGCAACTCACAATCGGGGGCTTGTGTCAGTAGCAGATATTGAATATAGTTTTAAAATATAGCATCTGGGAAGTCCTTTCAAAAATTTCAATCGGCGATTACAGCCGGACCGCTTCGCAAACACAAACCCTTTTATGCAATTGTGATATACAATATGTATCACATAGCAACGAAGTCCTGTTCGGGCTGATCCAAGACCTCTCCTGATTTTTTATCACGATATGTTATAACACATCGCAACAGAGTCTTGTTGGGGCTGATTAAGAACATCCTCATATCTGCGATTGTGCTATGTGATATCACATCGCAACAAAGTCCTATCGGGGCCAATTTACCATTTTTTCTTCCTCCATCCTGCGATATGTGATATCACAATTGCAGCCAGGAACACCAGGGGTGGATTCTTCCTTAAAACTCCTCGTTTTCACTGATAAGAGATATAAAGGGCCCAATGGACGTGCCCCTTGGTGCACCCTCATTCATTGAAGCTTTTCCATGTCATATTCTTCTTGCCACCTGGAGAAGTCAAACTCAAACTTTGACTTGCTCTAACTTTGTCATCTGGAATTAGATTTGAGTTTCATTCACACCATTGGAATTAGGATGACAAGCACTTTGATATGATGCTAACACTACCTAAATTCAACAACTTTGAGTTTTGATCCTTTTACCATGCCACTGGTACTTTAGAGAGATTCACCTGGATCCTCCTAGATCAACCAACATACAGGGGGTCTCCCCCCTATGAAGTCTCAATTATACCTCACACCATTTGCAGTAGGATCCCCATCTAAAGTGTCGATCTGACCACCATAATTGTAAGGTTCGTCTTGTTTCATTGAAAAACATAAGAGATTATATACATAACCCTTGAACAAGCAAGTAAGTTGACATTGTGAAACACTGATTGTAATGTGTAAATGAGATTTTTAGGGGGGGAGGTGGGGGGAGGGAAAAGTGAGCCCCTATAAGGAAGTAATAGTACTAACCTAAGAGAGACACATGGGCAAAGAAAGAGTTGTTAATTGTCTAATAAAATAGTTCAATTAGACACAATTATCATTAAACCTAATACAAAACACCTTCAACAAGGTAAGCACCAAGGCCACCAAAATAGTTCAATTTCCTTTGTACATATGAACAAAACATATATGTCAAACATCTAAATAATAGTCCTAAGACATTCACAATACATGAATGAAAATGTGCTGCCTCATTGAGCTTCAATTATATGGTTAAATATCGAAGTACACAGTTACAATGATGGGGAATTACTTCCGTAGTGGAATATTAATTCCCTTTGTGCTTCTCAAAAGAATAGTTTTATGTCCTATGCAAAGTAGAGAATCCAAGACTAGATCTCCAAACATTAAGCCTCGAAAAGGACGTTGCTTGGGTTATGAGGTTACTTTTATAAAAATAGGGATGAACTTACAGTTCCCCTTGACACTTGGCTTACCCTCATGACTTTGGAACTTCTAAGATGTCCTTTGGACCTCTAAACAAATCTTGAACTTATAAATGACCTTTGGACTTCTCTACGTGACTTTTCAAATTCTTCATGTGAATTTTGTCGATATATGCCTATGTGAACCTTTATATTCCACATATGACTCTTGGAATTCCACACATTAACTTTTTTAATTTTCTTGAAAATGCATCATTACATTCCACATGATGATGGGGCATGACACATGGACACACATTGACCATTATCACAACACTTGTACAAGTTACAACTTGACAATGATGACATGGACTTCACGATGATGTGGCAATGCCAAGATGTCTTTATTACTACTCCATATTCATGAAAGATCCACTTTTTTGCTTATATTCACCTGCCAAATGGTCTTTGATCAATATTGGAATCCTCTAAGTCATCATGCAATGTCTTCTTTATATTTTGGTCCATAATCTACTCCATGTCCCCATGATAACTCTCTTTAGTGCTTTTTCTCCGCAAGTGTTTATTTATGATTTCTCCTTGCTATTTGCTTTAATCATTCTTAAAATATCTATTCTATCCATACCTATCTCATGGATTGATTGACGTATGATAGGCCCATGAGAGGGTTAAAAAAATAAGGCTTGATTAGGAGGGCACAATCAAACACATTAGTGGATTAGGAAAGCACCACTATTCATTTTGATTGAGATAAATTCAATGAAAGGGAAAGGCTCATAATATGCCTTCAAGGTGTACTTGTTTTATCAAGCAAGAGAGAGAGGGAACACAATGGTGTAGGGTGCAAGTTTTAAGAACGAAGGAGAATCATTCATTGGTTCAATGTGTGTTTGTGCACTCAAGGAACAAAGGAGGGTGCAAGGGTTCAAACTAAATGAGTGAAGGGATCAGGCTTCAAGCCTTCACATTGTGCTTGTGCACTCAAGAGTAACTAAGAGGGCACATCTCATTGAGTCGAAGGAGTGCGCTCAAATGAAGGCTTAAGGCATTGTGATTATGCCATGTGCCCTAAGGGAAGATGGAAGGATGAAATATTTCTCCTTCAATAATGTGCCATTCCCATCAAGGGAACGATGAAGGCTTCATTCTTCATGAGCACACCATGTGCCTTTTTTTAAGAGACAAGGGATCCTTGTTTTTCCGAAGTGTGCTTTGTTGTTCCGAAGTGCACTTTGTTGTTCTGAAATGCAATTTTGAAAGGAGAGAAGTTCCTTATTCTTTGAAAATGAACCTTTTTTTTTCTGAAATGTGCTTCATTGTTCTGAAGTGTGCTTCATTGTTCCGAAGTGCTCTCAGGCTCGGGAGGGTGCAATATTCTCCAACAGTGGCTCCTTGTTCATGTGGAATGCACTTTTCATTAAGGGAGGAAATAAAAAGCTCGGTCACTCATCCTAGGAAGTAATAATGCACTGTGAGAGGGAGAAAATCTTAGAAAATACTTAGTGCACAAGTATGGGGAAAATATACCTCAATGAGGTGAATAGGCGATGCTCATCACTTGGTGAAGGATTGAAGCTTTCATAACTTGCACTAGGTAGTAGGGAAAGATGAGGACGACACTTGCAAAATGTGAATGACCTTGAAAGAGACACATGACAAAGAGAAGATAACATGAAAAGTACACTTATTAAAGTGGAAGAAAGCAAAAGTGATAGCTTTAAACATGAAAGTGATGCTTGTGAAGGAAAAGGTGCACAAAAGCGATAGCTAGGAAAACTCACCAAACTAAAAGTGAAATTGCAATCAAAGAGATGGATATTTTCAATGTGGGTGTGTACTAACTATCGACATGAGTTGATCATTGCAGAGGCACTACCTTGATGGATGGTGCTATGCATGTTCAAGCTTGCCAAAAGGAATTTTTCTCATGAACCTATTAAAGACTAAGAATGTGTGTAAATCATTGGAACACATGATTTACACAAACAAGGTCAAACACTATTGTTGCTTCAACAAATGATGGAAACACATCATCACTTTCACAGTTCAAAAAGAAATACAAAACAAGTCCAAGCATCATTGTTGCTGCAACAAGTGATGGAAAACACATTATCACTTTTACTATTTAAAATAAAACAGATGAGAATGTAAGGCAATGACATTCTACCACACCTAAAAGAAGCATATCTCACTTATCAAAGTGAATGGATCATCTTCCCTATAGCACGTTCACTTGTTGAACAACTATTTCACCTAGTTCATGCTCAGATGCTCTTTTCAGTGTGACGTTGTTGAGGATGGATCCTCCAACATGTGGCTTTCTAATGACAACCTCTTTCGCAATGACTACAATGAGCCTTCACCTTCCAGATCTGCTTGATCTTCTTCTTCTTTACCTGTTGTTTATAGGGTCTTTTACGCCTCACATTTTTTGTGTTGTAATTCTTTTCCAGCACTTCACAAATAAATGGTTATGCAATCCACAAAAATTCCAAGTCCTTCTATCCCATGATCTACGTACATTATTAACAATGCGATTGTAATCAAAATTAACATTAAAATACTAACACTGCTTATACCTTTTATGTCGGTCTCTGGTATGATCATGGGAATAAGAGCTTACCTCAGCCCTATCTCTACTATGCATACTGCCATAGATTTATGGTCATGTGGCCCTATCATCCTCTTTCCTTGATGGTATTAAAATTGTCTTGGAAGGTTCTGAAATCTTTGAGCACTGTCCTTCATTGCACCCAAACGTTGTGAATCGAGGTCTTTACACAATCTCCAATTGTCTAGTTATCCCTTGGCTGTTAACACCAAGTTCTTCTTCCTTATACGTGGTCCTGGTAAGGAGTCTCACATTTGTCCCTCATATTTGTATCTCCACATTTCCAATAGAAATTAAACTTTGTGGAGATGAAATTGAAGGTATTTCGACATATTTTACCTCCACATTCAAGTTGGAAAGAACTGATGAGGGCTTCTCATCATTTGCCATTGATGATTCACTGGCAGTAATAACGCATTTCTAAGCTTCCCTCCTAACATACCCAAGTCCTGTTCCACAACATAATTATTCTTCTTTAATGGGATTGAAAATTCCTTGGCCATTAATGCCCATGCCTTTTCCTTCATATCCCATTCTCTTCAATAGTTTGGAGCCAATTCAAGTGGTATCATTTTCAAAAGTAGAAAATTCAAGATCTAGAATCATTTTCAGCATGGAAGAATTTACCTCACATGGATAACGCTGCATATTTTCCAAGACTTCCTTCTTTTCTTGCAATTGCTGTAGCAGCCAATGTTAGTCCTCTTTCTCTTGTTGTAGGAGAATTTTTAATTCATAGAGGTCTCCATGAAGAATTTGGTCATTGTGCTTCAATTCCTCTAGGGCTTGATATGTGGTTCGTAGTTGAAGCTGCAATCACTACCTCTCCTCATTCTCTTTTCACATGAGCTTTCTTAATTCACCGTTCTCCTCTTGAAGCCTATGGTTAATTCCCCCATTCGACGAAGGCAATGATTGAAAAGAACTAGAAGAGGTAGATGATATATCGCTCTCCAATCCTTGAGTCTCCTGCTCTTTGCACCTCTTAGATGATGCATACATAATATAAACCATTTTTGACATACGTAGGAAAGCCTCACGCATTCCCTTGTCATACTCCATGATTGCACACTTAATCATTCATGCAGAACTATGTCATCCATGCACACTCTAACAGAAATTCTATCGTATCTCTCACCTGTGAGCCTCAATACTCACCATGTCTCCTTTTCTTTCTAAGATGTTCATCCTTTGAAGCCTATCTCTGGTTAGTGAACTCATGAAATTTGCATCACTTAAGCTCTGCTCTGATACCATCTTGATCTAGGATTTTTCCACTTATGGATCCATCGGAGTTAACATGAGTTACAATGCTTAAAAACCTTAAAAATATAAGCATTAAAAATGAATACAAAGAGACACCATCAAAAAATATCATGACACAGAGATTTGATTATAGAGTTCGTCCAATTTGGACTACATCTCCAGGCCCTGCTCAATAGTGGGGAGGCCTTGTTTTATTAGGTGGCCTGAAAAGAGATAAGTACAAGCACATTTCTACATAACCATCCTTATACCTCCAATTTGTAAGATAATTAGAAAATGGAGAATCGATCTCTAGAAACAAACAACACCACTGCCTTCCTGGCGAAAAACAGTGCAAAAACGCCTATCTGAACACCCCATTCGGATAATCAGGCCTTCTACAACCTTCTCGGAACCTTTTTATCTCTGAGATAAGGTCTTGACCACCTGCCAAGAGCAAGTGCTACTTCTCTGCTTTGCAAACCTGCACTACTCTATGCTCGCCCCCCTTTCTTCAGACCCAAATAGTTATATTTATTAGCTGGTGTGGCCAAATCTTTCATAAATGGGCAGTTTAAAAAAAAAATGGCGAGTTTATCAAGCAGGGTTGTCATGAGACCAAGGATCTCGGACCTGTATGATACAAGGCAACCAACATTACAAAAATGGCAAAACCCCATTTTAAACATGCATACATCTCGGTGGCAATACTTATCAATGAAAAACTCTCAGTGTTTTACATCCTCAACATAGAAAAACCCGTTGGAGAGCAGTCCAACAACCTATCTCTAACATAAGGTGGCAGACACCTACCAAGAGCATGTACCACTAGTCCTCTCTGCAAATGTGCACTGCAATCTTCTCTCCCCCATTTCTTCAAACCCAAATAGTCATATTTATATGCTGGTGTGGCCGAATCCTTCATAACCAGGCAATTTTAAAAAAAATTGGCAAGTTTATCAAGTGGGGTTGTCATGAGACAAGCGATCTCAGGTTGTATGATACAAGGTAACTAATGTTACAAAAATGGCGAAGCCCCTTTTCATTGTGCATACATCTCAGCGGCAATACTTATCAGTGGACAGCTTGCGGTGTTTTACATCCTCAAAATAGAAAAACCCATTGGAGAGTAGTCCAACAACCTATTTCTCTTTTAGGCCTCAAACCGGTGGCTTTAACAAAGAATCAATGTTCATTCAATTGGCAGATAGGCCAATTCTAAACAACAACACTATGCTCAATTGACGATACACGGACTCAACGACTTTATCAAATGAAGTTCATAAAAATCCACATTTGGAAGTCCATTGCAACTTGCAATCAACGACTTCCATTAGTGGATAGACCCAAGTCTGCATAACGCAGACCCATCGGGTTTACTGAATATAGTTTATAAATATCATGTCTGGACATTGCTGTCACAAATCGCAATGATTACTATTGGACTACCTCGCAAACACAAATCCTTTTATGTGATTGTCAACATGTATTGCATCGCAACAAAGTCCTGTTAGGGCTGATCAAAAACCTCTCCCAATCTATGATTGTGATATCGATTTTGCATCGCAATAGAGTCCTACCGGGGTTGATTCAGGACCTCCTCTGATCTACGATCGTGATATGTGATATCACATCACAACAAAGTCCTGTTGGGGCTGATTTACCTTTATATTGTTCCTTGGGCCTGTGTTATGCAATATTTCAATCGCAGTAGGGAATGCCGAGGGTCAATTCTTGCTTAAGAACTCCTACTTTTCCTTGATAAATGATATCTGGGGCCTAGTGGACCTGCCATATGGTGTACCCTCATTCGTTGAAGCGTTTCTATGTGATCTTCTTCTTGCCACCTGGACAAGTCAAACTCAAACTTTGAATTATTCTAACATTGTCATCTGGACTCGGATTTGAGTTTCATTCAGACCATTGGAATCAAGATGAAAATCACTTCGATTCGATGCTAAGCCTACCCAGATTCTGCCACTTTTAGTTTTCATCCTTTTACCATGCCACTAGTACTTTAGACAAATCCACCTGGATCAATCCTCTTGGATCCTCCTTGATCAATCGTCCCCGCTAAGAGAAGCTTTTTGTCCTCTAAAATCATTAATTAATCTACAATTACTCTGAATTTTATCTGTGTCGCAAGTGTCCTAATAGGTCATCCTTCCTTCTCCTTCACCTTTGTCCTTCGGAGCCATAAGCGATGAGTTAACATCAACATCCCTTGCAAACCTGTAGTATAGTATCATGCAAACTACATGTTTATCTCTATGACCGAAATGGGCCAAGCATCGCATACTTTCCAAGAGTTTATAACATATACTAGGTGGTCAAGTTAACATAAAAATGGAAAAAAACCTCCAACTATCAAGATAAGGCCAAACATAATTTTTTCTTCAACAAGTGATGGAAAACACATCCTCATTGCATAAAATGATTTACACAAACAAGGCCAAACACTATTGGTGCTTCAACAAGTGATGGAAACACATCCTCACTTTCAGAGTTCAAAAAGCAACACAAAATAAGGCCAAGCATAATTTTTGTTGGAACAATTGATGGAAAACACATAATCACTTTTAGAATTTAAAATACAACATATGAAAAATTAAGGCCATGACATTCTACCACACCTAGAAGAATCATATCTCACTTGTCAAAGTGATTTGATTGTCTTCCCTATGACGCGTTCATTGGTCGAACAACTATTTCACCTGATTCATGCTCGGATGATCTTGTGCTTGCGATGTTGCCCTGTATGGAGCCTCCAACATGTGGCTCTCCGATGACCACCACTATCACAATCACTACAATGAGCCTTCACCTTCCAAATCTACTTGATCTTCTTCTTCTTTGCCTACTCTTTAGAGGGTCTTCTACATCTCACTTTTTATTGTGTTATCATTCTCTTCCAGAACCCAACAAACAAATGGTTATGCAATCCACAAAAATTTCATGTCCTTCTATGCCATGATCTATATCCATTATTAACAACGTGATTGTAATAAAAATGAACATTAAAATACTAAGAATGGTTATACCTTTTCTATCGGTCCCTGGTATGATCATGGGAATAAGAGCTAGCCTCAACCCTGTCTCTACTATGCATACTGGCATAGGTTGACGGTGATGTGCCCCCATCAGCCTCTTTCCTGGACAGTCTCAACGATGTCATGGAAGATTTTGACATCTTTGAGCATTGTCCTTCAGTGCACCCCATCCTTGTGAATTGATGTCTTTGCTCAGCCTCCATTGGTTGAGTTATCCCTTGGCTCTTAACACCAGGTTCTTCTTCCTTATACCTTGTCCTAGTAAGGAGTCTCACATTTGTCCCTGAAATTGCTATCTCCACATTTCCAACATAAGTTAAACTATGTGAAGATGAAACTAAAGGGATTTCGACATATTTCACCTCCACTATTGAGTTGGAAAGAACTAATGAGGGCTTCTCATAATATATCATTAATGGTTTTGCTGGCTGTAATATCACATTTCTCAGCTTCCCTCTTGACGTACCCAAGTCCTCTTCGATAGGGTAATTCTTCTACTTTGATGCGATTAACAATGCCTTGCCCATTATTTCCCAAGCCTTTTCCTTCATAACCCATTTTCTTCAATAGTTTGGAGCCAATTCTTGTCGTATGATTTTCAAAAGTAGAAAATTCAGCATCAGGAATCATTTCCATTGTAGAAGAATTTACTTCAAATGTATAACGCTACAGCTTTTCCAAGGCTTCCTCCTTTGCTTGCAATTGTTGTAGCAGTCATTGTTCCTCCTCTTTCTCTTGTTGTAGGATCCTTTTTAACTCAGCGATCTCTGCTTGAAGACTTTGGTCACTGTGCTTTAGTTCTTCTAGGGCCTCATTTGTTATTAACAGATGAATTTTCAATTGTTGCCTCTCCTCATTCTCTTTTCGCAGGAGCTTTCTTAATTCAACGTTCTCCTCTTGAAGCCTCTGGTTAATTTCCCCATTCAAGGAAGGTGATGACTGAAAAGAACTGGAAGAGGTAGATGATATATCTCTCTCCAATCCTTGAGTCTCCTCCTCTTTGCGCTTCTCAGATGATGCATACATAATATCCACCATTTTGGACATACATAGGAAAGCCTCACGCATTCCCTTATCATACTCCATGATTGCACACTTAATCATTCACACACAACTATGTCATTCACACACACTCTAACAAAAATTCTATCATATCTTTCACCCATGAGCCTCAATACTCGCCATGTCTCCTTTTTTTTAAGGATGCTCATCCTTTGAAGCCCATCTCTAGTTACCACACTCATTCAATTTGCATCACTTAAGCCTTGCCCTAACACCATCTTGATCACATATTTTTCCTCTTATGGATGCATCGGAGTTAACATGAGTTACAACGCTTAAAAACAATAAAAAAATAGTCATGAAAGATGAAGACAAAGAGACACCATCACAAAAGGTCATGACACAAATATTTTATTACGAAGTTTGTCCAGTTTGGACTACATCTTCGGGCCCTGCTCAATAATGGGTAGGCCTTATTTTATTAAGTGGCATGAAAAGAGAGAAGCACAAGAAAATTTCTACATAACCATCCTTATACCTCCAATTTGGAAGATATCTAGAAAACGGAGAGCCCAACTCTAGAAACAGACAACACCATTGCCTTCCTGGCGAAATATATTTCAAAAATACCTATCCAAACACCCCATTCGGATAATCGGGACTTCTGGAACCTTCTTGGAACCTTATAATCTCTGAGAAAAGGTCTTAGACATTTGCCAGGAGTAGGTGCCACTATGTTTCTCTACAAACTCGCATTTCTCTCTTCTCTCCCCCCTTTCTTCAAACCGAAATTGTCATATTTATAGGTTGGTTTTGCAGAATCCTTCATAACTAGACAGTTTAAAAAAAAATGGCAAGTTTATCAAGTGGGGTTGTGGTGAGACCAAGGATCTCGGGCTTGTATGATACAAGGCTACCAACGCTACAAAAATTGCGAAAACGCCTTTTAAACATGCGTACATCTCAGAAACAATACTTATCAGTGGAAAACTCTCGGTGTTTTACATCCTCAACATATAAAACCCATCGGAGGGAACTCCAATAGCCTATTTTTTTTTTAGGCCTCAAACCGACGGTTCTAAAAAAGAATCAAGGTTCACTCAATTGGCGGACAGGCCAAGTATAGACAACAACACTATGCACAATTGGCGATACATGTACCCAACAGATTTGTCAAATGCAATTCATAAAAATCATGCATCCGGAAGTCCATCACTACTCGCAATCGACGACTTCCATCGGTGGACAGACCCAAGTCTGTATCACATGGACCCATGTCTGTATAACATTGACCCACTGAGTTTATTGAATACAATTTATAAATGTCATGTTCGCGTAGTCTTATCGTAAATCGCAATTGGCGATTATAGTGGACCACTTCACAAACACAAACCCTTTTATGTGATTGTGATATGCGATATGTATCACATCATAACGAAGTCCTGCCGCGACCGATCCAAAACCTCTCATGATTTGCAATTGCGATATGTGATATCACATCGCAACAAAGTCCTATCACGGTCAATTCAAAACCTCCTTTGATCTTCGATTGTGATATGCAATATCTCATCGTAACAAAGTCATGTCGGGGCCACTTTACCTTTTTGTTCTTCCTCTGTCCTTTGATATGTGATATCACAATCATAGCTGGGAATGCTAGGGGATGATTCTTCCTTAAGTGCCCCTCCTTTTCAGCGATAAGAGATATGTGGGTCATAGTGGATCTGCCACTTGGCATGCCCTCATTCGGCTATAGCTTTTCTACGTCATCTTCTTCTTGCCACCTTGACAAGTCAAAATCAAACTTTGAATTGTTGTAACTTTGTCACCTCAACCTGGATTTGAGTGTTGTTCACACCATTGGAATTGGGATGAAGATCACTTTGACCTGATGCTAAGCCTACCTAGTTTCTTCCACTTTGAGTTTTGAGAGTTTTACCATGCCATCGGTACTTTAGAGAGATCCTCCTGGATCAATCGTCCTAGATCCTCCTAGATCAGCCAGCATACAGGGGGTCTCCCCATTCTGAAGTCTCAATTAGACCTCACACCATTTGCAGTAGGATCCCCATCCAAAGTATCGATTTTACCACCATAACTGTAAGGTTCGTCTTGTTTCAATGAATAACATAAGAGATTATATCCATAACCCTTGAATAAGCGAGTAAGTCGACATTGTGAAACACTGGTTGTAATGTGTAAAAGGAGACTTTCAGGGGGGTGAGGTGGGGGTAGAAAAAAGTGAGCCCCAATAAGGAAGTAATAGTACTAACCTAAGAGAGAGACACAAGCAAAGAAAGAGTTGTTAGTTGTTTAAAAAAATAGTTCACAGAGACATAATGATCATTAAACCAGATACAAACGACCTTCAACAAGACAAGCACCAAGGCCACCAAAATAGTTCAATTTATTTTGTACATATGAGAAAAACATATATTTAAAACATCTAAAGAGTAGTCCTAACACATTCGCAATACATGCATGAAAATGTGTTGCCTCATTGAGCTTCAATTATATGCTTAAATATCCAAGTACATAGTAACAATGATGAGGCATTAGTTCTAGTAGTGGAATATTAATTCCCGTTGTGCTTCTCCAAAGAATAGTTTTCTGTCCTATGCCAAGTAGAGAATCGAAGACTAGATCTCCAAAGATTAAGCCTCCAAAAGGGTGTTGCTTGAGTTATGAGGTTACTTTTATAACAAGAGGTGACCTTTCATCTCCCCTCCACACTTGGTTTACCCTCATGACTCTTGGATTTCTAGTATGTCCTTTGGAATTCTAAACAAATCCTGAACTTATAAATGACCTTTGGACTTCTCTACATGACTTTTGGACTTCTTCATGTGACTTTCGTCGATATATGACTATGTGAATATTTATATTCCACATGTGACTCTTGGAATTCCACAGATTAACATTTTTCATTTTCTTTAAAATACATCATTACATTCCACATTCTAATGGGGTATGACACATGGACAAACTTTGAGCATTATGATGACACTTGTACAAGTTACAACTTGAAAATGATGACATGGACTTCACAATGAGGTGGCAATGCCAAGTTGTCTTTCTTGCTACTTCATCTTCATGAAAGGTCAACTTTTTTGCTTATATTAATCTACCATAGGGTCTTTGATCAATATTAGAATCCTCTAAGTCATCATGCAATATCTTATTTCTGTGTCGGTCCATGGTCTACTCCATGTCCCCATGATAACTCTCTTTAGTGCTTCTTCTTCACAAGTGTTTCTTTATGATTTGTCGTTGCTATTGTCTTTAATAAGTACCTTGTCAGACTCAGATGGTACCCCTACTAATGAAGATAATTCATGTCAAGGAAAAATCATTCTTAAAACATCTATTCTATCCCTACCTAGTTCATGGAATGATCGAATTATGATAGGCCCGTGAGAGGGTTAAAATATAAGGCTTGATTAGGAGGGCATATTCAAACTCATTAGTGGCTTAGGAAAGCACCACTATTCATTTTGATTGAGATGAAGTCAATGGAAGGGCAAGGCTTACAAGAGGCCTTCAAGGTGCACTTGTTTCCTCAAGCAAGAGAGAGAGAGACAACTCAAGGGTGTAGGGTGCAGATTTGAATAATAAAGGAGAATCATTCATTGGTTCAATGTGTGCTTGTGCACTTAAGGGATAAAAGAGGGTGCAAGGGCGCACACTAAATGAGTGAAGGGATCAATCTTCAATCCTTTGCCTTTGTGCGTGTGCACTCAAGAGGAACTAGGAGGGAACATTTCCTTGAGTCGAAGGAGTGTGCTCAAATGAAGGCTTTAGGCTTCGTGATTGCCATGTGCCCGAAGGGAAGAGGGAAGAATGTAATCTTTCTCCTTCAATAATGTGCCATGTGCCCCAAGGGAAGGATGAAGGCTTCATGCTTCGTGAGCACACCATGCACCCTTTTTTAAGAGACAGGGGATCCTTGCTTTTCTGAAGTGCACTTTGTTGTTCTACAATGCACTTTTGAAAGGAGAGAATGTCCTTATTCTTCCAAAATGAACCTTTTTTGTTCCGAAATGTGCTTCATTTTTTCAAAGTGTACTTCATTGTTCCGTGTTGGGTATATGACCAATGTACCACATTGACTAGAAGTGGGAAGGATCAAGGATGGACAAATATCTCCATTGGTATGAGGCCTTTTGGGGTAAAGCCCAAAAACAAATCCATGATGGCTTAGGCCCAAAGTGGTCAATATCATACCATTGTGGAGATATGTGGTGTCCAGAGTCCTTAACAAGTTGTATCAGAGCCAGATTCAAAGTTAGCCAAGTGGATGAATCCTCGGAATGCCAAACGAAGGTGGTGGGCCCCGATAATATCACGATGGGATCCGTGGATGAGCTCAGTTAGACCAAGCTCTCAAGGCAGGTGGTGCTTCCATGTAAGGCCCGTGCTTCCAAGGCATTGGAGCAAAGAATCCTGGTTGGTAGAGACTGGACGGATGGATAATCATTTGAGGGGAGGGTATATGGTCCTTTGTTCGAGGGGGGGATTGTTGGGTATACGACCAAAGTCCCACATTGACTAGAAGTGGGAAGGATCATGGGTATATAAGGATGGACAAATATCTCCATTGCTATGAGGGCTTTTGGGGTAAAGCCCAAAAACAAATCCCTGAGGGCTTAGGCCCAAAGTGGACAATATCATACCATTGTGGAGATATGTGGTGTCCAGAGTCCTTAACATTCCGAAGTGCACGTAAGCTCGATATGGCACAATATTCTCCAACAATGACTGCTTTTTCATCTAGAATGCACTTTTCATTAAGGGAGGAAATAAAAGGTTGGGTCACTCATCCTAGGAAGTAATAATGGACTATGAGAGGGAGGAAATCTTAGAAAATACTTAGTGCACAAGTATGGGGAAAATATACCTCAATGAGGCTCATGAATAGGTGATGCTCGTCACTTGGTGAATGATTGAAGCTTTCATAACTTGCACTAGGTAGTAGGGAAAGATGAAGACGACACTTTCAAAATGTGAATGACCTTGAAAGGGACACATGCCAAAGAGAAGATAACATGAAAAATACACTTATTAAAATGGAAGCAAGCAAAAGTGATAGCTTTAAACATGAAAGTGGTGCTTGTGAAGGAAAAGGTGCACAAAAGCGATAGCTAGGAAAACTCACCAAACTAAAAGTGCAATTGCAATCAAAGCGAGGGATATTGTCAATGTGAATGTGTACTAACTATCGACATGAGTTGATCATTGCAGAGGCACTGACTTGATGGACGGTGCTATGCATCTTCAAGCTTGCCTAAAGGAAGTTTTGTCATGAAACTATTAAAGACTGAGAATGTGTGTCCAAGTGACTTAATAGTTTATAACTAGGAAGAATACTTAAATGCTTTACGAAACATCAAATGGTCATGGAGTAGCCATAAGACGGCAGACCATAAGGTCCTCAGTAGGATCCAAAGTTCAAGTGTGGGAAAAATTTTGGAGGGTGTTGATAACAACGACAAAAGTCCCTCAATAGGTTCCTAAGAGCCCACAATCCTTACATTGTTCTCTTGCAAGAAATGATGCATTAAGAGAAAAGGCTTGGTGTGTTAGTGAACCATGTTTAAAAATTTGGTCATTTTTTCTCTCGATATAGGTGTTTTCTTTAAATGATTGATTTTTTCATGGGGGCCTTCTTTGAAGGAAATTTCTTCCACTGCAAAAAAATTATATTACTGTAATTGGAAATCAAAGAGTTCAATATGGTATGAAAGTTTTTAAATGTTTATGGTCCATACACAAAAGAATAATTCTTTTTGGGATTACTTGCTAGTATTTGGTATCATGTCTCACTCTGCTTTCATCTTTGGAGGTGACTTGAATTTCACTTTTTTCATAAGTGATGAAGGGGGCAACAATTGAAGATAAAACCCTTTTGAAGCTTATTTGTTTATTATTTTTAGGCCCTCCACCTGGTTGATGTAAAGCCCATCAAATTGGCTCCTACCTTGTGGAATATTTAATCCACTAAGGAGGTTATCTAAAAAAAAAATTGATAGTGTTTTTCATCTCTAAATTCGTTTTTTCCACCAATAGGATTCTTAAATGATGGGTGGATATAAGTGGGATATTAGATCATTATTCGATTCTCCTAAGAATTTACAATTATAAGGATAAGCACCATTCAAATTCAATTATTCTTGTTTTCAAGAAGATGGTTTCATTAAGTTAGTTGAAGACAAATAGACTCATAGACTCACCTTAAATATGATGAGTTTATTACATATACTCAACAATTCTCCCAAAATATTATTTTTTTGAAGAGGAAAATGAAAAATTGGAGAAAATATTTTAAAGAGAAATAAGAGGTTTCTTTAAAAGCAGTTGAATATAAACTAAGCTCCATTTTCGTTCAATTTTTCAGGTGTCTTTTCAGAGGAAGATCTTGAATCCTTAAGATTACTATAAGTTTCCAAAAGAGAATTGTTGGCTTGGGAAGAGGAATTATGGTGATTGAAAAGTAGAGCCGTATGGATTGAAGATGAGGGAAATAACACTAAATTCTTCAACAAGTTTTCAAACTTTAGAAAAAGTATCAAATTATATATGGGAAATTGAAGATATAGAAGAGAATATGGTGAAGGATTTCAAAAATAAATAGTAAGCAAGTTTCCATTACTTCAAAAATATCTTTCCAGAATCTACGGGTTGTCCTATTGTCAAAACTTTGGATGTGTTGAATATATTCCCTCAAGATATTTCAGATGAAACGAATGATTTTTTGGGTGTGGAAGTAATTGAATCAGAGGTATTGGGGGCTCCGTCCTTCACAAAAAAATGAAATAATCTTGGGCCCGATGGATATACTGTTGATTTTACGACATAATAAATGAAGACATCCTCAAGGTGGTGAGAGAGTATTAGTGTATGGGTTGCATGCAAGGTTCCTTAAATTTGATATTTATATTCCTCATTCCAAAAGAGCGGGACACTCACCCCTTCAAATATGATCACCCTATATGATGTTCTAATGTTATCTGTAAGTTCATTACAAAAATAATTTCAGTGAGATTATAGCCCATTCTGAGTTCCCTGAAGAACAATTTGATTTCGTTTAGAATAGGCAGATTCCTCATGAAGTGGACTTGGCCACGGAATCTTTACATTCAAAAAAATCTCAAAACATCCCTACCATAACATTGAAGATAGACTTATTCAAGGACCATGATCGAGTTAGTTGGATTTTTACGAGACTTATGAGACTATCTCATTCAGTTCGACATGAGTCTAAAAGCTAATAACTTGATCATGGGATGTATATCTTAGTCAATTTTTTGATTTTCATAAAAAACACCCTTATACACTTTTCAAGGTAATAATAGGCCTCAAACAAGGATTTTCATTGTCGGCTCTCCTTTTACTTCTTCTAATTACAGAAGCCTCGAGTATGGTGATACAACATGATATATCTTCAAATGATCTGAAGGCATCAAGATCTCAAATCTAGTGGCCTTTCCACATCTCTTATTTGTTGATGATATTCTTATTTTTCCTAAAAATTCACATTCTAACATATCACATATAAAAAGAAGACTCTCTTTATTTAATTTAGTCACATAGATGAAAATTAATGAAAGGAAATCTAGTGCTACCTCATGTCAATTTATGCTCTTGTTAAGAATTTTCCTCATCAATCATTCTCTTTTCACTATACATATTTTCAAGAAGGTGTGGAATATCTAGGCTTCTTCCTTAAGGCTATTGCATACAAGGAGGAAGATTGCTTTCACCTTATTAAGAAGATCGAGGCCAAAATCTCAAATTATGTGAACATAATTCTATCTAGTGGAGGTTGATTAGTGCTGTTTAAATCAGTGCTTGAAAGAAACACAATTTGTTGCTATCCCAAGAAGTATCCTTCAAAAATTTGTAAACTCAACTTTAGATTCCAATGGGTTGACAATAAATCCTTGAAATGTATCCCTTTTGTCAAATGGACAGCCATCACAAAGCCCAGACTTTTAGGAGGTTGGGAATGGAAAAATAATAGAGTAGGATTGGGTCAATGGGTAGGAGCTTGAGAGTATTATAGAATCTTAGAAGACACTACAGATTCTCTTCATGAAGCCAATGGCTCAGCAAGCCCAACAATGGAGAATACATGGGTGGAAATAAGCAATTGACTCCGGACTCTTAGAGGAGGAACCCTAGGAAAGGAATTGATATGTCAATCTACTCCTCTCATCCATGATTCATCTATCCAATAAAGATGACTATCACTTAATTTTGTAAAAAAATCCAACTTTTGGAGAGTTTAAAGGAACATTAGGATAGCGGGCATAGGTTGATGAAATTTGTTGGGGCTAGATATATCTTTGGAAAGAAAATTGTCCAAAGTTTGTCTTTTGGTTGTCCCTTAGCAATATATTGTTTTTGTGGGACAATGGAATGAAAGGTGATAGATTGGACCTAGCAGGTGTTCTCTTTGTAGAATATGGGAGGAAACCATATATCACTCATTTATTATGTCATTTCTCTATTCAGGTATGGTCTTTGGAAAAAAAACATTTTTACTTCTAATATGTCCTATATTTGGTCTCATACCAATTTGTTATTGAGTTACTAATTTTGCACTTCTTTTGTTCATTTTGTCTAGTAAGCTTAGAATTTAGGTATTTTCCAAGGCAAATGACTAAGGTTGATATGGGAATTATTGATTCCACTTACAAGGAATTAAAGAAAGAAAAAGAAAAAACACTAGTAATTGCTCAAAAAATCCAGCCAGAATTCATTAATGGTGAAAGACAAGGGAACTATCACATCCACAAAGTTGGAATAGTTTTATACATCAATAGTCATAATTATATGCATATAAGGTACCTCTAGTAGGAGATCAAACAACAAAACAGACTTTATAAAACTTTGGACACTAATATATGTTGCAAATTTCATGAATACAAAAAAGCTTCCTACTTTTGGAGATGATCATCTCGACATGGTTGCTCTCTCTTAATCATATTTTACAGAACATAAAAGATGAAATAGGTTAACTGCAATGGTTTACCTGCAAACATATCTAGAAGAAACTCTATATAAAGGTTAACCAATTTGATCATAATATCCATTTTTGTGATAAGCTTTAGGAGTAGAACTTATCAAATCTTCCCAACCTATATTTTCTGCACACGGAAGATCATTAACACTTGCGTCTCGTAAACATCAGCCCTTCTGTCAACGACCCTATCGAACCATCCGTTAACACACGTGGGATATAACCAGTGGTGCAATCATATCAACTTTCTTCTATCTAGAAACAATCGGATATCTCTCTAAACTCGAATGCGAAGTGCGTTACCGACATGATTAATACACGACCGGTGGCCATAAGCATGAGCATGGACATAACGAAAACTTCAAAAGTAAATGATGTGAAGCGTTAATGCTCCCTCATGAAGGTAACACTAGAAACTTCAGAAGTAAATGATGAAAAGAGGTTGTGTTCAATTGAAGTATGATAATGGAGATATAACATAGGCACAATGTCAATGTCGAGGCATATATTGCGGAATAGATTGAGCCTAACCTATCCATGGAAATTCAAGGCATAGATTGCGGCAATAGATAGAGCCAACCCTATATGTGGAAATTCATTAGTTGATGTTGAGCGCATAGAATATAGACACACAAATGTCGTTATAGGCATGTTAAGACTCGTCGCCGCGCGACTTCGTAGCTCCCGTTAAGAATTTAACGTATCTCCGACAAGTTGGGGATTGGAAGTTGGTGATTGGAACTGTATCAAGTATATGCGTTGGCCATGAAAAAGAGTGCCGGCGGCTCTTGTTTCTTCACATTATTAGTGAAACCTCATCGAGTTTTAGATTGGTAGGAGACTACAATGATCAACCAGTCAATGGTCGCAGGTTGCAACCCATCCCACACGGCACGGTATCAAACATGGCACGGTAGACATTGAATTGTGAATATTCAATGGCTGTGTAAAGCAGTCGAGCTTGTAAATGTGTTAGAAAACCTGCACAGATGAATCTAGCTAGTAAAGGTTGAACACACAGCTTTGCAGAGCAAAAGCACTAAAAGAAAATCGAAAGAAGAAAAGAATGATTCAATTGAAAATTATGTTACAATGCTCATGATATAGCATTACTGGGTGAAGATCCCAAGGTAATGACTATAGTGGTGATCAATGAGAAGACTCAACACCTACAACAAGTTCCGGAGATAACTAGTCAGTTGCGGAGTTAAAGAATGAGCAAATCAAGGAGTAAATCATGCAAAAGGAATTTTGCATGCAATCCCATGCTCTAACTAAAAGTCCGCATGTAGATGTGTAGTAGTTCCAACATGCAAAAGGAATATTGCATGCAGTCACATGCTCTAACTAAGAGTCTACATGTAGGTGTGTAGTAGTTCCAACATCCCCCCTGAACACCA
Organism: Pinus tabuliformis; assembly: GCA_031772625.1. NCBI lineage: Eukaryota > Viridiplantae > Streptophyta > Pinopsida > Pinales > Pinaceae > Pinus > Pinus tabuliformis. Next base: position 1,065,558,681 of record CM062811.1, read on the forward strand.
CTATGGGGAAAAATAGAAAATGGGCCCTGACAACTAAGGCAAAAGGTCACCCAAAATACAATGCAACTTGTACTAAAATGGAGGAAAGAGGGAAAACCTCGTGGGAAAAACCCCCCCTCAAAATACAATGTAATCAAAAGAGAAGAGGAAGAAAAATACAATTGCTAAGCAATCGTGTCCTTCACTCCAAGACGATCACGCAAAGAGCGAAACTTCTGCTCAGTGAATGTCTTGGTGAAGATGTCTGCAGTCTGTTCTGCTGAAGGACAGAACTGCAAATCAATGACCCGATCATGTACTAAGTCTCTGATGTAGTGCATATGGATCTCTATGTGCTTCGTCTGCTGCCGCTATACTAGATCCCTGCAAAATTTGAGAGTGCTCTGGTTGTCACACCAGATGACAACGGGCTGGTGGAACTGGACGCCCAACTCAGTGAGGAAGTGTTGTAGCCACAGAGCCTGAATGGTGATGTTGACTACTCCTCGGTACTCAGCCTCAGCTGAAGAGAGAGCAATCGCAGCCTGCTTCTTGCTCGACCAACAGATAGGGCCAGATCCTAGACTGAGTGAATATCCGGAGGTGGACTTGCGATCAATGATGTCTCCCGCCCAATCAGAATCTGTGAAGCCAAGGAGATTCAATGCAGTGCCTGCTGCATAGTGAATCCTGAAGGTGATGGTGCCCTGCACATATCGGAGGATGCGCTTGGCAGCATTCCAGTGTAGCTCATGCGGCTCCTGCATGTATCTGGAAACTGCCCCTACTGCGTATGAGAGATCTGGTCTGGAGTGGGTGAGGTACAATAAGCTCCCCACTAGCTGTCGGTAGAGAGTGCTGTCAACTAATGGAGTATCACCTCCATCCTCAAGGCGGACCCCAGACAGAAAAGGAGTCGGTGCTGGCTTGCAGTCAGTCATGCGAAATCTCTCGAGGAGATCCCGTGCATACTTAGCCTGAGAGAGTTTGATGCCTGTGTCATTTTGGCTGATCTCAAGACCAAGAAAGAAGTGTAATGGACCCATGTCCGTCATCAAGAACCTATCATGCAAGGCCCTCTTAACTGTAGCAATGGCTGAAGCCGAGCTGCCAGTGATTAGGAGATCATCTACATACAAAACTAAGATAAGAAGAGAATCATGTGTCCTAAGCATGTAAACATTCGGATCAGACTTACATCTTTCAAAGTTTTGTGATAAGAGAAAAGAATCCATCTTCGCGTACCAAGCTCTCGGGGCTTGCTTAAGGCCGTAGAGAGATTTCTTCAGTCTGCAGACCAAAGATGAATCCTGAACGAAACCATGTGGCTGCTCCATGTAGATCTCCTCAGATAGGTCTCCGTGAAGAAAGGCATTCTTCACATCCATCTGATGTACTTCCCACCGCTGGGCAGCCGCAATGGCAAGTGTAAGGCGTATGGAATCCATCTTTGCTACTGGAGCAAAGGTCTCGTCATAATCAATGCCATGCACTTGTTGGAAGCCTTTGGCTACTAGCCTTGCTTTCCGTCTGGTGATTTGCCCATCTGCAGCACTCTTGGTCCTGTAGACCCATTTGCATCGGACAAGTTTCCTTCCTGAAGGAAGGGGGACCAGATCCCAAGTCTAGTTCTCGAGGAGGGAGTTATACTCCTCCTCCATGGCGGACTCCCAAGATGGATGCCCAGCAACCTCAGCATAAGACTGTGGATCAGAAGACTAAACCAAATGACAATGCCAGGAGGGCGATGGTTCAGTGGCAGTGAGGACAAGAGGAGGCTCAATAAACTCTGAGCTAGTCCTCTGCAGATCAGAATTATCCCCCACAAGAACATTTCTAGCAGCTGGTTGGTCTTGTGCATATATCTCACGTAAGCTCCTTGTTCTCTGATTTATAACAGGGGAATATGATTCACTGCTGGAAGCCCGATCTGGGCTTGGATGTGGATCATCATTTGCATGCACTAGATTTGTATCTGAAGACTCTGTCTTTGCATCTGCATGCTCTTCCTCGGCATCTGCATGATCTGTATCTGCATCTGAATGCACTGAGTCATCATCTCGAACATGAGGTAGATAAAAAGTGTCTGCATGCGGCGCTTGAGGTGCATGCGAGAGACTTTCCTCAAATTTGACACTTCGCTCAATGATGAGCTTGTCCGTAGAGGGTATCAGTAGTCGATATCCCTTCACACCATCAGGGTATCCAACAAAGATGCACTCAATGCTCTGTGGATCAAGAGCTTTCCTCTTTTCAGAGGGGATCCGGGCCCATGCTCGAGAGCCGAAAACACGGAGGTGAGTGACCTCTGGTTTAGTGCCACTCCAAGCCTCAAAGGGGGTCTGGTCCTTGACAGACCTATGAGGAGATTTGTTCTGGATGTAGTTAGCACAATTAAGTGCTTCGGCCCAAAGCTTATGAGGTAGTGACTTGGCATGCAACATGCAGGAAGCCATCTCTTTGAGAGATCGATTCTTTCTCTCAGCAACTCCGTTCTGCTGCGGAGTGTATGGAACTGTATACTGCAACTGTATGCCGGACTGAAGGCAAAGGTTCTGAAGTGCTGTGTTAACATATTCCCCCCCATTGTCTATACGGAGGTCTTTGATCTTTCTCTCTGACTGTGTCTCAACTAGTGCTTTGAAATCTTCAAAGTGCTCAAAAACTTCAGATTTGTTCCTGAGAAAATACACCCAAGTATACCGTGAGAAGTCATCAATAAATGTAAGCACATACCTTGCTTTGTTGATGGAAGGATGAGGAAAAGGCCCCATGAGATCACTATGGATCAGATCTAGAGGAGAGGATGCTCTGTGAGTCTTGCCGGTGTCAAACTTTTCTCTAGGATGTTTGCCAAGAACACACCCTTCACAAACTCCTTTGGAGAAACTGATATTTGGCAAGCCTTCCACCATCTCATTCTTGCTTCGCTGCTGCATATACCTGTAATTTAAGTGACCAAACCTCTCGTGCCAAAGCCTACTACTATCATCAGCATGTGTAAGCAATAAGGAGGATTCAGATTCAATAAATTCAGAAAATGTATACAGTCTGGCTCCATTGTTTACCTCACCAGTTGCAATTTTGTCATTGCTATGTAGATCATATATGTTCACTGCATCTGGAGTGAATTCCACTCTCTTTCCGGTGCCGGAATGAGTGATCTAATAAACTGAAAGCAGGTTTACCGAAAGTTTTGGAACATGAAGCACATCTTCAAAGCTTCCGTGTAAAAGTTCCACTCTACCTTTTCCGGTGACCTCAATAGGTGAGTCATCTCCCATGAGGATGGGAGGTCCTTTGCATGCATCCAAAGAGGAATATACTTCCTTTGCAGCAGCCATATGATGTGATGCACCAGAATCTATAATCCATGCATCAGGAGAAGAATTAATTGCAACTAAAGCATGAAAATTGTTACCTTTTCCGTGTGGCGGATCCTCAGTTTTCTTCTTGGCGCCCTGAGGGATGTGGTCCCCAAGGTTATGCTTCTGAAGGATTTCTGCCATTTGGTCAATTTGTTTCTTCATGCAAGAGGATTCTGGATGGAATCCTCTTTGACAGTAGGTGCATTTGTTTCCTTTCTTCCCTTTCTCATTTCTCGAGCCGGAGGAGTCATTGAAGGGCTTGGTGTACCCTTCCTTCTTTGGATGGGAATGTGCTTTTCCTTTGTCTTTCTGCTACTGATTTTTCTGATTTGAATCAGATCTGTGATTTTTATTGTGGATGCCATCATGCACAGCAAGTGCATGTGCTTTTGGAGGTTTGATTTTCCCCATGCCAATGAGTTTATCTTGCTCAAAAATAAGAGACTCCATAAATTTTTTGAGAGAAGGCATAGTGTAGGATTTACCTGTTGCGAGCCTTACTGAATGAAATGTAGACACAAAGACGGAGTATTCCGGTCCGAGCTTTGACATAATAGAGAGAACTTGGCGACTCTCCTCCTTGGATTTGTCAATTCCACAACCCTTGAGTTGCAGCAATAAATCATTATATTTGGTGAAGAAATCTTGAATTCTGTCATAGTTCCGTGGATCCAATGATAGCAGCTCCACTTCGAGCAGATGTCCTTTCATCTCATCCTGTTTCCCGTAGAGCTCTTCAACCTTTTTCCAAATCTCATTGGGAGTATTGCAGGCAGATAGATGAAACTGCAACTCTGGAGAGATGCACATGCATATGGATCCGTGGGCCTCATCCATATGGTTGAGGTACTTGGATTTCTCTATGGCTGAAGTGGGTTCCACTTCTGTAGCCATGGTAATCCTGTACAACCCTTTATGACGAAGGTATCGAGCCATTTGATCCTTCCATTCATGATAGTTGTACGGTGTTAGGATCGATGCTTTGGGAAACTCCATTTTTCTGTCAATCTTCGATCTCCAAGATGTAATACTTGCAAAATAAAGTACTGATGCGCCTTTTATCTAGCAACCTGTGGGCTCTGATACCATGTAAATGTGTTAGAAAACCTGCATAGATGAATCTAGCTAGTAAAGGTTGAACACACAGCTTTGCAGAGCAAAAGCACTAAAAGAAAATCGAAAGAAGAAAAGAATGATTCAATTGAAAATTATGTTACAATGCTCATGATATAGCATTACTGGGTGAAGATCCCAAGGTAATGACTATAGTGGTGATCAATGAGAAGACTCAACACCTACAACAAGTTCCGGAGATAACTAGTCAGTTGCGGAGTTAAAGAATGAGCAAATCAAGGAGTAAATCATGCAAAAGGAATTTTGCATGCAATCCCATGCTCTAACTAAAAGTCTGCATGTAGATGTGTAGTAGTTCCAACATGCAAAAGGAATCTTGCATGCAGTCACATGCTCTAACTAAGAGTCTACATGTAGGTGTGTAGTAGTTCCAACAGAGCTTCCTATAAATGCACGTCCTCGCGGGAGAGTTTATCAAGTCCCTCATTTCTTGTGAGAAATATGGTAGCGTCTAACGAACAGATGAAGAGAATCCTGATTGGGTTTATTGTCATCTTCTGTTGTTCAATGGTCACTGGTAAATTAGCATCACCCAACTATTTTTTACTTTTTGAAATGCAATTGTTATTCAATGCTCAACATCGATTGGGTTGTATTAAATTGATTATGTTTTAATTGATTGTGCAGATGGTGATAAAATAGGAGTGAACTACGGCATGCTCGGAGACAATCTGCTGCCTGCAGACCAGGTGGTAACTTTGCTGAACGGCCACAACATCGAGAAAATGAAGCTTTTCGATCCAGACGGTGGTGCACTGAATGCTTTTGCAAATTCTGGCATCGATGTAATCGTGGGAGTCAGTAATAGCGATTTGCAGGCCATCTCCTCTAGCCAGGACTCAGCAAATGGTTGGGTTAATGACAATATTGTCCCCTATTCCAGCACCAGTATCAAATATATTGCAGTGGGCAACGAGGTTTTGCCTAGCACGCAGTACGTATCGTATCTTGTTCCTGCCATGAACAACATTCAAACCGCGATCCAGAACGCCAATCGCAAAACATCAAGGTCTCTACCCCCCATCGGTTCAATGTTATAGGCAACAGTTCCCCTCCTTCACAGGGAGCATTCAGTGACGCTGTGAAAGATACCATGAGCTCTATACTCAAATTTCTGTCAGATAACGGGGCTCCGTTCATGGCCAATGTGTATCCATATTTCAGCTACGTGGGCGACAGCAACATTCATCTGGACTACGCTCTCTTTCAGCCCACGGCTACGGCGGTGACAGACGGAGATCACAGCTACAGCAATTTGTTCGATGCGATGGTGGATTCTATTTTCTCCGCAATGGAAGCCTTGGGATATTCCAACATCCCGCTCATTGTTACTGAAAGCGGATGGCCTTCTGTTGGCGCGGATGCGGCCACAACTGAGAATGCTCAGGCCTATAACAAAAATCTCATCCAACATGTTTTATCGAATGCAGTGACACCCAAGAGACTGAGTACGAACATCGAGACCTATATCTTCGCTCTTTTCAACGAAGACCAGAAAACTGGGGACGAGATAGAGCGTCACTTCGGGCTCTTCAACGCTGATCAAAGTCCTGCATACTCTGTCAACTTTTCTCCAAATTGAGCGCAACTCAATTCCCCAAATACCAAGTCGAAGGAAAAAATCTTTAATTATTTGTATGCAAAATGCTATGATATAAATCTATAGAGGATGCTACATAAATAAACATCCTCCTTCCTTCTTAATAAAATGTGAATGGCAAAGTGCCGAGGCCGTCACAGAGTTACCTATACTTTTTATTATGGCAGGACCACACTTTGGATTTCAAAAGAATATACATATGCATAATAGACGCAGTAAAGGGGGCCTTCCAAACAAGTGTGATTGAGAAATTTTAATCTTTGGAATGAATTACACAACAAAAACAAAAATAAAAATACTCTAAATTAAAAAACAAAACAACCATTATGGCACAAACATAAATGAATATATTTATTTGGTTAATTGATTAGTTGTAAATGAATATACTTATCTGATTAGTTGATTAGTTGTTATATAGTAAAAATATTTAATTTTTATTCTTAAAGTCATAAAAAAATTATTTATATATGTATATTAAGTAACATATTTTTATATAAGTTTTAATAAGATAAATTAAATTATATTTTCTTCGTAAATATTTTGATATATGATTTAAATAAATGGTTTGAATACTCATGTTAATTAATATATTTCAATAAGAACTTCATATGTATGTATATATCCATGTTAATTGAGTTTAGCTTGAATGGTTAAGTGGAATAGTTATTATCCTCCTTAAGTTCATTTTTTTGATGTTGATATATTGTTGATATATTGATGCTCTGGAACAATGTAATTATTGCTCTCTAAGTGAGATTATACTAAGGACTAGCCTAGTACCAACAACCACTTTCCTTCTATTGACCCCACTATTTTTTTTTATCACTCCCTAATTATAATTAAGATGTTAATGTCGCTTTTAACAAAGAAAAGAGATTGTCTTTAAATTCAAAATAGATGTTTAATTGACTTATTATACAAATTGGAATTGCTTATATATATATATATATATAGATATAATTTGGATTTTTTTTAAATTAATAAATTTTTTTATAATTTAATTATTAGTTTCGTTACCTTTTGGTAATTACCTTGCAACTCACAAAATTCTCATCGGTAACTAATCCATAAACTATCATGGTTATTCCAGTGGAGGATTTGTCACAACATATATGATAAATTATATTTTAAAATTTGACATCTAAACTATGAGGGTTTATCTCTTTAGATTTCTAGATTTTCAAGTTATTGTTTATTATACATGCATGCAAATTAAAAATTATGCATAAAATAGAGAACAATGAAATAAAAACTCATAAATGACGATTTGAAAAAAGATATAACTTGGGGAACCCTTTTGGGAGAAAACCCAATTAGAATGTGAGGACTCCATTTTCTCTTTCTCTAAATAAAAAATGACTATGAGTAGAAAGAATAAGGCATGTTGTCTATGGGATACTAATGTGCACAAATCCTCTCTATGTGCTCTCTCCCTATCTGCTCAACTATGGAACAAATGCACTAAAAATCGAACCCCTTTTCCTCCTAGCGATTCGGTTATAACATAACCCTATATCATACTAGTGGTTAGGTTTGACTACCAAAACTCTTAACCAAAATTACAATATTGACTCTTCTAGATTCTTATTCATCATGATCATGTTTCTAGCCCCTTTTCTATGAGTAATGGGGGTTCATGTTGCACCCTCTCAGACTATAGTGGCAAGATGAAGAGAAACTTCTAAGCGGCATAACTTTTTCATATGGATAATGATTGAGGAAATTATTGCATCATTCGAAATGTATCTCTTTGTAGAATGGGAAAAAAAAATTGATGCACTAGGGAGAAAAAATTTTATCCCAAAAAATGTCATTTGATTCCTCAAAATGCTCCCAAAAGGTTTCATACCCCACTTTTCCAAACTGGGCCCCACCGGTAAAACCACTGCTCTGAGCTAATTCCTCCACTTCTTCCACTCTAAAGCCATCAAGATGGATGAAAAAAATATAATGATCCAATCCCTATCGCACCTCATCATTATGGGAGAGCTTTTGTCTCCAAAAGATTCTAATGAATAAGGTGAGGAACTTTTTCCTCCACCCTCTCTTAGGTGTACAATTTAGCCTTAGTTGGAAGCTGTCATCTCAACCAATATACCAAAGGTCACACTGCCACTATCTTCTAGTTCTAGACATCTTTTGCAAAATTGTTTCCTCTGTCAACTTTACCTGAGTATTTGGTGCCCAATCCTCTACAAAATGTAGGAGATGTTCATATTCCCAATCTAGGATGGAAGGCTCATAGAGTTTCAGATTCTCTACATTCACAATTGAATAAATACACATGTACGATGGTAAAGTGGATCTATATGCATTATCTCATGCCTTTTTTGGTATCTCAAACTAACGATAACACAAAGCCTTGATTTTCTTACAAGCACTTTGTAGTCTCCCTTTTTTCAATTGTAACCATATTTTGTGTCCTACAACGAAAGACTTCTGTATTATGTGTTGATCAAGTTTGGCCTTGTATTTTTCGTGTGGCTTCTGCAGTATCTCTTCTACCTTTATATGAATTTTCCTAATATTTTTATGCACATTTTTCAACCCTCAAGGCAGTGCTTATAAGATCCTCCCTTACTACCCATATGTAATATCCAAATGGGAAGCTGGAAAATATCCAAAAAAGTTTCAAATGGGGTTTACCAATAGAAGTTTGAACTTATTTTTTATAATAATCCTTTATATGTATACCATATTTTCATTCCAGGTCTTCAAAATGTTCTGATTATAACCAACCAAAGTTGAACTAAATTCATGTTGACTACTTCTCTCTTCCTGTAAATATGTGGATAGAATGTTGTAGACCTCTTCAACTTTGTGTCTATATTATCCAAGAATGTAGTCTAAAATTCATTGAGAAATATCATGTCCCTATTTGAAGTGATCCTCCTTGGTATCAAAAAGTACACCCAAACGTATCCAAAGACTACATTTGTTGCTTCTTCCCCACTGATGGTCATTTTGCAGGGCATTAGAAGACACATGTTGTTGTACATGTCAATTGCCATAAATGGGTGGTCATGTACCTTCACGGTTCTTGGTAAACATCCCACAACATGTGAGTTCTTCCCTAGGGATGAGTGGGTACCCTTTTCCCACTAGAAATTCTTGCCACTTATTGTAATGGTATGGAGTGGTGTTGTTACCACTGAAAAAAAGTGTATGAATTTTCTCAGGTATTATGCTTCCCCAACAAAACTCCTAACCTCGAAACCATTAGTAGGCATGACGCATTTCATAATAACCTCCATATTTGTAGAATCTATCTTCATGTATCCTACGCCTATCACATACCTTAAATACACCAAAGAATGTTGTGCAAACTCACACTTCCTGAGATTTTTTAGTAGGTAGTCATTCTTTAATGTCTCTAACACTTGTGTAAAATGTGAGATGTACTCCTCCCACATAACGTTATATAACAATGTATCATCCAAATAGACATTAACAAATGAATCTATAAAAAGATGCAATATATCATTTATTGACCTCATAAACATAGTTGTTTCATTGCATACACCAAATGGTATTACTAACAACTCATACAAACCATGCTTAGTTTTGGAGGTGGTTTTCTAGGTATCTTCTTCTTTGACTCGAACCTAATGATATCTAGGCTTTAAGTCCAACTAGGTGAAGTATTTCACTTGTTGCAATTGATCCAAAATATTAGCTATCCTGGGAAGGGGGTACCCATTCTTGAGCATGATTTTTTTCAACACCTTATAATATATACACATCCGCTAAGTCTTATCCTCTTTTGGGACTATGATGATGGGTGACACACATGGTTATGTACTCGATTGAATGAAATATCGTTCGAATGATTGCTCATTTAATACACTGCCTATATAACTCAATGTTTGGTAATGGTGAGTTTGTTAATCGCTAGATATCATGCGCCAATTACCTCTTAGGTAGTAGCCCTTTAGGCTCTTGAAACACAATGATATATGCATGTAACAAATCTTGTAGTTATTTCTTTGTTTCTTAGTATAGCCGTCTAGGGATGCCTTTCGTTTTACTGACTCTTCTAAAGATAGATTTTATCTCAAAAATAGTAAAGCATACTTCTTGCTAGAATTGATCATTTTCTTGGCTTATTTAGCACTTACTAGCAAAATTATTCACTTGCCTTTGTGCACATTAATGGTGAATGATTTTCCATCCTTGACGAGATGATATTGGTTGGCTCTCCACATGAATATTTCATCTCCGTGTACATGTAGGGACTTCCAAAGACCACTTCACATGCATCAAGGGGAATCACATCTAGTTGTAGTGGTTGTAGTGGTTTTGGAGATCTTTGTACTGGTGTGTTGTGGATATCGTCTTTTTATCTTTATCATTTTCCACTTCTTTGTCTCTCCTTATAAGTTTCTTTTTTCTCCTTCTACTTCAATCCAATTGATTTCACTTTCTTTAGGCTTATGTTCTCTAGGTATTGTGTATGTAAATAAGTGTCACCCATCAATCTAGGTTTGACAAACATCACTTGCTTTTGCATATGGCTATGGAGAACCCCCAAATGTACCTTGAGGAGATAATATTGGTTTTATGGGTAGATACTTAACCTTATTTCCATGTTTCTAAGAATTGTAGTGTACTCTTGTACACTTTTCCCTACTTCTACTTGAAGTAGTGCCACTAGATCCACTAGTACCATGCATACCCAATAGGGTAAAATTATGACTTTATGAGGCTTTTAAATTCATCCCACTTAGTAACTAAATGATAGTATTTGTGTGGCTTTCCCACTAGGTCAAGGTATGGCCCTCTAATTCTAACCACACAAATGAAATCTTATTTTCTCTCTATATATGATGAACACTCTAATAAACTTATAATTGCTACAACCAATGATTTACCTTCATAGCATGGATCTAACCTTGGTACTGTTAAGTGTGAAGCCAAATTCACGGAGGATTCTAGATCACATCTGTCTAGATCTCCAGGATTCTAGATCTTTCTACACCACCATTAGTTTATAGAATCTCATGCAGGATTCTAGACCCTCCTACACTGCCAGTTGTTTCTAGGTCATTCCAGATCTCCATCTGAATCACATACAAGAATTTCTCTTGCCAAGGAAGGCAAGCGAAGGCCCAAGCCTGTTATGTAATGCAAAGTGATTTCTGTTCTCTAGTGATTGTTTTATCTATTCTGTTGTTTCTGATTGAGTAATATTGTTGTTTCTCCATTTGTCTATCTCTGTGGAATTATTTTTTGTTATTGTCATCTAAGCCTTTGAGTATGAATCCGATGTGAGTTATGTATGCTTTGGTCTAATAACTGGTATCAAAGACAAGTTCGAATATCCACCGTGCAAGCCGCTTAGTGCCATCACCTTGCTCTAGCAGCGTTCGTTAAAACATTGGTTGCTACCCATAGAGCTGTTGAAGGATCTGTCTAAGAAATAGCTTAGGAACGTTGGAACTAAAAGATAGTTGCTGCAAGAAAAGCATGGTTGTGGATCTATGTTGAAACGTGTTGCTGGAGTTTGAAAAGTGGAGATCCGTGGAGATTGGAGTTGAAAAGTGGTGTTCGTAAGTTTTTTTTTACATCAAGCTTGCACATATACGTCAAGTCTTTTCTCAAACCAACATATGTATGTGTGAAATGTGAAAAGGTTAAAACATTATATATGTTTTTATATTTATTATGAAACATATATAATTATATGTTGGAATTTTGAAAAATATATTTTAAAAAGGAGAAGGAATTTTCAAAAGGGTATTTTAAAAGGAGGAAGGTCATTATTACTAAATTTTAAAGAGTAATAATTAAAGTTTTATTTTTAAGTGGAGTTTTTGTGTTTTAGGACATGAATTTGATTGAAAATGGAGACAATAGTTACAGATATGGAGAATTAGAGCAGGGCTAATTTTTCCCTATGGAAATCACGAATGGAGGATATACTGATTTTAAAGGATAATTATTTTCCGATTGAGAGCACAACAAAGAAACCTGCATCGATGAAAAATGCATAGTGGAATAAGCTAGATAGAAAGAAGATTGCAACAACCCACCAATATTTAGCAAAGAATGTTTATTTCAATGTGTCTGGAGAAAAGACAGCAGAAGGATTATGGAAGAAGCTCCATGATCTATATGAGAAGAACACAACATCAAACAAAGTGTTCTTGATGAAGAAGCTTTATAATCTCAAAATGAAGGAGAGCGCTTCAGTTGCTGAGCACTTGAATGCGTTTAATATTATTACTAATCAGCTTGCCTCTGTTAAAATCATTTTAGATGATGAAATTAGAGCTATTTTTCTAATGTGTTCTATGCCAGAAAGCTGGGAAATTTAATTGTAGCTATGAGCACTTCAACAACTATAGGCACCCTAAAGTTTGATGATGTCACTAGTAGTTTAATGAATGAGGAGCTGCGACACAAGTCAATTGCGGAAAACCAGGGAGGAGAGACTCTAGCTCTAGCTGATCATGGTAGGAGAATGGATCGAGGCCGACAAGGGCGATCAAGATCAAGAGGCTGATCAAAATAAATGAGAGGAAGTATCATCTGCTTTCATTATGGCAAACCCATGAACATGAAGAAAGAATGTCGATTCTGGAAGAAAGGACAAAAGGATCATAGACCGTCTAGTACAAATCACAAGTCATCCAACACAAATGAAGGTGAGACTACTGTTGTAGCCATAGATGGTGATGTGTTGTTTACTGTTTTAGTAGAGGATGCATGTGTATATACATCTAGCAGTGGCTTTGATTGGATCCTTGACTCTGGGGCATCTCACCATGTAACCCCATGCAAGGATAGTTTTGTTTCATATAATCCCGGTGATTATGGTAGAGTGCATTTGGAGAATAATCATTTTTGCAGTATTGTTGGAGTGGGAGATGTCCAGATCAAGATGAAATATTGACAAGATATATTGTTGAAATAGGTTAGGCATGTACCAGAAATACGCATGAGTTTAATCTCTATGGGACGACTAGATGATGAAGGCTATTCGACAAGCTTTGGAAAAGGAGGTTAGAAAATTAGCTAAGGTGCATTGGTCATGGCCAAAGGACCCAAGACAAGAACATTATACACATTGAAGACACCATCAGGAAAATCAGATTTGGCTACTGTCACAAAAGAAGGAAATTCAGTAGATCTGTGGCATAATCGTTTGGGTCACATGAGCGAGAAGGATTTAAAAATCCTTGTTGATAAAAATTTATTGGCAAGTTTGAAATCCTACAAACTTTCTCACAAGATCTTTGTGAGCATTGTATATATGGTAGCTAAATCGGATACCATTGCAATGAAGGTCTCCCCATTCGCTCCCAAGTCTGCTTCTATAGGACATTCGCATTTGACCCCAGGTCCAAAATAACCTGATCCATTTCATACTCTCCTATCTGCAGGGTTAGTCACATATCTCGTCTCGTCCTTGTTTTATGCCTACCAATCTTTTGTACTACGCACGGCTCACCTAATGTGATTCCAACGCATCTATTGATGAGCTCCTATAACCCTTTCACAACGTTACCATTTCACAGTAACTTCATACAAGTCTCTAGGAAAGTTGTGAGCATAGAGGGGTCCATCTCCTGCTCAGGCTTATCCTCACTTCTTGAGGTGGAGGCCTCAGCGAAGCTCTTCTTAGCCTCCATGAAGGCTTCATGTGCGTGCTCCAAATTGAACTCAGCTTCCTTCACCAAAGATTTGCAGACCCACGCACTATCTTATAGTTGTTTCCCCCTATCATCTCTTGTCACGATTCCACTTCTGAGCGCTATATTTACAATTGGATCCTCTTTGTGCGGCCCAGACCTCATCATCTGTAAGTTCTAAGTTGGTGGAGGTGGTAGAGCCCCTTTGTCAAGTATTCTAGCTATCAGCGTAGGACAGTCTTCCATTTCATGATCAAAAAATGTGCAATACTTGCATGACAGATGCGTTGGATTAGTGAAATTGTCAGCATAGTGTCCTTGTCATTCGCAATTGTAGCAATAAACTATCCTCGACCTCTACCAAGTCCTCCTCCACCTCGGCCTCTTCTGCGCCTCTGAAATCCTATCAGTGCCATCCCTGCGCTCTAGTCAAGGGGCCATGTTTTAGCCTGAACCCTATAGGCAGGAGTTCTATCCATCATGAATTCATAGCTCCTACAAGTACGCTAATCATGTCCTACCGACCTACAAAAGTTACAGAACAGCAGTTGCGGTGCCTATACAAACTTTTGTAACAAGTGACAATTATTCCTGCCATTCTCTCAGGCTACCTGATAGATAGCGCACCATAATGCAGTGCCCACGCTAGGTCCTACTTGAGCTTCTAGCCTTAATGGCATTGATCCTCCTACAATATAATTTGCAAAGACTAGGAAATGGTCTTTGTCATGACCCTGACTCTTGCATTTCAAGAACCATACCTCCTCACTCACCTCTGGTCAAAGCGTACTATCCTACTTCATACTTTGCATCTCAATACATTGATTCTTCAGCTTCGCATGGATCTGTTGAACTCCTAGATTTGGATCTTGCATCAGAGTTTCATGAAGTCTCAAGCAATCTCCAAGGCCACTGCTTGAGTTGTTATATTCTGCTATGACAACGCACTCTTTAAGTGTGGTATTAGAAAAGCTACAAACCACTTGCGATGTTGTCCATTTGTCAAATTCATGTTGGCTTCATGAATTGTACACTTCAACCTATGATCTAGTTCCCAAGGTGTCTCGCTTGGTTGTATCATGATCTCCTTAAATCCCACAATCAACTGTGACTCAGATTTAAGCCTACTTAATTCTCTATTCAGTGTTGCTTGGATGTCTGTTACTCTAGCATTCAGGTTATCATTAGAGTATTTAATATACCAGGTTAGTGCACGACCTTGCATAGCACTAACTAGTGTCACCTTCTTTTTATGATCATCTGTAACACCTTGATTTTCCCATACAGCCCTCAAAATGAACCAGAATTAGTTCAGGTCCTTATTTCCCTAGCCTTTGAACAAAGGAAACTTCACTTTAGTTTCCATAATGAACTACAGTGGAGGTGGAGGTGGTACGAGTGAAGTTGGAGGTGGTGTGGGTAGAGGTGGTATTCGCATGAATCCTTGTCTTCTTAACCGAATAGCACTTCATAGAGAAACCTTCATTATTTCTTCCTCATCACCTCGTGGAGGAGAAATCAATGGACTATACTCCAAACCCTTTTTCCTTCGTTCCTATAAGTTTTTTCACTTTGCATAGTCCCAAACATCAAGGTAGCTTCACAACCCACTTTTCACACAATATCATTTTAATCCAGGTATTCAAATATTTTACATACTTACCTTGCAGTCCTTTCAAAAAGAGCCACTCTGCCTCACTGTAGCTCACTGAGGTATCAACCGCAAATTCAGTGATAAATCCTCCTATGATGCAATTGAGCCAATGATCGATAGTGTAGGCGATCCTATCCTTCGATGCTTCCAACCTTCAGACTAGCTTTGGGGTCCACACAATAGGACCGTCAAGTTTCCACCTTCCTTGGCTATATTCTAGATTCACAATCCACTCGTATAGCTCAATAGGGAAGGAGCAGAAAAATATCTCATGGATCTCTATACATATGTATCTGAGCAACCACTATTCCTTTGTCATTCATGGGCTTTTGTTCTCCTGCATTGCGAATTTGTGGATCTTCCTCTCCAACCAATCTTCAATCTCCTTCTTAGTTGGATTCTACTAACATGAAATCACACATCTCTTATGAAAATTACGGTCTCGGTAACAGAACCATTTGCTGGCTTGAGGGGGCCTGACCCAGGTTCAACATTAATTAGCCAAAAAAATTACTACACTACTAGCCCTTTCGGCATCAGTCCGCAGAGTGCAGATCAAAGTCTCACCTAATGCAGTATGGGGGGATGTTGAACCAAGTTTTCGCACCCTGAGATGGTTGTGATGTCATTTAACTCCCTCTATTCCTGCCTTCACGCAGGTCGCTTCACTCTAGGGCCTGTAATATGAGCCATCTATTTCATCCTTCCGTACCACCACAAAAGGGTATGATCAACCTTTGTGTAGCCCTGACCTATTGCTCAGTTTCTTTCACACTGCTATGGTAGCATGCTGTACAGATTCCCCAATTATTCTAAGTGATTTGCTTGTCTCATCAAATACTTAAAGTTAACACCGCATAAGTAGATATTCGTAATTGCGTTCAATTATTTAATGTAATTGTATTCATTCTTGCATCATATAAGCATAATAAAGGGAATTCATACATAAAATATCCAAATGCATCAATAGAACAAAGACACAGAAATTACAAAATATCTCATTTTATTAATATCTCAAAGTGTTACAACTTTTGTCGGTCCTCCACACGTAACTGCAATGGTCCGCCCACTCAGCTACGAACTTCTACCCTAGGCCTTTGTGCACTGAGCTGAAGAGCCTCTACCTACGCCACAACCCAAGACTTAGACTTCTTGCTCCAAAGCTATGACTGTATTACATCATGTGTCATTCTATCTCCCTCAAAACTACTTAGAGCTTAGCTCTTTTTATACAATCCCATGGTCTGTGGACCATGGGTAGATCTCTTACAGCTGAATTTACTTTACAAAACTAATGGCAGACTACCCTTTTTGACACATAACATCTTCGCACTCCGCTATCACAAAATGCGGAGTCTTCAAGATTATCTTACAAAAATTGACTTAAACATGGGCTTTTAGCCCCAAAACTGCCCTTGGCGGATCTCGCTCCCAACATGATGAAATAAGTTAAAACCCAAAAGAAATGAAATTTTAACATCAAGTTGCATCAACCCTTTTCATTTCAAGGAGATTTTTGCATGTTTTTTGTGCAAAAAAATATATCTTTTACTTCCATTTTTAACAAAATTGAAAATTTACCCCAAAAAAAAAAAATAAACGTTGTTCCAATAATAACACTTTTTGTTTTCAAGCTCTTTTTTCATGTTTCTTGGGTTTTTTTGGCTATATTTCTCATTTTTAGCTTTTAGTTCTCATTAAATTGGTAACCTTGTTTTTGGTGCCCCTTGCCAAAAGAATGCCTTATTGATGGTGTTGGATACCACTAATGATCCAGGATTTTCCCGCTTATGGATGCATCGGAGTTAAGATGAGTTACAATGCTTAAAAAACATAAAAACATAAGCATGAAAAAGGAAGACAAAGAGACACCATCATAAAATATCATGACACAAAGATTTGATTACGGAGTTTGTCCAATTTGGACTACATATCGGGGCCCTGCTAGATAGTGGGTATACCTTCTTTTACTAAGTGGCATGAAAAGAGAGAAGTATAAGAAGATTTCTACATAAACATCCTTATACCTCCAATCTGGAAGATAGTTGGAAAATAGAGAGCCCATCCATTGAAACAAATATCACCACTACCTTCCTAGTGAAAAATAGTTCAAAAATGCCTATCCGAACACCCCATTCGGATAATCAAGCCTTCTGCATCCTTCTCAGAACCTTATGATCTCTGATATAAGGTCCCAACCACCTGCCAAGAGGAGGTGTCACTACTCTTCTCTGCAAACTTGCACTGCTCTCTGCTCTCCACCCTTTCCTTAGCCCCAAATTGTCATATTTATATATTGGTGTGGCTGAATCCTTCATAACTAGACATTTTTAAAAACAAATGACAAGTTTGTTAAGCAGGGTTGTCGTGATACCAAGGATCTCGAGCTTGTATGATACAAGAAAATTGACCTTACAAAAATGGTGAAAACCCCTTTTAATTGTGTGTACATCTCAGTAGAAATACTTATCGGTGGAAAAATGTCGATGTTTTACATCCTCAACATAGAAAAACCCATCGAACAGCAACCCAATAGTTTGTTTCTATTTTAGTCCTTAAATTGTTGGCTATAACAAAGAATCAGTGTTCGTTCAATTGATGGATGGGCTAAGTCTAAACAACAGCACTCTATGCAATCGGCGATACAAGGACCCAACGACTTTATCAAATGCAGTTCATAAAAACTCCGCATCGGAAAATGCATTGTAACTCACAATCAGCAACTTCCATCGATGGACAGACCCGAGTTTGCATAACATGGACCCACCAAGTTTATTGAATACAATTTATAACTATTGAGTCTGGGCAGTCCTATCACAAATCACAATTAGTGATTACAGTCAGACTGCTTCACAACACAAGCCCTTTTATGCGATTGCGATATGTGACATGTATCGCATCACAACAAAGTCCTATCGGGGCCAATCTAAAACCTCTCCCAATCTGCGATCACGATATTAGATATCACATTGCAACAGAGTCCTATCGAAGCCAATTCAGAACCTCTTTTCATCTATGATCGCGATATGTGATATTGCATCGCAACAAAGTCCTGGGGGGGCCGATTTACCTCTTTTTTCTTCCTCCGGCCTATGAAATGTGATTTCACAATCGCAGCCGGGAATGCCAGGGACCGATTTGTCGTTAAGCACTCCTCCTTTTCACTAATAATGGATATGTAGGGCCCAGTGGACCTGCTATGTGGCATGCCCTCATTCATTGAAGCTTTTCCATCTCATCTTCTTCTTTCCACCCAGATAAGTCAAACTCAAACTTTGACTTGCTCTAACTTTGTCATCTTGACTTGGATTTGAGTGTCGTTCATACCGTTGGAATTAGGATGACGATCACTTCAATTTGATGCTAAACCTACCCATATTCTACCACTTTGAGTTTTGAGCCTTTTACCATGCTACTGGTATGTCAGAGAGATCCACCTGGATTATTCCTCCTTGATCCTATTGGATCAATCCTCCTAGATCACCCTGGATTAATCCTCCCCACTAAGAGGAGCTTTTTTTCCTCCAAAAGCATTAATTATTTTTCAATTACTTTGTACTATGTCTGCAACACAAGTGTCCTCACAGGTTATCCTTCCTTGAGCCATAAGAAATGACCCGACACCTGCATCCCTTGCAAACCTGTAGTACAATATCTTGTAAACTACATGTTTAGCTCTATGACCAAAATGAACTAAGCATCCCATAGTTACCAACAGTTTATGACACATAATTTGTGGTCAAGTTTACATAAAAATGGAAAAAATACTCTAACTATCAAGACAAGGCCAAACATCATTTTCACTTCAATAAGAGATGGAAAACACATCATCACTGCAACACATGATTTACACAAACAATAAAAAACACTATTGTTGCTTCAACAAGTGATGGAAACACACCATCACTTTTTCGGTTCAAAAAGAAACACAAAATAAGGCCAAGAATCATTGTTTCTGCAACAAGTGATGGAAAGCACATCATCACTTTTACATTTTAAAATGCAACATACAAAAGAATAAGGCCATGACATTCTACCACACCTAGAAGAACCATGTGTCACTTATCAAAGTGAATGGATCATCTTCCCTGTGGCATGTTCATTGGTCTAACAACTGTTTCAGCTGGTTCATGCTCAGATGCTCTTGTTGTTATGATGCTACTCTAGCTAGAGCCTCCAAAATGTGGATCTCTGATGACCTCCTCTTTTGCAATGACTACAATGAGCCTTCATCTTCCATATCTTATTGATCTTCTTCTTCTTTGTCTATTTTTTAGAGGGACTTCTGGGCCTCAACTTTTTTTTGGTTTTTATTCTCTTCCAATGCTCAACAAATAAATGGTTATGCAATCCACAAAAATTGCACGTCCTTCTATGCCATGATCTCTGTCCATCATTAACAATGTGATTGTAATACAAATGAACATTAAAATATCGAGACCAGTTATACCTTTTCTCTCGGTCTCTGTTATGAGGATGAGAATAAGAGCTTTCCTCAACCCTTTCTCTATTATACATACTACCATAGGTTTATGGTGATGTGTCCCCATCATCCTTTTTCCCCGATGGTCTTAAAAATGGCATGGAAGCTTATAACATCTTTCAGAATTGTCCTTTAGTACACCCCAACCTTACGAATTGAGGTTTTTGCTCAACCTCCAATGCATGAGTTATCGCTTGGCTGTTAACACCAAGTTCTTCTTCCTTATACCTCATCCCAGTAAGGAGTCTCACATTTGTCCATAAAATTGGTATCTCCACATTTCCAATAGAAATTAAACTATGTGCAGATGAAACTGAAGGGATTTCAACATATTTTACCTCCACTATTGAGTTGGAAAGAATTAATGAGGGCTTCCCATCATCTGTCATTGATGCTTCATTGACTGTGATAACGCATTTCCAAGTTTCCATCCTAACATGCCCAAGTTCTAGTCAATAGGGTAATTCTTCTACTTTCATGGGATTGAAAATGCCTTGGCCATTAATTCCCAAGCCTTTTCCTTCATACTCCATTCTCTTCAAAAGCTTGAAGATAATTCATGTGGTATGATTTTCAAAAGCAACAAATTCAGCATCACGAATCATTTTCAACATGGAAGAATTTTCCTCACATGGATAACATTGCAGATTTACCAAGGCTTCCTCATTTTCTTACAACTGTTGTAGTAGCCGATGTTCCTCCTCTTTCTCTTGTTGTAGGAGCCTTTTTAATTTAGTGAGCTCTGCTTGAAGGCTCTGGTCACTGTGCTTCAATTTTATAGGACCTCATCTATGGTTCATAGCGAAAGATGCAATCACTACCTCTCCTCATTCTCTTTTTATAGTAGCTTTCTTAATTCAACATTCTCCTCTTGAAGCATCTGGTTAATTTCCCCATTTGAGGAAGGCGATGATTGAAAAGAACCAAAAGAGGTAGATGATATATCAGTTTCTAATCCTTTAGTCTCCTCCTCTTTGCGACTCTCAGATGCTTCATACATAATATCCACCATTTTGTACATACGTAGGAAAGCCTCATGCATTCCCTTGTTGTGCTCTATGACTGCACACTTAATCATTCACTCACAAATCTATCATTCACACAAAATCTAACAACAATTGTATCGTATATCTCACCCATGAGCCTCAATAATTGACATGTCCCCTTTGAATCCTATAGCTGGTTAGCGCACTCATGCAATTCGCATCACTTAAGCCCTACTCTGATACCATCTTGATCCAGGATTTTTCCTCTTATGGATGCATCAGAGCTAAAATTAGTTACAACGCTTAAAAACCATAAAAACATAAGCATGAAAAATGAAGACAAAGACACACCATCACAAAATATCATGACATAGAGATTTGATTATGGAGTTTGTCAAATTTGGACTATATCTCCAGGCCCTGCTCAATAGTGGGGAGACCTTCTTTTATTAAGTGGCATGAAAAGAAAGAACTACAAGAAGATTTCTACATAACCATCCTTATACCTCTAATATAGAAAATATCTGGCAAATGGAGAGCCCAACTCTAGAAACAAATAGCACCACTGCCTTCTTGGTGAAAAATAGTGCAAAAACGCATATCTGAACACCCCATTCGGATAATCATTCCTTCGACAACCTTCTAGGAACCTTCTGATATCTGAGATAAGGTCCTGACCACCTCCTTCGAGCAGGTGCCACTACTCTAGTCTGCAAACTTGCGCTTGTCTCTACTCTGACCCCTTTCTTCAGAGCCAAATAGTCATATTTATATGTTGGTGTGACCAAATCCTTCATAATTGGGCAATTTTAAAAAAAATTGACAAGTTTATCAAGTGGAGTTGTCATGGGACCAAGGATCTCCGGCCTGTATGATACAAGGCAATCGATGTTACAAAAATGGTGAAAACCCATTTTAACCGTAATTACATCTCGGTAGCAACTCTCGGTGTTTTACATCCTCAACATAGAAAAACCCACTGGAGAGCAGTCCAACCACCTATTTATGTTTTAGGCCTCAAACTGGCGGATCTAGCAAAGAATTGGTGTTCGCTCAATCGGTGGCCAGGCAAAGTCTAAACAACAGTACTCTATGCAATTGGCGATATAAGTACCCAACGAATCTATCAAAGGTAGTTCATAAAAATCCTCGCATCGAGGAGTCTGTCACAACTCGAAATCAGTGGCTTCCATTGGTGGACATACCCAAGTCGCCATAACATGGACCCGTTGGGTTTATTGAATATAGTTTATAAATATCACGTCTTGGTATTCTTGTCGCAAATCGAAATCGACGATTACAGCCAGACTGCTTCACAAATACAAACCCTTTAATGCGATTTCGATATGTGATATGTATTTCATCACAATGAAGCCTTGTCAGGGCCAATCCAAAACCTTTCATGATCTGCCATTGTGATATGTGATATCGCATCAAGAAAAAGTCATACTGGGGCCGATTTACCTTTCTGTTCTTCCTTCAACCTATGACATGTGATATCACAATTGCAGCCAGGAATGCCAGGGACTAATTCCTCCTCAAGCGCTCCTCATTTTTGTCAATAAGCAATATGTGGGGCCCAATGGACCTAACATGTGGCGCACCGTCATTTGTTCAAGCTTTTCCATGCCATCTTCTTCTTACCACTTAGACAAGTCAAACTCAAACTTTTACTTGCTCTAACTCAGTCATCTCGACACAGATTTAAGAGTCATTCACACCGTTGGACTTAGGATGACAAGCACTTCGATCTGATGGTAAGGCTATCCAAATTTTTCCACTTTGAGTTTTGATCCTTTTACAATGCCACTAGTACTCCAAATAGATCCACCTGGATCAATCCTCCTGGATCCTCCTGGGTCCTCTTGAATCAATCCTCCCCACTAATATCCACTAGATAGAAAGGTGATTGCAACAACCCACCAATATTTAGAAAATAATGTTTATTTCAATGTGTCTGGAGAAAAGACAGCAGAAGGATTATGGAAGAAGCTCCATGATCTATATGAGAAGAACACAACATCAAACAAAGTGTTCTTGATGAAGAAGCTTTATAATCTCAAAATGAAGGAGAGCGCTTCAGTTGCTGAGCACTTGAATGCATTTAATATTATTACTAATCAGCTTGCCTCTGTTAAAATCATTTGAGATGATGAAATTAGAGCTATTTTTCTAATGTGTTCTATGCCAGAAAGCTGGGAAAATTTAATTGTAGCTATGAGCACTTCAACAACTATAGGCACCCTGAAGTTTGATGATGTCACTAGTAGTTTAATGAATGAGGAGCTGCGACACAAGTCAATTGCGGAAAACCATGGAGGAGAGACTCCAGCTCTAGCTGATCATGGTAGGAGAATGGATCAAGGCCAGAAAGGGCGATCAAGATCAAGAGGCTGATCAAAATCAATGAGAGGAAGGATCATTTGCTTTCATTATGGCAAACCCATGCACATGAAGAAAGAATGTCGATTCTGGAAGAAAGGATAAAAGGATCAGAGACCGTCTAGTACAAATCACAAGTCATCCAACACAAATGAAAGTGAGACTACTGTTGTAGCCATAGATGGTGATGTGTTGTTTGCTATTTTAGTATAGGATGCATGTGTATATACATCTAGCAGTGGCTTTGATTGGATCCTTGACTCTAGGGCATCTCACCATGTAACCCCATGCAAGGATAGTTTTGTTTCATATAATCTCGGTGATTATGGTACAGTGCATTTGGAGAATAATCATTTTTGCAGTATTGTTGGAGTGGGAGATGTCCATATCAAGATGAAAGATTGACAAGATATATTGTTGAAACAGGTCAGGCATGTACCAGAAATACGCATGAGTTTAATCTCTATGGGACAACTAGATGATGAAGGCTATTCGACAAGCTTTAGAAGAGGAGGTTAGAAAATTAGCTAAGGTGCATTGGTCGTGGCCAAAGGACCCAAGACAAGAACATTATACACATTGAAGACACTATCAGGAAAATCAGATTTGGCTACTGTCACAAAAGAAGGAAATTCAGTAGATCTGTGGCATAATCGTTTGGGTCACATGAGCGAGAAGGATTTAAAAATCCTTGTTGATAAAAATTTATTGGAAAGTTTGAAATCCTTGTGAGCATTGTATATATGGTAGCTGAATCGGAGACCATTGCAATGAAGGTCTCCCCATTCGCTCCCAAGTCTACTTCTATAGGTCATTCGCATTTGACCCCAGGTCCAAAATAACCTCATCCATTTCATACTCTCCTATCTGCAGGGTTAGTCTCATATCTCGTCTCGTCCTTGTTTTATGCTTGCCAATATTTCGTACTACGCACGGCTCACCTGATGTGATTCCAACGCATCTATTGATGAGCTCCAATAACCCTTTCACAACCTTACTATTTCACAGTAACTTCATACAAGTCTCTAGGAAAGTTTTCAGCATAGAGGGGTCCATCTCCTGCTCAGGCTTATCCTCACTTCCTGAGGTGGAGGCCTCAGCGAAGCTCTTCTTAGCCTCCATGAAGGCTTCATGTGCGCGCTCCAAATTGAACTCAGCTTCCTTCACCAAAGCTTTGCAGACCCACGCACTATCTTATAGTTATTTCCACTTATCATCTCTTGTCATGATTCCACTTCTGAGTGCTATATTTACATTTGGATCCTCTTTGTGCGGCTCATACCTCATCATCTGCAATTTCTAATTTGGTGGAGGTGGTAGAGCCCCTTTGTCAAGTATTCTAGCTATCAGCGTAGGACAGTCTTCCGTTTCATGATCAAACAATGTGAAATACTTCCACGACAGATGCGTTGGATTAGTGAAATTGTCAGCATAGTGTCCTTATCATTTGCAATTGTAGCAATAAACTATCCTCGACCTCTACCAAGTCCTCCTACACCTCGGCCTCTTCTGCGCCTCTGAAATCCTGTCAATGCCATCCCTACGCTCTAGTCAAGGGGCCATGTTTTAGCCTGAACCCTATAGGCAGGAGTTATATCCATCATGAATTCATAGCTCCTACAAGTACATTAATCACGTCCTACCGACCTACAAAAGTTACAGAACATCTGTTGTGGTGCCTATACAAACTTTTGTAACAAGTGACAATTATTCGTGCCATGTTCTCATGCTACCTGATAGATAGCGCACCATAATGCAGTGCCCACGCTAGGTCCTACTTGAGCTTCTAGCCTTAATGGCATTGATCCTCCTACAATATAATTTACAAAGACTGGGAAATGGTCTTTGTCATGACCCTGACTCTTGCATTTCAAGAACCATACCTACTCACTCACCTCTGGTCAAAGCATACTATCCTACTTCATACCTTGCATCTCAATACATTGATTCTTCAGCTTCGCATGGATCTGTTGAACTCCTAGATTTGGATCTTGCATCAGAGTTTCATGAAGTCTCAAGCAATCTCCAAGGCCACTGCTTGAGTTGTTATATTCTGCTATGGCAACGCACTCTTTAAGTGTGGTAGTAGAAAAGCTACAAACCACTTGCGATGTTGTCCATTTTTCAAATTCATGTTGGCTTCATCAATTGTACACTTCAACCTGTGATCTAGTTCCCAAGGTGTCTCGCTTGGTTGTATCATGATCTCCTTAAATCCCACAATCAACTATGACTCAGATTTAAGCCTACTTAATTCTCTATTCAGTGTTGCTTGGATGTCTGTTACTCTAGCATTCAGGTTATCATTAGAGTATTTAATATACCAGGTTAGTGCATGACCTTGCATAGCACTAACTAGTGTCACCTTCTTTTTATGATCATCTGTGACACCTTGATTTTCCCATACAGCCCTCAAAATGAACCATAATTAGTCCAGGTCCTTATTTCCCTAGCCTTTGAACAAAGGAAACTTCACTTTAGTTTCCATAATGAACTGCAGTGGAGGTGGAGGTGGTACGGGTGAAGTTGGAGGTGGTGTGGGTAGAGGTGGTATTCGCGTGAATCCTTGTCTTCTTAACTGAATAGCACTTCATAGAGAAACCTTCATTATTTCTTCCTCATCACCTCGTGGAGGAGAAATCAATGGACTATACTCCAAACCCTCTTTCCTTCGTTCCTATAAGTATTTTCACTTTGCATAGTCCCAAACATCAAGGTAGCTGCACAACCCACTTTTCACACAATAGCATTTTAATCCAAGTATTCAAATATTTTACATACTTACCTTGCAGTCCTTTCAAAAAGAGCCACTCTGCCTCACTGTAGCTCACTGAGGTATCAACCGCAAATTCAGTGACAAATCCTACTATGATGCGATTGGGCCAATGATCGGTAGTGTAGACGATCCTATCCTTCGATGCTTCCAACCTTCAGACTAGCTTTGGGGTCCACACAATAGGATCGTCAAGTTTCCACCTTCCTTGGCTATATTCTAGATTCACAAGCCACTCGTATAGTTCAATAGGGAAGGAGCAGAAAAATATCTCATGGATCTCTGTACATAGGTATCTGAGCAACCACTATTCCTTTGTCATTCATGGGTTTTTGTTCTCCTGCATTGCGAATTTGTGGATCTTCCTCTCCAACCAATCTTCAATCTCCTTCTTAGTTGGATTCTAGTAACATGACATCACACATCTCTTATGCAAATTACGGTCTCGGTAACAGAACCATTTGCTGGCTTGAGGGGGCCTGACCCAGGTTCAACATTAATTAGCCAAACAAATTCCTACACTACTAGCCCTTTTGGCATCAGTCCGCAGAGTGCAGATCAAAGTCTCACCTAATGCAGTATGGGGGGATGTTGAACCAATTTTTCACACCCTAAGATGGTTGTGATGTCATTTAACTCCCTCTATTCCTGCCTTCGCGCAGGTCGCTTCACTCTAGGGCCTGTAATATGAGCCATCTATTTCATCCTTCCGTACCACCACAAAAGGATATGATCAACCTTTGTGTAGCCCTGACCTATTGCTCAGTTTCTTTCACACTGCTATGGTAGCATGTTGTACAGGTTCCCCAATTATTCTAAGTGATTTGCTTGTCTCATCAAATACTTAAAGTTAACACCGCATAAGTAGATATTCGTAATTGTGTTGAATTATTTAATGTAATTGTATTCCTTCATGCATCATATAAGCATAATAAAGGGAATTCATACATAAAATATCCAAATGCATCAATAGAACAAAGACACAGAAATTACAGAATATCTCATTTTATTAATATCTCAAAGTGTTACAACTTTTGTCCGTCCTGCACACATAACTGCAATGGTCCGCCCACTCAGCTACGAACTTCTACCCTAGGCCTCTGTGCACTGAGCTGAAGAGCCTCTACCTATGCTACAACCCAAGACTTAGACTTCTTGCTCCAAAGTTATGACTGTATTACATCATGTGTCATTCTATCTCCCTCAAAACTACTTAGAGCTTAGCTCTTTTTATACAATCCCATGGTCTGTGGACCATGGGTAGATCTCTTACATCTGAATTTACTTTACAAAACTAATGGTAGACTACCCTTTTTGACACATAACATCTTCGCACTCCGTTATCACAAAATGCGGAGTCTTTAGGATTATCTTACAAAAATTGACTTAAACATGGGCTTTTAGCCCCAAAACTGCGCTTCGCGGATCTCGCTCCCAACATGATGAAATAAGTTAAAACCCAAAAGAAATGAAATTTTAACATCAAGTTGCATCAACACTTTTCATTTCAAGGAGATTTTTGCATGTTTTTTGTGCAAAAAAATATATCTTTTACTTCCATTTTTAACAAAATTGAAAATTTACCCCAAAAAAAAAATAAACGTTGTTCCAATAATAACACTTTTTGTTTTCAAGCTCTTTTTTCATGTTTCTTGGGTTTTTTTCGCTAGAGTTCTCATTTTTAGCTTTTAGTTCTCATTAAATTGGTAACCTTGTTTTTGGTGCCCCTCGCCAAAAGAATGCCTTCTTGATGGTGTTGGATACCACTAATGATCTAGGATTTTCCCGCTTATGGATGCATCGGAGTTAAGATGAGTTACAATGCTTAAAAACCATAAAAACATAAGCATGGAAAAGGAAGACAAAGAGACACCATCATAAAAGATCATGACACAGAGATTTGATTACGGAGTTTGTCCAATTTGGACTACATATCGGGGCCCTACTAAATAGTGGGTACACCTTCTTTTACTAAGTGGCATGAAAAGAGAGAAGTACAAGAAGATTTCTACATAAACATCCTTATACCTCCAATCTGGAAGATAGTTGGAAAATAGAGAGCCCATCCATTGAAACAAATATCACCACTACCTTCCTGGTGAAAAATAGTTCAAAAATGCCTATCCGAACACCCCATTCGGATAATCAAGCCTTCTGCATCCTTCTCAGAACCTTATGATCTCTGATATAAGGTCCCGACCACCTGCCAAGAGGAGGTGCCACTACTTTTCTCTACAAACTTGCACTGCTCTCTGCTCTCCACCCTTTCCTTAGCCCCAAATAGTCATATTTATATGTTCGTGTGGTTGAATCCTTCATAACTAGACATTTTTAAAAACAAATGACAAGTTTGTTAAGCAGGGTTATCGTGATACCAAGGATCTCGAGCTTGTATGATACAAGAAAATTGACCTTACAAAAATGGTGAAAACCCCTTTTAATTTTGCGTACATCTCAGCAGAAATACTTATCGGTGGAAAAATGTCGATGTTTTACATCCTCAACATAGAAAAACCGATCGAAAAGCAATCCAATAGTCTGTTTCTATTTTAGTCCTTAAATTGTTGGCTATAACAAAGAATCAGTGTTCGTTCAATCGATGGATGGGCTAAGTCTAAACAACATCACTCTATGCAATCGGCGATACAAGGACCCGACGACTCTATCAAATGCAGTTCATAAAAACTCTGCATCGGGAAATGCATTATAACTCACAATCAGCAACTTCCATTGATGGACAGACCCAAGTTTGCATAACACGGACCCACCAAGTTTATTGAATACAATTTATAACTATTGAGTCTGGGCAGTCCTATCACAAATCACAATTAGCAATTACAGTCGGACTGCTTCACAACACAAGCCCTTTTATGCGATTGCGATATGTGACATGTATCGCATCACAACAAAGTCCTATCGGGGCCAATCTAAAACCTCTCCCAATCTGCGATCACGATATTAGATATCACATTGCAACAGAGTCCTATCGAAGCCAATTCATAACTTCTTTTCATCTATGATCGCGAGATGTGATATTGCATCGCAACAAAGTCCTGCGGGGGCCGATTTACCTCTTTTTTCTTCCTCCAGCCTATGAAATGTGATTTCACAATCGCAGTCGGGAATGCCAGGGACCGATTTGTCCTTAAGCACTCCTCCTTTTCAGTAATAAGGGATATGTAGGGCCCAGTGGACCTGCTATGTGGCTCCTAGGCTCATAAACCATCTTAACGCATTCCCTTTCAGTGTTGCTAGAAATAGTTTTAGTTTCTTATTAGCACTCACATAATCATAACTCCTACATAGTATGTCGAATTCGAAGAGGAATTCATCCGGGTCTTCAGAGGATAACCCATGAAAGTTGGGTAATTCTGAGAGTGTAATGTTTTTCATGGGGGTTGTTCCTCTCGGGAGCTCTCCAATAGGGAATTCCAGAGTAGAGAGCGAATTTCCCCTCTTCCTTCTGTTCTGTTATCCTCCATTGGTCTTTTTCCTGAATCACTTGCTTTATCTTCTGTGTCTTCTGTTTCTTCACGTTCTTCTACCAGTTCCTCGGTGTATTCTGGTACTTCCAGCTTCCTTTCAGGTCCTATTACTTCCTCCGTCTGTCGGTCTGTTTGTGAGGAATACTGGATCTGAGGTCTCCGGGAACTTGTCCTTTGTGATGTTTCAGCCTTTGAGATGATTTCGTCAATATAAGTTTTTATTCCTCCTTTGCCGCCTGTGAAATTAGGTTTCTTGCGTCCTCTCATGCATCTGTTATTCTCAAAAAGAAATCATTAATGCTTTTAGAAATCTCTAGTTGCCTTCCTCGGCAACGGCGCCAAAATGTTGGCTAGTTGAGTTGTTTATTGATTAAACAATCAAGTACCACATTAATTGTCAACCTGGGAAAGTCTTTTTATTCCAAAGCCTACCGTGTACTGTATGTACTTAATTCTAAAAGCATTAAAAAGCTGTAGTATACGTGATCCTTACGCTAAGTTATCACAGTACTGATAAAATGAAAGTAATTAAATAAGATTACAAATCTGAAAAGCAAAGTGATGGATGCTCTGTTGGTAGAGGATCAGGACCCTATCCTCCAGGTGAGGATGTTCAGCACCTGCCCCTGTAACCAGATTGCTAACACACACTGCACTCTAATTCACCTGGTGAAATATGCTTGCACAACTTCAAGCAATTAATGAAACAGGGTACTAGCAAAACGGAAATACCAGAGGTAATGCTACAGAATCCAAACAGAGTACCAGCAGAAAGAAACTATCACACACTTACACACTTGATAGAAAAGTAAATGGGCGAATCTTGTGAGGAAGGTGGGCCCAGTCCCTCTCACAATATTCCCCAGAACACAAAGGCTAGATTAAGTGCTCAGAACAATCTTCTATTCATCTGCCAAAAGATTCAGGTACAATAAAGTTCAGACTTGCTGATGTCTCTCAAAATCTCCCTTACAGATCACACATTTTTCCTTCTAATGTAGATGTCTCCTCTTTATAGAGGAGACATCTATTACAATAGATTATTACAGTTCATTCAGTTAACCCATTCTATCAAAAATAAGAATTACAGAACGTTGTTACAACAGTATAATAATATATTCTTTCTTAGGTTCTGGCTGTTACACAGCTGATAACCGACTTCGACCGTCTTCTTGGGATCCTCGCATTCCTTTATCGTTTCCCCATGTTGTTCCTGATTTAGGCAATGGTAACTTTGTTCTACCCGCTTTAGACAGCTGCATGATCATGCCGCGTCAGCGTTCTTCAGATAGTTGCCGTTTGTTATTCCCAGCTGTTGCAAAATAGCTTGCTTTAGATGGTTGTTGTTGCTGACTGTAGCAACTGCGTAGTTTCTACTTCTGGTGTTGCAGCAACTGCGTAGTTGTTGTTTCTGGTGTTGCGGCAACTGCGCAGTTGTTGTTTCTGGTGTTACAACAACTATAAATTTTAATTCCTGCAGGCTTAAGACAATTACTTGGCAACTTAGTCAGCTTTTCAAAGATAAATATAAAGATACTCACGAATATGCAATGAACAATTAAACATATAGATATGCGTAAAGTTACTTCGTACCTTGGGGTGATTAATTCATTATGTAATCAAAGCTTACAACTTATGACTGAAAAGGATAATATTATGGCAAAAATATAAGGTCAAAATTGGTCAATTCTGAGTCCTAACAACCACAAGTGTCCTAATAGGTCATCCTTCCTTCTCAATCGCCTTTGTCCTTCAGAGCCATAAGCGATGAGATGAAACCTCCATCCCCTGCAAACCTGTAGTACAATATTTTGAAAACTACAACTTTAGCTCTATAACCAAAATGAGTTAAGAATTCCATACTTGCCATGAGTTTATAACACATACTCTGTCGTCAAGTTTACATAAAAATGGAAACAATACTCCACCTATCAAGACAAGGAAAAACATCATTGTTGCTTCAACAAGTGGTGGAAAACACATCACCAGTGCAACACATGATTTAAACAAACAAGGCCAAACACTATTGTTGCTTTAAAAAGTGATAGAAACACATCATCACTTTCAATGTTCAAAAAGCAACACAGAATAAGTCCAAGCATCATTTTTGCTGCAACAAGTGATGAAAAACACATCATCATTTTTACAATTTCAAATGCAAGATAGAAGAAATAAGGCTATGACATTCTACGACACCTAGAAGAACCATATCTCACATATCAAAGTGAATGAATCATCTTCCCTATGGAGCGTTCACTATTCGAACAACTATTTCACCTGGTTCATGCTAGAATGCTCTTGTCCTTGCGACGCTTCTCTGGATGAAGCCTCAAACATGTGGCTCTTTGATGATCACCTCTGCCACAATGACTACAATGAGCCTTGGCCTTCTAGATCTGGTTGATATTCTTCTTCTTTGCTTGTTGTGTACAGAGTCTTCTATGCCTCACCATTTTTTGTGATGTCATTCCCTTCCAGCACTTAGCAAACAAATGGTTATGCAATCCATAAAAATTTCAAGTCCTTTTATTCCATGATCTACATCTATTATTAACAATGTGATTGAAATCAAAATGAACATTAAAATACCAAGACTAGTTATAGCTTTTATGTCCATCTCTGGTATGATCATGGGATTAAGAGCTTATATCTTTTGTTCATACTGCCATAGGTTGATGGTGATGTGTCCCGATCATCCTCTTTCCTTGACAGTCTTAACAATGTTGTGGAAGCTTCTGACATCTTTGAGAATTCTCCTTTAGTGCACCCCAACCTTGTGTGGTTACACATGATCATTCTTGTTGAAATCGAGGTCTTTTCTCAACCTCAAATGGGCGAGTTATCCCATCGCTCTTAACACGAAGTTGTTTTTCCTTATACCTCTTCTTGGTAAGGAGTCTCACATTTGTCCCTGAAATTGGTATCTCCACATTTCCAACAGAAATTAAACTATGTGAACATGAAACTGAATGGATTTCGACATCTTTTACCTCCCTTGTCGAGTTGGAAAGAACTGATGAGGCATTCTCATCATCTATCATTGATGGTTTGCTGGTTGTAATAGTGCATTTCTCAACTTCTCTCCTTACATACCCAAGTCCTGTTTGACACGGTAATTCTTCTACTTTGATGGGATTGGTAATGCCTTGGCAATTAATGCCTAAGCATTTTCTTTCATATCCCATTCTCTTCAATGAGTTAGAGCCAATTCCTATGATATGATTCTCAAAATCAGCAAATTCAGCATCATGAATCATTTTCTACATGGAAGAATTTACCTCACATGTATAACACTGCAACTTTTCCAAGGCTTCTTCCTTTTCTTGCAACTATTGCAACAACTGTTGTTCCTCCTCTTTATCTTGCTATAGGAGCCTTTTTAATTCAGAAATCACTACTTGAAGAATCTGGACATTGTTCTTCAATTCTTCTAGGGTCTCATCAATGGTTCCTAGCTAAAGCTACAATCACTGCCTCTCCTCATTCTCTTTTTGCGGGAGCTTTCTTAATTCATCGTTCTTCTCTTGAAGCCTCTAGTTAATTTTCCCATTCGAGGAAGGAGACAATTGAAATTGAACAGAAGAGGTAGATGATATATCACTCTCTATTCCTTGAGTCTCTTCCTATTTGTGCCTCTCGGATGTTGCATACATAATATCCACCATGTTGGACATACATACGAAAGCCTCACACATTCCTTTGTTGCACTCCATGACTACAAACTTAAACATTCACACACAACTTTATCATTCATGCACACTCTAATAGAAATCATATCATATCTCTTCCCCATGAGCCTCAATACTCACCATGTCTCCTTTTTTTCCTAAGATACTTGTCCTCTGAAGTCTATCTCTGGTTAGTGCACTCATGCAATTCACATCACTTAAGCCCTGATCTGATACTATCTTGATCCATGATTTTTCTTCTTACGAATGCATTAGAGTTAACATGAGTTATAGCTCTAAAAAACCATAAAAACATAAGCATGGAAAATGAAGACAAAGAGGTCACACCATCATAAAATATCATCACACGGAGATTTTATTATGGAGTTCGTCCAATTTGGACTACATCTCCGAGCCCTACTCAATAGTGGGGAGGCATTCTTTTAATAAGTAGCATGAAAAGAGAGAAGTACAATAAGATTTCTACATAACCATCCTTATACCTCCAATATGGAAGAGAGCTAGGAAATGGAAAGCCCATATCTATAAACAGATAACACCACTGCCTTCGTGGTGAAAAACAATACAAAAAAGCCTATCTGAACACCCCATTAGAATAATCAGGCCTTCTGCAACCTTCTCAAGACCTTTTTATCTCTGAGATAAGGTCCCGACCACCTGCCAAGAGCAGGTGCTTTTTCTCTTCTCTGAAAACCTATGTTGCTCCCTTCTCTTCCCCCTTCCTTCAGACCCAAATAGTTATATTTATATGCTAGTGCCATTGAATCCTTGATAATCGGGCAGTTTTAAAAACAAATGGGAATTTTATCAAGCAGGGTTGTTATGAGACCAAGGATCTCAAGCCTGTACAATACAAGAAAACCAACCTTACAAACATGGTGAAAACCCCTTTAACCGTGCATACATCTTGGTGGCAATACTTATCGGTGGAAAACTCTCAGTGTTTTACATCTTCAACATAGAAACCCCCATCGGAGAGAAGTCAAACAACCTATTTCTATTTTAGGCCTCAAACGAGTGGCTCTAACAAAGAATCAGAGTTTTTTCAATTGGAGGACCGACCAAATCTAAAAAACAACACTCTGCACAATCAGTGATACATAGACCAACCAGCTTTATCAAATGTAGTTCATAAAATTCCTACATCCTATAGTCCATTGCAACTCACAATCGGGGGCTTGCGTAAGTAGAAAATATTGAATACAGTTTTAAAATATAGCATCTGGGAAGTCCTTTCAAAAATTTCAATCGGCGATTACAACCGGATCGCTTCGCAAACACAAACCCTTTTATGAAATTTTGATATACCATATGTATCACATAGCAACGAAGTCCTGTTGGGGCTGATCCAAGACCTCGCCTAATTTTTTATCACGATATGTTATAACACATCGCAACAGATTCTTGTCGGGGCTGATTAAGAACATCCTCATATCTACGATTGTGCTATGTGATATCACATCGCAACAAAGTCCTATCGAGGCCGATTTACCTTTTTGTTCTTCCTCCATCCTGCGATATGTGATATCACAATTGCAGCCAGGAACACCAGGGGTGGATTCTTCCTTAAGAACTCCTCGTTTTCACTGATAAGAGATATAAAGGGCCCAATGGACGTGCCCCTTGGTGCACCCTCATTCACTGAAGCTTTTCCATGTCATATTCTTCTTGCCACCTGGAGAAGTCAAACTCAAACTTTGACTTGCTATAACTTTGTCATATGGAATTAGATTTGAGTTCCGTTCACACCATTGGAATTAGGATGACGAGCACTTTGATATGATGCTAACACTACCTAAATTCGACAACTTTGAGTTTTGAGCCTTT
Organism: Pinus tabuliformis; assembly: GCA_031772625.1. NCBI lineage: Eukaryota > Viridiplantae > Streptophyta > Pinopsida > Pinales > Pinaceae > Pinus > Pinus tabuliformis. The sequence continues at coordinate 1,065,593,675 of CM062811.1, forward strand.
TACCATGCCACTGGTACTTTAGAGAGATTCACCTGGATCCTCCTAGATCAACCAACATACAGGGGGTCTCCCCCCTATGAAGTCTCAATTATACCTCACACCATTTGCAGTAGGATCCCCATCTAAAGTGCTGATCTGACCACCATAATTGTAAGGTTCGTCTTGTTTCATTGAAAAACATAAGAGATTATATACATAACCCTTGAACAAGCAAGTAAGTTGACATTGTGAAACACTGATTGAAATGTGTAAATGAGATTTTTAGGGGGGGGGGGGTGGGGGGAGGCGAAAGTGAGCCCCTATAAGGAAGTAATAGTACTAACCTAAGAGAGACACATGGGCAAAGAAAGAGTTGTTAATTGTCTAATAAAATAGTTCAATTAGACACAATGATCATTAAACTTAATACAAAACACCTTCAACAAGCTAAGCACCAAGGCCACCAAAATAGTTCAATTTCCTTTGTACATATGAACAAAACATATATGTCAAACATCTAAATAATAGTCCTAAGACATTCACAATACATGAATGAAAATGTGTTTCCTCATTGAGCTTCAATTATATGGTTAAATATCGAAGTACACAGTTACAATGATGGGGAATTACTTCCCGTAGTGGAATATTAATTCCCTTTGTGCTTCTCCAAAAGAATAGTTTTAGGTCCTATGCAAAGCAGAGAATCCAAGAGTAGATCTCCAAACATTAAGCCTCGAAAAGGACGTTGCTTGGGTTATGAGGTTACTTTTATAAAAATAGGGATGACCTTACAGTTCCCCTTGACACTTGGCTTACCCTCATGACTTTGGAACTTCTAATATGTCCTTTGGACCTCTAAACAAATCTTGAACTTATAAATGACGTTTGGACTTCTCTACGTGACTTTTCGAATTCTTCATGTGAATTTTGTCGATATATTCCTATGTGAACCTTTATATTCCACATATGACTCTTGGAATTCCACACATTAACTTTTTTAATTTTCTTGAAAATGCATCATTACATTCCACATGATGATGGGGCATGACACATGGACACACAATAACCATTATGACAACACTTGTACAAGTTACAACTTGACAATGATGACATGGACTTCACGATGATGTGGCAATGCCAAGATGTCTTTATTGCTACTCCATCTCCATGAAAGATCCATTTTTTTGCTTATATTCACCTGCCAAATGGTCTTTGACCAATATTGGAATCCTCTAAGTCATCATGCAATGTCTTCTTTATATTTTGGTCCATAACCTACTCCATGTCCCCATGATAACTCTCTTTAGTGCTTTTTCTCCGCAAGTATTTATTTATGATTTCTCCTTGCTATTTTCTTTAATCATTCTTAAAATATATATTCTATCCATACCTATCTCATGGATTGATTGACGTATGATAGGCCCATGAGAGGGTTAAAAAAATAAGGCTTGATTAGGAGGGCACAATCAAACACATTAGTGGATTAGGAAAGCACCACTATTCATTTTGATTGAGATAAATTCAATGAAAGGGAAAGGCTCATAATATGCCTTCAAGGTGTACTTGTTTTCTCAAGCAAGAGAGAGAGGGAACATAATGATGTAGGGTGCAAGTTTGAAGAACGAAGGAGAATCATTCATTGGTTCAATGTGTGCTTGTGCACTCAAGGGACAAAGGAGGGTGCAAGTGTTCAAACAAAATGAGTGAAGGGATCAGGCTTCAAGCCTTCACATTGTGCTTGTGCACTCAAGAGTAACTAAGAGGGCACATTTCATTGAGTCGAAGGAGTGCGCTCAAATGAAGGCTTCAGACATTGTGACTATGCCATGTGCCCTAAGGGAAGATGGAAGGATGAAATCTTTCTCCTTCAATAATGTGCCATGCCCCTCAAGGGAACAATGAAGGCTTCATTCTTCATGAGCACACCATGTGCCTTTTTTTAAGAGACAAGGGATCCTTGTTTTTCCGAAGTGTGCTTTGTTGTTCCGAAGTGCACTTTGTTGTTCTGAAATGCAATTTTGAAAGGAGAGAAGTTCCTTATTCTTTGAAAATGAACCTTTTTTTTCCGAAATGTGCTTCATTGTTCTGAAGTGTGCTTCATTTTTCTGAAGTGCTCTCAGGCTCGGGAGGGTGCAATATTCTCCAACAATGGCTCCTTGTTCATGTGGAATGCACTTTTCATTAAGGGAGGAAATAAAAATTTGGGTCACTCATCCTAGGAAGTAATAATGCACTGTGAGAAGGAGAAAATCTTAGAAAATACTTAGTGCACAAGTATGGGGAAAATATACCTCAATGAGGTGAATAGGCGATGCTCATCACTTGGTGAAGGATTGAAGCTTTCATAACTTGCACTAGGTAGTAGGGAAAGATGAGGACGACACTTGAAAAATGTGAATGACCTTGAAAGAGACACATGACAAAGAGAAGATAACATGAAAAGTACACTTATTAAAGTGGAAGAAAGCAAAAGTGATAGCTTTAAACATGAAAGTGATGCTTGTGAAGGTAAAGGTGCACAAAAGCGATAGCTAGGAAAACTCACCAAACTAAAAGTGCAATTTCAATCAAAGCGATGGATATTTTCAATGTGGGTGTATACTAACTATTGACATGAGTTGATCATTGCAAAGGCACTACCTTGATGAATGGTGCTATGCATGTTCAAGCTTGCCAAAAGGAATTTTTCTCATGAACCTATTAAAGACTGAGAATGTGTGTAAATCATTGGAACACATGATTTACACAAACAAGGTCAAACACTATTGTTGCTTCAACAAATGATGGAAACACAGCATCACCTTCACAGTTCCAAAAGAAATACAAAATAAGTCCAAGCATCATTGTTGCTACAACAAGTGATGGAAAACACATTATCACTTTTACTATTTAAAATAAAACATATGAAAATGTAAGGCAATGACATTCTACTAGACCTAGAAGAACCATATCTCACTTATCAAAGTGAATGGATCATCTTCCCTGTAGCACGTTCACTTGTTGAACAACTATTTTACCTAGTTCATGCTTAGATGCTCTTGTCAGTGTGACGTTGTTGAGGATGGAGCCTCCAACAAGTGGCTCTCTAATGACAACCTCTTTCGCAATGACTACAATGAGCCTTCACCTTCCAGATCTACTTGATCTTCTTCTTCTTTACCTGTTATTTAGAGGGTCTTTTACGCCTCACCTTTTTTGTGTTGTAATTATTGTCCATCACTTCACAAATAAATGGTTATGCAATCCACAAAAATTCCAAGTCCTTCTATCCCATGATCTACGTACATTATTAACAATGCGATTGTAATCAAAATTAACATTAAAATACTAACACTGCTTATACCTTTTATGTCGGTCTCTGGTATGATCATGGGAATAAGAGGTTACCTCAGCCCTATCTCTACTATGCATACTGCCATAGCTTTATGGTCATGTGGCCCCATCATCCTCTTTTCTTGATGGTATTAAAATTGTCTTGGAAGGTTCTGAAATCTTTGAGCATTGTCCTTCATTGCACCCAAACGTTGTGAATCGAGGTCTTTACACAATCTCCAATTTTCGAGTTATCCCTTGGCTGTTAACACCAAGTTCTTCTTCCTTATACGTGGTCCTGGTAAGGAGTCTCACATTTTTCCCTCATATTTGTATCTCCACATTTCCAATAGAAATTAAACTTTGTGGAGATGAAATTGAAGGTATTTCGACATATTTTACCTCCACATTCAAGTTGGAAAGAACTGATGAGGGCTTCTCATCATTTTTCATTGATGGTTCACTGGCAGCAATAACGCATTTCTCAGCTTCCCTCCTAACATACCCAAGTCCTGTTCCACAACATAATTATTCTTCTTTAATGGGATTGAAAATTTCTTGGCCATTAATGCCCATGCCTTTTTCTTCATATCTCGTTCTCTTCAATAGTTTGGAGCCAATTCATGTGGTATCATTTTCAAAAGTAGAAAATTCAAGATCTAGAATCATTTTCAGCATGGAAGAATTTACCTCACATGGATAACGCTGCATATTTTCCAAGACTTCCTTCTTTGCTTGCAATTGCTGTAGCAGCTGATGTTAGTCCTCTTTCTCTTGTTGTAGGAGAATTTTTAATTCATAGAGGTCTCCATGAAGAATTTTGTCATTGTGCTTCAATTCCTCCAGGGCTTGATATGTGGTTCGTAGCTGAAGCTGCAATCACTACCTCTCCTCATTCTCTTTTCACATGAGCTTTCTTAATTCACTGTTCTCCTCTTGAAGCCTATGGTTAATTCCCCCATTAGACGAAGGCAATGATTGAAAAGAACTAGAAGAGGTAGATGATATATCGCTCTCCAATCCTTGAGTCTTCTCCTCTTTGCACCTCTCAAATGATGCATACATAATATAAACCATTTTTGACATACGTAGGAAAGCCTCACGCATTCCCTTGCCATACTCCATGATTGCACACTTAATCATTCATGCAGAACTATGTCATCCACGCACACTCTAACAGAAATTCTATCGTATCTCTCACCCGTGAGCCTCAATACTCACCATGTCTCCTTTTCTTTCTAAGATGTTCATCCTTTGAAGCCTATCTCTGGTTAGTGAACTCATGCAATTTGCATCACTTAAGCTCTGCTCTGATACCATCTTGATCTAGGATTTTTCCACTTATGGATGCATCGGAGTTAACATGAGTTACAATGCTTAAAAACCTTAAAAACATAAGCATTAAAAATGAATACAAAGAGACACCATCACAAAATATCATGACACAAAGATTTGATTATAGAGTTCGTCCAATTTGGACTACATCTCCAGGCCCTGCTCAATAGTGGGGAGGCCTTGTTTTATTAGGTGGCCTAAAAAGGGATAAGTACAAGCAAATTTCTACATAACCATCCTTATACCTCCAATTTTGAAGATAATTGGAAAATGGAGAATCGATCTCTAGAAACAAACAACACCACTGCCTTCCTGGCGAAAAACAATGCAAAAACACCTATCTGAACACTCCATTCGGATAATCAGGCCTTCTACAACCTTCTCGGAACCTTTTTATCTCTGAGATAAGGTCCTGACCACCTGCCAAGAGCAAGTGCTACTTCTCTGCTTTGCAAACCTACACTACTCTATGCTCGCCCCCCTTTCTTCAGACCCAAATAGTTATATTTATTAGCTGGTGTGGCCAAATCTTTCATAAATGGGCAGTTTTAAAAAAAAATGGCGAGTTTATCAAGCAGGGTTGTCATGAGACCAAGGATCTCGGACCTGTATGATACAAGGCAACCAACATTACAAAAATGGCAAAAACCCATTTTAAACATGCATACATCTCAGTGGCAATACTTATCCATGAAAAACTCTCAGTGTTTTACATCCTCAACATAGAAAAACCCGTTGGAGAGCAGTCCAACAACCTATCTCTAACATAAGGTGGCAGACACCTACCAAGAGCATGTACCACTAGTCCTCTCTGCAAATGTGCACTGCAATCTTCTCTCCCCCATTTCTTCAAACCCAAATAGTCATATTTATATGTTGGTGTGGCCAAATCCTTCATAACCAGGCAATTTAGAAAAAAATTGGCAAGTTTATCAAGTGGGGTTGTCATGAGACAAGCGATCTCAGGCTTGTATGATACAAGGTAACCAATGTTACAAAAATGGCGAAGCTCCTTTTCATTGTGCATACATCTCAGCGGCAATACTTATCAGCGGATAGCTTGCGGTGTTTTACATCCTCAAAATAGAAAAACCCATTGGAGAGTAGTCCAACAACATATTTCTCTTTTAGGCCTCAAACCGGTGGCTTTAACAAAGAATCGATGTTCATTCAATTGGCAGATAGGCCAATTCTAAACAACAACACTATGCTAAATTGACGATACACGGACTCAACTAATTTATCAAATGCAGTTCATAAAAATCCACATCTGGAAGTCCATTGCAACTTGCAATCAACGACTTCCATTAGTGGATAGACCCAAGTCTGCATAACGCAGACCCATCGGGTTTACTGAATATAGTTTATAAATATCATGTCTGGACAGTGCTGTCACAAATCGCAATGATTACTATTGGACTACTTCGCAAACACAAATCCTTTTATGTGATTGTCAATATGTATTGCATCACAACAAAGTCCTGTTAGGGCTGATCAAAAACCTCTCCCAATCTATGATTGTGATATGCGATTTTGCATCGCAATAGAGTCCTACCGGGGTTGATTCAGGACCTCCTCTGATCTACGATCGTGATATGCAATATCACATCGCAACAAAGTCCTGTTGGGGCTGATTTACCTTTATATTGTTCTTTGGGCCTGTGTTATGCAATATTTCAATCGCAACAGGGAATGCCGAGGGTCAATTCTTTCTTAAGAACTCCTACTTTTCCTTGATAAGTGATATCTGGGGCCTAGTGGACCTACCATATGGTGTACCCTCATTCGTTGAAGCGTTTCTATGTGATCTTCTTCTTGCCACCTGGACAAGTCAAACTCAAACTTTGAATTATTCTAACATTGTCATCTGGACTCGGATTTGAGTTTCATTCAGACCATTGGAATCAAGATGAAAATCACTTCGATTCGATGCTAAGCCTACCCATATTCTGCCACTTTTAGTTTTCATCCTTTTACTATGCCACTAGTACTTTAGAAAAATCCACCTCGATCAATCCTCTTAGATCCTCCTTGATCAGTCATCCCCGCTAAGAGAATCTTTTTGTTCTCTAAAATCATTAATTAATCTACAATTACTCTGAATTCTGTCTGTGTCGCAAGTGTCCTAATAGGTCATCCTTCCTTCTCCTTCACCTTTGTCCTTCGGAGCCATAAGCAATGAGTTGACACCAACATCCCTTGCAAACCTGTAGTATAGTATCATGCAAACTACATGTTTATCTCTATGACCGAAATGAGCCAAGCATCACATACTTTCCAAGAGTTTATAACATATACTAGGTGATCAAGTTAACATAAAAATGGAAGAAAAACTCCAACTATCAAGATAAGGCCAAACATAATTTTTTCTTCAACAAGTGATGGAAAACACATCCTCATTGCAACACATGATTTACACAAACAAGGCCAAACACTATTGTTGCTTCAACAAGTGATGGAAACACATCCTCACTTTCAGAGTTCAAAAAGCAACACAAAATAAGGCCAAGCATAATTTTTGTTGGAACAATTGATGGAAAACACATAATCACTTTTAGAATTTAAAATACAACATATGAAAAATTAAGGCCATGACATTCTACCACACCTAGAAGAATCATATCTCACTTGTCAAAGTGAATTGATTGTCTTCCCTATGACGCGTTGATTGGTCGAACAACTATTTCACCTGATTCATGCTCGGATGATCTTGTGCTTGCGATGTTGCCCTGTATGGAGCCTCCAACATGTGGCTCTCCAATGACCACCACTATCACAATCACTACAATGAGCCTTCACCTTCCAAATCTACTTGATCTTCTTCTTCTTTGCCTACTCTTTAGAGGGTCTTCTACATCTCACTTTTTATTGTGTTATCATTCTCTTCCAGAACCCAACAAACAAATGGTTATGCAATCCACAAACATTTCATGTCCTTCTATGCCATGATCTATATCCATTATTAACAATTTGATTGTAGTAAAAATGAACATTAAAATACTAAGAATGGTTTTACCTTTTCTATCGGTCCTTGGTATGATCATGGGAATAAGAGCTAGCCTCAACCCTGTCTCTACTATGCATACTGGCATAGGTTAACGGTGATGTGCCCCCATCAGCCTCTTTCCTGGACAGTCTCAACGATGTCATGGAAGATTTTGACATCTTTGAGCATTGTCCTTCAGTGCACCCCATCCTTGTGATTTGATGTCTTTGCTCAGCCTCCATTGGTTGAGTTATCCCTTGGCTCTTAACACCAGGTTCTTCTTCCTTATACCTTGTCCTAGTAAGGAGTCTCACATTTGTCCCTAAAATTGCTATCTCCACATTTCCAACATAAATTAAACTATGTGAAGATGAAACTAAAGGGATTTCGACATATTTTACCTCCACTATTGAGTTGGAAAGAACTGATGAGGGCTTCTCATAATATATCATTAATGGTTTTTCTGGCTGTAATATCACATTTCTCAGCTTCCCTCTTGACGTACCCAAGTCATCTTCGATAGGGTAATTCTTCTACTTTGATGCGATTAACAATGCCTTGCCCATTATTTCCCAAGCCTTTTCCTTCATACCCCATTTTCTTCAATAGTTTGGAGCCAATTCTTGTCGTATGATTTTCAAAAGTAGAAAATTCACCATTAGGAATCATTTCCATTGTAGAAGAATTTACTTCAATTGTATAGCGCTACAACTTTTCCAAGGCTTCCTCCTTTGCTTGCAATTGTTGTAGCAGTCATTGTTCCTCCTCTTTCTCTTGTTGTAGGATCCTTTTTAACTCAGCGATCTCTGATTGAATACTTTGGTCACTGTGCTTCAGTTCTTCTAGGGCCTCATTTGTTATTAACAGATGAATTTTCAATTGTTGCCTCTCCTCATTCTCTTTTCGCAGGAGCTTTCTTAATTCAACGTTCTCCTCTTGAAGCCTCTCGTTAATTTCCCCATTCAAGGAAGGTGATGACTGAAAAGAAATGGAAGAGGTAGATGATATATCTCTCTCCAATCCTTGAGTCTCCTCCTCTTTGCGCTTCTCAGATGATGCATACATAATATCCACCATTTTGGACATACATAGGAAAGCCTCACGCATTCCCTTATCATACTCCATGATTGCACACTTAATCATTCACACACAACTATGTCATTCACACACACTCTAATAGAAATTCTATCATATCTTTCACCCATGAGCCTCAATACTCGCCATGTCTCCTTCTTTTTAAGGATGCTCATCCTTTGAAGCCTATCTCTAGTTAGCACACTCATTCAATTTGCATCACTTAAGCCTTGCCCTGACACCATCTTGATCACGAATTTTTCCTCTTATGGATGCATCGGAGTTAACATGAGTTACAACGCTTAAAAACAATAAAAAAATAGTCATGAAAGATGAAGACAAAGGGACACCATCACAAAAGGTCATGACACAAATATTTTATTACGAAGTTTGTCCAGTTTGGACTACATCTTCGGGCCCTGCTCAATAATGGGTAGGCCTTCTTTTATTAAGTGGCATGAAAAGAGAGAAGCACAAGAAAATTTCTACATAACCATCCTTATACCTCCAATTTGGAAGATATCTAGAAAACAGAGAGCCCAACTCTAGAAACAGACAACACCATTTCCTTCCTGGCGAAAAATATTGCAAAAATACCTATCCAAACACCCCATTCGGATAATCAGGACTTCTGGAACCTTCTTGGAACCTTCTGATCTCTGAGAAAAGGTCTTAGACATTTGCCAGGAGTAGGTGCTACTATGTTTCTCTACAAACTCACATTTCTCTCTTCTCTTCCGCCTTTCTTCAAACCGAAATTGTCATATTTATAGGCTGGTGTGGCAGAATCCTTCATAACTAGACAATTTAAAAAAAAAATGGCAAGTTTATCAAGCGGGGTTGTCGTGAGACCAAGGATCTCGGGCTTGTATGATACAACACTACCGACGCTACAAAAATTGCGAAAACACCTTTTAAACATGCGTACATCTCAGAAACAATACTTATCAGTGGACAACTCTCGGTGTTTTACATCCTCAACATATAAAAACCCATCGGAGAGAACTCCAATAGCCTATTTTTTTTTAGGCCTCAAACCGACGGTTCTAAAAAAGAATCAAGGTTCACTCAATTGGCGGACAGGCCAAGTATAAACAACAACACTATGCACAATTGGCGATACATGTACCCAACAGATTTGTCAAATGAAATTCATAAAAATCATGCATCCGGAAGTCCATCACTACTCGTAATCGACGGTTTCCATCGGTGGACAGACCCAAGTCTGTATCACATGGACCCATGTCTGTATAACATGGACCCACCGAGTTTATTGAATACAATTTATAAATGTCATGTTCGCGTAGTCCTATCGTAAATCGCAATTGGCGATTATAGTGGACCACTTCACAAACACAAACCCTTTTATGTGATTGTGATATGCGATATGTATCACATCATAACGAAGTCCTGCCGCGACCGGACCAAAACCTCTCCCGATTTGCGATTGCGATATGTGATATCACATCGCAACAACGTCCTATCGGGGTCAATTCAAAACCTCCTTTGATCTTCGATTGTGATATGCAATATCTCATCGTAACAAAGTCATGTCGGGGCCACTTTACCTTTCTGGTCTTCCTCCGTCCTTTGATATGTGATATCACAATCATAGCTGGGAATGCTAGGGGATGATTCTTCCTTAAGTACCCCTCCTTTTCAGCGATAAGAGATATGTGGGTCATAGTGGATCTTCCACTTGGCATGCCCTCATTCGGCTATAGCTTTTCTATGTCATCTTCTTCTTGCCACCTTGACAAGTCAAATCAAACTTTGAATTGTTGTAACTTTGTCACCTCAACTTGGATTTGAGTGTTGTTCACACCATTGGAATTGGGATGAAGATCAATTTGACCTGATGCTAAGCCTACCTAGTTTCTTCCACTTTGAGTTTTGAGAGTTTTACCATGCCATCGGTACTTTAGAGAGATCCTCCTGGATCAATCGTCCTAGATCCTCCTAGATCAGCTAGCATATAGGGGGTCTCCCCATTCTGAAGTCTCAATTAGACCTCACACCATTTGCAGTAGGATCCCCATCCAAAGTATCGATTTTACCACCATAACTGTAAGGTTCGTCTTGTTTCAATGAATAACATAAGAGATTATATACATAACCCTTGAATAAGCGAGTAAGTGGACATTGTGAAACACTAGTTGTAATGTGTAAAAGGAGACTTTCAGGGGGGTGAGGTGGGGGTAGAAAAAGGTGAGCCCCAATAAGGAAGTAATAGTACTAACCTAAGAGAGAGACACAAGCAAAGAAAGAGTTGTTAGTTGTTTAAAAAAATAGTTCACAGAGACATGATGATCATTAAACCAGATACAAACGACCTTCAACAAGACAAGCACCAAGGCCACCAAAATAGTTCAATTTATTTTGTACATATGAGAAAAACATATATTTAAAACATCTAAAGAGTAGTCCTAACACATTCACAATACATGCATGAAAATGTGTTGCCTCATTGAGCTTCAATTATATGCTTAAATATCCAAGTACATAGTAACAATGATGAGGCATTAGTTCTAGTAGTGGAATATTAATTCCCTTTGTGCTTCTCCAAAGAATAGTTTTCTGTCCTATGCCAAGTAGAGAATCCAAGACTAGATCTCCAAAGTTTAAGCCTCCAAAAGGGCGTTGCTTGAGTTATGAGGTTACTTTTATAACAAGAGGTGACCTTTCATCTCCCCTCCACACTTGGTTTACCCTCATGACTCTTGGATTTCTAGTATGTCCTTTGGAATTCTAAACAAATCCTGAACTTATAAATGACCTTTGGACTTCTCTACATGACTTTTGGACTTCTTCATGTGACTTTCGTCGATATATGACTATGTGAATATTTATATTCCACATATGACTCTTGGAATTCCACAGATTAACATTTTTCATTTTCTTGAAAATACATCATTACATTCCACATGCTAATGGGGTATGACACATGGACAAACATTGAGCATTATGATGACACTAGTAAAAGTTACAACTTGACAATGATGACATGGACTTCACAATGAGGTGGCAATGCCAAGTTGTCTTTCTTGCTACTTCATCTTCATGAAAGGTCAACTTTTTTGCTTATATTCACCTACCATAGGGTCTTTGATCAATATTAGAATCCTCTAAGTCATCATGCAATATCTTCTTTCTGTGTCGGTCCATGGTCTACTCCATGTCCCCATGATAACTCTCTTTAGTGCTTCTTCTTCACAAGTGTTTCTTTATGCTTTGTCATTGTTATTGTCTTTAATAAGTACCTTGTCAGACTTAGATGGTACCCCTGCTAATGAAGATAATTCATGTCAAGGAAAAATCATTCTTAAAACATCTATTCTATCCCTACCTAGTTCATGGAATGATCGAATTATGATAGGCCTGTGAGAGGGTTAAAATATAAGGCTTGATTAGGAGGGCATATTCAAACTCATTAGTGGCTTAGGAAAGCACAACTATTCATTTTGATTGAGATGAATTCAATGGAAGGGCAAGGCTCACAAGAGGCCTTCAAGGTGCACTTGTTTCCTGAAGCAAGAGAGAGAGAGACAACTCAAGGGTGTAGGGTGCAGATTTGAATAATAAAGGAGAATCATTCATTGGTTCAATGTGTGCTTGTGCACTTAAGGGATAAAAGAGGGTGCAAGGGCGCACACTAAATGAGTGAAGGGATCAATCTTCAATCCTTTGCCTTTGTGCGTGTGCACTCAAGAGGAACTAGGAGGGAACATTTCCTTGAGTCGAAGGAGTGTGCTCAAATGAAGGCTTTAGGCTTCGTGATTGCCATGTGCCCGAAGGGAAGAGGGAAGAATGAAATCTTTATCCTTCAATAATGTGCCATGTGCCCCAAGGGAAGGATGAAGGCTTCACGCTTCGTGAGCACACCATGCACCCTTTTTTAAGAGACAGGGGATCCTTGCTTTTCTGAAGTGCACTTTGTTGTTCTACAATGCACTTTTGAAAGGAGAGAAGGTCCTTATTCTTCCAAATTGAACCTTTTTTGTTCCGAAATGTGCTTCATTTTTTCAAAGTGTACTTCATTGTTCTGTGTTGGGTATACGACCAATGTACCACATTGACTAGAAGTGGGAAGGATAAAGGATGGACAAATATCTCCATTGGTTGAGGCTTTTTGGGGTAAAGCCCAAAAACAAATCCATGAGGGCTTAGGCCCAAAGTGGTCAATATCATACCATTGTGGAGATATGTGGTGTCCAGAGTCCTTAACAAGTTGTATCAGAGCCAGATTCAAAGTTAGCCAACTGGATGAATCCTCGGAATTCAAAACGAAGGTGGTGGGCCCCGATAATATCATGATGGGATCCATGGATGAGCTCAGTTAGAGCAAGCTCTCAAGGCAGGTGGTGCTTCCATGTAAGGCGTGTGCTTCCAACGCATTGGAGCGAAGAATCCTGGTTGGTAGAGAGTGGACGAATGGATAATCGTTTGAGGGGAGGGTAGATGGTCCTTTGTTCGAGGGGAGGATTGTTGGGTATACGACCAAAGTCCCACATTGATTAGAAGTGGGAAGGATCATAGGTATATAAGGATGGAAAAATATCTCCATTGCTATGAGGGCTTTTGGGGTAAAGCCCAAAAACAAATCCATGAGGGCTTAGGCCCAAAGTGGACAATATCATACCATTGTGGAGATATGTGGTGTCCAGATTCCTTAACATTCCGAAGTGCGCGTAAGCTCGATATGGAAAAATATTCTCCAGCAATGACTGCTTTTTCATCTAGAATGCACTTTTCATTAAGGGAGGAAATAAAAGGTTGGGTCACTCATCCTAGGAAGTAATAATGGACTATGAGAGGGAGGAAATCTTAGAAAATACTTAGTGCACAAGTATGGGGAAAATATAACTCAATGAGGCTCATGAATAGGTGATGCTCGTCACTTGGTGAATGATTGAAGCTTTCATAACTTGCACTAGGTAGTAGGGAAAGATGAAGACGACACTTTCAAAATGTGAATGACCTTGAAAGAGACACATGCCAAAGAGAAGATAACATGAAAAATACACTTATTAAAATGGAAGCATGCAAAAGTGATAGCTTTAAACATGAAAGTGGTGCTTGTGAAGGAAAAGGTGCACAAAAGTGATAGCTAGGAAAACTCACCAAACTAAAAGTGCAATTGCAATCAAAGCGAGGGATATTGTCAATGTGAATGTGTACTAACTATCGACATGAGTTGATCATTGCAGAGGCACTAACTTGATGGACGGTGCTATGCATCTTCAAGCTTGCCTAAAGGAAGTTTTGTCATGAACCTATTAAAGACTGAGAATGTGTGTCCAAGTGACTTAATAGTTTAAAACTAGGAAGAATACTTAAACGCTTTACAAAACATCAAATGGTCATGGAGTAGCCATAGGACGGCAGACCATAAGGTCCTCAGTAGGATCCAAAGTTCAAGTGTGGGAAAAATTTTGGAGGGTGTTGATAACAACGACAAAAGTCCCTCAATAGGTTCCTAAGAGCCCACAATCCTCACATTGTTCTCTTGCAAGAAATGATGCATTAAGAGAAAAGGCTTGGTGTGTTAGTGAACCATGTTTAAAAATTTGGTCATTTTTTCTCTCGATATAGGTGTTTTCTTTAAATGATTGATTTTTTCATGGAGGCCTTCTTTGAAGGAAATTTCTTCCACTGCAAAAAAATTATATTAGTGTAATTGGAAATCAAAGAGTTCAATATGGTATGAAAGTTTTTAAATGTTTATGGTCCATACACAAAAGAATAAGTCTTTTTGGGATTACTTGCTAGTATTTGGTATCATGTCTCACTCTGCTTTCATCTTTGGAGGTGACTTGAATTTCACTTTTTTCATAAGTGATGAAGGGGGCAACAATTTAAGATAAAACCCTTTCGAAGCTTATTTATTTATTATTTTTAGGCCCTCCACCTGGTTGATGTAAAGCCCATCAAATTGGCTCCTACCTTGTGGAATATTGAATCCACTAAGGAGGTTATCTAAAAAAAAATTGATAGTGTTTTTCATCTCTAAATTCGTTATTTCCACCAATAGGATTCTTAAATGATGGGTGGATATAAGTGGGATATTAGATCATTATTCAATTCTCCTAAGAATTGACACTTATAAGGATAAGCACCATTCAAATTCAATTATTCTTGTTTTCAAGAAGATGGTTTCATTGAGTTAGTTGAAGACAAATAGACTCACCTTAAATATGATGAGTTTATTACATATACTCAAAAAATCTCCCAAAATATTATTTTTTTGAAGAGGAAAATGAAAAATTGGAGAAAATATTTTAAAGAGAAATAAGAGGTTTCTTTAAAAGCAGTTGAATATAAACTAAGCTCCATTTTCATTCAATTTTTCAGGTGTCTTTTCAGAGGAAGATCTTGAATCCTTAAGATTACTATAAGTTTCCAAAAGAGAATTGTTGGCTTGGGAAGAGGAATTATGGTGATTGAAAAGTAGAGCCGTATGGATTGAAGATGAGGGAAATAACACTAAATTCTTCAACAAGTTTTCAAACTTTAGAAAAAGTATCAGATTATATATGGGAAATTGAAGATATAGAAGAGAATATGGTGAAGGATTTCAAAAATAAATAGTAAGCAAGTTTCCATTACTTCAAAAATATCTTTCCAGAATCTACGGGTTGTCCTATTGTCAAAACTTTGGATGTGTTGAATATATTCCCTCAAGATATTTCAGATGAAACGAATGATTTTTTGGGTGTGGAAGTAATTGAATCAGAGGTATTGGGGGCTCCGTCCTTCACGAAAAAATGAAATAATCTTGGGCCCGATGGATATACTGTTGATTTTACGACATAATAAATGAAGACATCCTCAAGGTGGTGAGAGAGTATTAGTGTATGGGTTGCATGCAAGGTTCCTTAAATTTGATATTTATATTCCTCATTCCAAAAGAGCGGGACACTCACTCCTTCAAATATGATCACCCTATATCATGTTCTAATGTTATGTATAAGTTCATTACAAAAATAATTTCAGTGAGATTATAGCCCATTCTGAGTTCCCAGAAGAACAATTTGATTTTGTTTAGAATAGGCAGATTCCTCATGAAGTGGACTTTCGCCAAGGAATCTTTACATTCAAAAAAATCTCAAAACATCCCTACCATAACATTGAAGATAGACTTATTCAAGGCCTATGATCGAGTTAGTTGGATTTTTACGAGACTTATGAGACTATCTCATTCAGTTCGACATGAGTCTAAAAGCTAATAACTTGATCATGGGATGTATATCTTAGTCAATTTTGTGATTTTCATAAAAAAACACCCTAATACACTTTTCAAAGTAATAATAGGCCTCAAACAAGGATTTTCATTGTCGGCTCTCCTTTTTCTTCTAATTACAGAAGCCTCGAGTATGGTGATACAACATGATATATCTTCAAATGATCTGAAGGCATCAAGATCTCAAATCTAGTGGCCTTTCCACATCTCTTATTTGTTGATGATATTCTTATTTTTCCTACAGCTTCACATTCTAACGTATCACATATAAAAAGAAGACTCTCTTTATTTAATTTAGTCACATAGATGAAAATTAATGAAAGGAAATCTAGTGCTACCTCATGTCAATTTATGCTCTTGTTAAGACTTTTCCTCATCAATCATTCTCTTTTCACTATACATATTTTCAAGAAGGTGTGAAATATCTAGGCTTCTTCCTTAAGGCTAATGCATACAAGGAGGAAGATTGCTTTCACCTTATTAAGAAGATCAAGGCCAAAATCTCAAATTATGTGAACATAATTCTATCTAGTGGAGGTTGATTAGTGTTGTTTAAATCAATGCTTGAAAGAAACACAATTTGTTGCTATCCCAAGAAGTATCCTTCAAAAATTTGTAAACTCAACTTTAGATTCTAATGGGTTGACAATAAATCCTTGAAATGTATCCCTTTTGTCAAATGGACATCCATCGCAAAGCCCAGACTTTTAGGAGTTTGGGAATGGAAAAATAATAGAGTAGGATTGGGTCAATGGGTAGGAGCTTGAGAGTATTATAGACTCTTAGAAGACACTACAGATTTTCTTCATGAAGCCAATGGCTCAGCAAGCCCAAGAATGGAGAATACATGGGTGGAAATAAGCAATTGACTCCGGACTCTTAGAGGAGGAACCCTAGGAAAGGAATTCATATGTCAATCTACTCCTCTCATCCATGATTCATCTATCCAATAAAGATGACTATCACTTAATTTTGTAAAAAAATCCAACTTTTGGAGAGTTTAAAGCAACATTAGGATAGCGGGCATAGGTTGATGAAATTTGTTAGGGCTAGATATATCTTTGGAAAGAAAATTGTCCAAAGTTTGTCTTTTGGTTATCCCTTAGCAATATATTGTTTTTGTGGGACAATGGAATGAAAGGTGATAGATTGGACCTAGTAGGTGTTCTCTTTGTAGAATATGGGAGGAAACCATATATCACTCATTTATTAAGTCATTTCTCTATTCAGGTATGGTCTTTGGAAAAAAACATTTTTACTTCTAATATGTCCTATATTTGGTCTCATACCAATTTGTTATTGAGTTACTAGTTTTGCACTTCTTTTGTTCATTTTGTCTAGTAAGCTTAGAATTTAGGTATTTTCCAAGACAAATGACTAAGGTTGATATGGGAATTATTGATTCCACTTACAAGGAATTAAAGAAAGAAAAAGAAAAAACACTAGTAATTGCTCAAGAAATCCAGCCAGAATTCATTAATGGTGAAAGACAAGGGAACTATCACATCCACAAAGTTGGAATAGTTTTATACATCAATAGTCATAATTATATGCATATAAGGTACCTCTAGTAGGAGATCAAACAACAAAACAGACTTTATAAAACTTTGGACACTAATATATGTTGCAAATTTCATGAATACAAAAAAGCTTCATACTTTTGGAGATGATCATCTCGACATGGTTGCTCTCTCTTAATCATATTTTACAGAACATAAAAGATAAAATAGGTTAACTGCAATGGTTTACCTGCAAAAATATCTACAGGAAACTCTATATAAAGGTTAACCAATTTGATCATAATATCCATTTTTGTGATAAGCTTTAGGAGTAGAACTTATCAAATCTTCCCAACCTATATTTTCTGCACACGGAAGATCATTAACACTTGCGTCTCGTAAACATCAGCCCTTCTGTCAACGACCCTATCGAACCATCCCTTAACACACGTGGGATATAACCAGTGGTGCAATCATATCAACTTTCTTCTATCTAGAAACAATCGGATATCTCTCTAAACTCGAATGCGAAGTGCGTTACCGACATGATTAATACACGACCGGTGGCCATAAGCATGAGCATGGACATAACGAAAACTTCAAAAGTAAATGATGTGAAGCGTTAATGCTCCCTCATGAAGGTAACACTAGAAACTTCAGAAGTAAATGATGAAAAGAGGTTGTGTTCAATTGAAATATGATA
Organism: Pinus tabuliformis; assembly: GCA_031772625.1. Lineage (NCBI taxonomy): Eukaryota > Viridiplantae > Streptophyta > Pinopsida > Pinales > Pinaceae > Pinus > Pinus tabuliformis. Next base: position 1,065,611,803 of record CM062811.1, read on the forward strand.
ACGGAGATATAACATAGGCACAATGTCAATGTCGAGGCATATATTGCGGAATAGATTGAGCCTAACCTATCCATGGAAATTCAAGGCATAGATTGCGGCAATAGATAGAGCCAACCCTATATGTGGAAATTCATTAGTTGATGTTGAGCGCATAGAATATAGACACACAAATGTCGTTATAGGCATGTTAAGACTCGTCGCCGCGCGACTTCGTAGCTCCCGTTAAGAATTTAACGTATCTCCGACAAGTTGGGGCTTGGAAGTTGGTGATTGGAACTGTATCAAGTATATGCGTTGGCCATGACAAAGAGTGCCGGCGGTGTTTCTTCACATTATTAGTGAAACCTCATCGAGTTTTAGATTGGTAGGAGACTACAATGATCAACCAGTCAATGGCCGCAGGTTGCAACCCATCCCACACGGCACGGTATCAAACATGGCACGGTAGACATTGAATTGTGAATATTCAATGGCTGTGTAAAGCAGTCGAGCTTCCTATAAATGCACGTCCTCGCGGGAGAGTTTCTCAAGTCCCTCATTTCTTGTGAGAAATATGGCAGCGTCTAACGAACAGATGAAGAGAATCCTGATTGGGTTTATTGCCATCTTCTGTTGTTCAATGGTCACTGGTAAATTAGCATCACCCAACTATTTTTTACTTTTTGAAATGCAATTGTTATTCAATGCTCAACATCGATTGGGTTGTATTAATCTGATTATGTTTTAATTGATTGTGCAGATGGTGATAAAATAGGAGTGAACTACGGCATGCTCGGAGACAATCTGCCGCCTGCAGACCAGGTGGTAACTTTGCTGAACGGCCACAACATCGGGAAAATGAAGCTTTTCGATCCAGACGGTGGTGCACTGAATGCTTTTGCAAATTCTGGCGTCGATGTAATCGTGGGAGTCAGTAATAGCGATTTGCAGGCCATCTCCTCTAGCCAGGACTCAGCAAATGGTTGGGTTAATGACAATATTGTCCCCTATTCCAGCACCAGTATCAAATATATTGCGGTGGGCAACGAGGTTTTGCCTAGCACGCAGTAAGTATCGTATCTTGTTCCTGCCATGAACAACATTCAAACCGCGATCCAGAACGCCAATCTGCAGAACATCAAGGTCTCTACCCCCCATCGGTTCAATGTTATAGGCAACAGTTCCCCTCCTTCACAGGGAGCATTCAGTGACGCTGTGAAAGATACCATGAGCTCTATACTCAAATTTCTGTCAGATAACGGGGCTCCGTTCATGGCCAATGTGTATCCATATTTCAGCTACGTGGGCGACAGCAACATTCATCTGGACTACGCTCTCTTTCAGCCCACGGCTACGGCGGTGACAGACGGAGATCACAGCTACAGCAATTTGTTCGATGCGATGGTGGATTCTATTTTCTCCGCAATGGAAGCCTTGGGATATTCCAACATCCCGCTCATTGTTACTGAAAGCGGATGGCCTTCTGCTGGCGCGGATGCGGCCACAACTGAGAATGCTCAGGCCTATAACAACAATCTCATCCAACATGTTTTATCGAATGCAGGGACACCCAAGAGGCCGGGTACGAACATCGAGACCTATATCTTCGCGCTTTTCAACGAAGACCAGAAAACTGGGGACGAGATAGAGCGTCACTTCGGGCTCTTCAACGCTGATCAAAGTCCTGCATACTCTGTCAACTTTTCTCCAAATTGAGCGCAACTCAATTCCCCAAATACCAAGTCGAAGGAAAAAATCTTTAATTATTTGTATGCAAAATGCTATGATATAAATCTATAGAGGGTGCTACATAAATAAACATCCTCCTTCCTTCTTAATAAAATGTGAATGGCAAAGTGCCGAGGCCGTCACAGAGTTACTTATACTTTTTATTATGGCAGGACCACACTTTGGATTTCTAAAGAATATACATATGCATAATAGACGCAGTAAAGGCGGCCTTCCCAAACAAGTGGGATTGAGAAATTTTAATCTTTGGAATGAATTACAAAACAAAAACAAAAATACTCTAAATTAAAAAACAAAACAACCATTATGGCACAAACATAAATGAATATATTTATTTGGTTAATTGATTAGTTGTAAATGAATATACTTATCTGATTAGTATTTATTTGGTTAATTGATTAGTTGTAAATGAATATACTTATCTGATTAGTTGATTAGTTGTTATATAGTAAAAATATTTAATTTTTATTCTCAAAGTCATAAAAAAATTATTTATATATGTATATTAAGTAACATATTTTAATATAAGTTTTAATAAGATAAATTAATTTATATTTTCTTCGTAAATATTTTGATATATGATTTAAATAAATGGTTTGAATATTCATGTTAATTAATATATTTCAATAAGAACTTCATATGTATGTATACATCCATGTTAATTGAGTTTAGCTTGAATGGTTAAGTGGAATAGTTATTATCTTCCTTAAGTTCATTTTTTTGATGCTGATATATTGTTGATATATTGATGCTCTGGAACAATGTAACTATTGCTCTCTAAGTAAGATTATACTAAGGACTAGCCTAGTACCAACAACCACTTTCCTTCTATTGACCCCACTATTTTTTTTTATCACTCCCTAATTATGATTAAGATGTTAATGTCCCTTTTAACAAAGAAAATAGATTGTCTTTAAATTCAAAATAGATTTTTAATTGACTTATTATACAAATTGGAATTGCTTTTATATATATATATATATATATATATATATATATATATATATAATTTGGATTTTTTTTAAATTAATAAAATTTCTTATAATTTAATTATTAGTTTCGTTACTTTTTGGTAATTACCTTACAACTCACAAAATTCTCTACAATATCGGTAACTAATCCATAAACTATCATGGTTATTCCAGTCAAGGATTTGTCACAACATATATGATAAATTATATTTTAAAATTTGACATATAAACTATGAGGGTTTATCTCTTTAGATTTCTAGATTTTCAAGTTATTGTTTATTATACATGCATGCAAATTAAAAATTATGCATAAAATAGAGAACAATGAAATAAAAACTCATAAATGACGATTTGAAAAAAGGTATAACTTGGGGAACCCTTTTGGGATAAAACCCAATTAGAAGGTGAGGACTCCATTTTCTCTTTCTCTAAATAAAAAATGACTATGAGTAAAAAGAATAAGGCATGTTGTCTATGGGATACTAATGTGCACAAATCCTCTCTTTGTGCTCTCTCCCTATCTACTCAACTATGGAACAAATGCACTAAAAATCGAACCCCTTTTCCTCCTAGCGATTCGGTTATAAAATAACCCTATATCATACTAGTGGTTAGGTTTGACTACCAAAACTCTTAACCAAAATTACAATATTGACTCTTCTAGATTCTTATTCATCATGGTCATGTTTCTAGCCCCTTTTCTATGAGTAATCGGGGTTCATGTTGCACCCTCTCAGACTATAGTGGCAAGATGAAGAGAAACTTCTAAGCGGCATAAATTTTTCATATGGATAATGATTGAGGAAATTATTGCATCATTCGAAATGTATCTCTTTGTAGAATGGGAAAAAAAAATTGATGCACTAGGGAGAAAAAATTTTATCCCAAAAAATGTCATTTGATTCCTAAAAATGCTCCCAAAAGGTTTCATACCCCACTTTTCCAAACTGGGCCCCACTGGTAAAACCACTGCTCTGAGCTAATTCCTCCACTTCTTCCACTCTAAAGCCATCAAGATGGATGAAAAAAATATAATGATCCAATCCCTATCGCACCTCACCATTATGGGAGAGGTTTTGTCTCCAAAAGATTCTAATGAATAAGGTGAGAAACTTTTTCCTCCACCCTCTCTTAGGTGTACAATTTAGCCTTAGTTGGAAGCTGTCATCTCAACCAATATACCAAAGGTCACACTGCCCCTATCTTCTAGTTCTAGACATCTTTTGAAAAATTGTTTCCTCTGTCAACTTTACCTGAGTATTTGGTGCCCAATCCTCTACAAAATGTAGGAGATGCTCATATTCCCAATCTAGGATGGAAGGCTCATAGAGTTTCAAATTCTCTACATTCACAATTGAATAAATACACATGTACGACGGTAAAGTGGATCTATATGCATTATCTCATGCCTTTTTTGGTATCTCAAACTAACGATAACACAAATCCTTGATTTTCTTACAAGCACTTTGTAGTCTCCCCTTTTTCAATTGTAACCATATTTTGTGTCCTACAACGAAAGACTTCTGTATTATGTGCTGATCAAGTTTGGCCTTGTATTTTTCGTGTGGCTTCTACAGTATCTCTTCTACCTTTATATGAATTTTCCTAATATTTTTGTGCACATTTTTCAACCCTCAAGGCATTGCTTATAAGATCCTCCCTTACTACCCATATGTAATATCCAAAGGGGAAGCTGGAAAATATCCAAAAAAGTTTCAAATGGGGTTTACCAATAGAAGTTTGAACTTATTTTTTATAATAGTCCTTTATATGTATACCATGTTTTCATTCCAGGTCTTCAAAATGTTCTGATTATAACCAACCAAAGTTGAACTAAATTCATGTTGACTACTTCTCTCCTCCTGTAAATATGTGGATAGAATGTTGTAGACCTCTTCAACTTTGTGTCTATGTTATCCCAGAATGTAGTCTAAAATTAATTGAGAAATATCATGTCCCTATTTGAAGTGATACTCCTTGGTATCAAAAAGTACACCCAAACGTATCCAAAGACTACATTTGTTGCTTCTTCCCCACTGATGGTAATTTTGCAGGGCATTAGAAGACACATGTTGTTGTACATGTCAACTGCCGTAAATGGGTGGTCATGTCCCTTCACGGTTCTTGGTAAACATCCCACAACATGTAAGTTCCTCCCTAGGGATGAGTGGGTACCCTTTTCCCACTAGAAATTCTTGCCACTTATTGTAATGGTATGGAGTGGTGTTGTTACCACTGAAAAAAAGTGTATGAATTTTCTCAGGTATTATGCTTCCCCAACAAAACTCCTAACCTCGAAACCATTAGTAGGCATGACGCATTTCATAATAACCTCCATATTTGTAGAATCTATCTTCATGTATCCTACGCCTATCACATACCTTAAATACACCAAATAATGTTGTGCAAACTCACACTTCCTGAGATTTTTTAGTAGGTAGTCATTCCTTAATGTCTCTAACACTTGTGTAAAATGTGAGATGTACTCCTCCCACATAACGTTATATAACAATGTATCATCCAAACAGACATTAACAAATGAATTTATAAAAAGATGCAATATATCATTTATTAACTTCATAAACATAGTTGTTTCATTGCATACACCAAATGGTATTACTAACAACTCATACAAACCATGCTTAGTTTTGGAGGTGGTTTTCTAGGTATCTTCTTCTTTGACTCGAACCTAATGATATCTAGGCTTTAAGTCCAACTAGGTGAAGTATTTCACTTGTTGCAATTGATCCAAAATATTAGCTATCCTGGGAAGGGGGTACCCATTCTTGAGCATGATTTTTTTCAACACCTTATAATATATACACATCCGCTAAGTCTTATCCTCTTTTGGGACTATGATGATGGGTGACACATATGGTGATGTACTCGATTGAATGAAATATCATTCCAATGATTGCTCATTTAATAGAATGCCTATATAACTCAATGTTTGGTAATGGTGAGTTTGTCAATGGCTAGATATCATGCTTCAATTACCTCTTAGGTAGTAGCCCTTTAGGCTCTTGAAACACAATGATATATGCACGTAACAACTCTTGTAGTTATTTCTTTGTTTCTTAGTATAGCCCTCTAGGGATACTTTTCATTTTACTGACTCTTCTAAAGATAGATTTTATCTCAAAAATAGTAAAGCATACTTCTTGCTAGAATTGATCATTTTCTTGGCTTATTTAGCACCTACTAGCAAAATTATTCACTTGCCTTTGTGCACATTAATGGTGAATGATTTCCATCCTTGACGAGATGATATTGGTTGGCTCTCCACATGAATATTTCGTCTCCGTGTACATGTAGGGACTTCCAAAAACAACTCCACATGCATCAAGCGGAATCAAATCTAGTTGTAGTGGTTGTAGTGGTTTTGGAGATCTTTGTACTGGTGTGTTGTGGATATCGTCTTTTTATCTTTTATCATTTTCCACTTCTTTGTCTCTCCTTATAAGTTTCTTTTTTCTCCTTCTACTTCAATCCAATTTATTTCACTTTCTTTAGGCTTATGTTCTCTAGGTATTGTGTATGTAAATAAGTGTCACCCATCAATCTAGGCTTGACAAACATCACTTGCTTCTGCATATGGCTATGGAGAACCCCCAAATGTACCTTGAGGAGAAAATATTGGTTTTATGGGTAGATACTTAACATTATTTCCATGTTTCTAAGAATTGTAGTGTACTCTTGTACACTTTTCCCTACTTCTACTTGAAGTAGTGCCACTAGATCCACTAATATCCTGCATACCCAATAGGGTAAAATTATGACTTTATGAGGCTTTTAAATGCATCCCACTTAGTAACTAAATGATAGTATTTGTGTGGCTTTGCCACTAGGTCAAGGTATGGCCCTCTAATTCTGACCACACAAATGAAATCTTATTTTCTCTCTATATATGATGAACACTCTAATAAACTTATAATTTCTACAACCAATGATTTACCTTCATAGCATGGATCTAACCTTGGTACTGTTAAGTGTGAAGCCAAATTCACGGAGGATTCTAGATCAGATCTGTCTAGATCTCCAGGATTCTAGATCTTTCTACACCACCATTAATTTCTAGAATCACATGTAGGATTCTAGATCCTCCTACACTGCCAGTGGTTTCTAGGTCATTCCAGATCTCCATCTGAATCACATACAAGATTCTAGATCCCTCTTCTGCCTCTATAAATTTGTAATTTCTCTGGCCAAGGAAGGCAAGCCAAGGCCCAAGCTTGTTATGTAATGCAAAGTGATTTTTGTTCTCTAGTGATTGTTTTATGTACTCTGTTGTTTCTGATTTAGTAATATTGTTGTTTCTCCATTTGTCTTTCTCTATGGAATTATTCTTTGTTATTGTCATCTAAGCCTTTGAGTATGAATCCACTGTGAGTTATGTATGCTCCGGTCTAATAACTGGTATCAAAGACATGTTCGAATATCCACCGTGCAAGCCGCTTAGTGCCATCACCTTGCTCTGGCAGCGTTCGTTAAAACGTCGGTTGCTACCCATAGAGTTGTTAAAGGATCTATCTAGGAAATAGCTAAGGAACATTGGAACTAAAAGACAGTTGTTGCAAGAAAAGCAAGGTTGTGGATCTATGTTGAAATGTGTTGTTGGAGTTTGAAAAGTGGAGATCCATGGAGATTGGAGTTGAAAAGTGGTGTTCATAAGTTTTCTTTTACATCAAGCTTGCACATATACGTCAAGTCTTTTCTCAAACCAACATATGGATGTGTGAAATGTGAAAGGGTTAAAACATTATATATGTTTTTATATTTATTATGAAACATATATAATTATATGTTGGAATTTTGAAAAATATATTTTAAAAAGGAGCAGGAATTTTGAAAAGGGTATTTTAAAAGGAGGAAGGTCATTATTACTAAATTTTAAAGAGTAATAATTAAAGTTTTATTTTTAAGTGGAGTTTTTGTGTTTTAGGACATGAATTTGATTGAAAATGGAGACAATAGTTACAGATATGGAGAATTTGAGCAGAGCTAATTTTGCCCTATGGAAATCACAGATGGAGGATATACTGATTTTAAAGGATCATTATTTTCCGATTGAGAGAACAACAAAGAAACCCTCATCGATGAAAAATGAATAGTGGAATAAGCTAGATAGAAAGGTGATTGCAACAACCCACCAATATTTAGCAAAGAATGTTTATTTCAATGTGTCTAGAGAAAAGACAGCATAATGATTATGGAAGAAGCTCCATGATCTATATGAGAAGAACACAACATCAAAAAAAGTGTTCTTGATGAATAAGCTTTATAATCTCAAAGTGAAGGAGAGCGCTTCAGTTGTTGAGCACTTGAATGCATTTAATATTATTACTAATGAGCTTGCCTCTGTTAAAATCATTTTAGATGATGAAATTAGAGCTATTTTGCTAATGTGTTCTATGCCAGAAAGCTGTGAAAATTTAATTGTAGCTATGAGCACTTCAACAACTATAGGGACCCTAAAGTTTGATGATGTCAGTAGTAGTTTAATGAATGAGGAGCTGCGACACAAGACAATTGCGGAAAATCAGGGAGGAGAGGCTCTAGCTCTAGCTGATCATGGTAGGAGAACGGATCGAGGTCGGCAAGGGCGATCAAGATCAAGAGGCTACTCAAAGTCAATGAGAGGAAGGATCATCTGCTTTCATTATGGCAAACCCATGCACATGAAGAAAGAATGTCGATTCCGGAAGAAAGGACAAAAGGATCAGAGACCATCTAGTACAAATCGCAAGTCATCCAACACAAATGAAGCTGAGACTACTATTGTAGCCATAGATGGTGATGTGTTGTTTACTATTTTAGTAGAGGATGCATGTGTATATACATCTAGCAGTGGCTTTGATTGGATCCTTGACTCTGGGGCATCTCACCATGTAACCCCATGCAAGGATAGTTTTGTTTCATATAATCCCGGTGATTATGGTAGAGTGCATTTGGAGAATAATCATTTTTCAGTATTGTTGGAGTGGGAGATGTCCAGATCAAGATGAAAGATGGACAAGATATATTGTTGAAACAGGTCAGACATGTACCAAAAATATGCATGAGTTTAATCTCTATGGGATGAATAGATGATGAAGGCTATTCGACAAGCTTTGGAAAAGGAGGTTAGAAAATTAGCAAAGGTGCATTGGTCGTGACCAAAGGACCCAAGACAAGAAAATTATACACATTGAAGACACTATCAGGAAAATCAGATTTGGCTACTGTCACAAAAGAAGGAAATTCAGTAGATCAACGGCATAATCGTTTGGGTCACATGAGCGAGAAGGATTTAAAAATCCTTGTTGATAAAAAATTATTGGCAAGTTTGAAATCCTACAATCTTGCTCACAAGATCTTTGTGAGCATTGTATATATGGTAGACAAAGAATGGTTTCATTCCTTAGAGGTGGCCATGACAAAAAGAAAAATGTGTTAGAATTGGTACACTCGAATGTGTTTGGGCTTGTTAACATCAAATCATTAGGAGGAGCATCATATTTTGTTACATTTACAAATGATGCATCCAGGAAAGTTTGGGCATATCCTATGAAAAATAAAAGTGAAGAGTTTGGAATATTTCAAAAATTCCATGTTGTTGTTGAAAGAGAGACTAACAAATTGCTAAAGTGTTTAAGAATAGATAATGGTGGAGAATATTTCTCAAATGCACTTAAGTAATATTGTAACAAGTTTGGCATAAATCATGAGAAGACTGTGCCTAGTACTCCTCAATAGAATGGTGTCACAAAAAGGGTGAATCAAACCATTATGGAAAATGTGCGAAGTATGTTGTACAATTCCAGTTTTGAGAAGAATTTTTGGGCTGAAGCAATCAAGACTACTTGCTACCTCATAAATAGATCTCCAACTATAGCCTTGGATGGCGATATCCCCGAAGAAGTTTGGATTGGTAAGAATTTGAATTATTCTCACTTGAAAATCTTTGGATGTGAAGCATTCGTACATATTCCCAAAGAAAATAGAACTAAGCTAGATGATAAATCTATGAAATGCATTTTTTTGGGATATGCGGATGAAGATCTTGGTTATCGTCTATGGCATCCAGTCAAACATAAAATTATTAAAAGCAAGGATGTTATATTTAATGAGTCATAAATGTTCAAGGGGACTGTAGGTGATTTGGAGGTTAAGAAGGTTATTGACAGGTTTGAAGAGTAGTAGGAAAACATACCACCAATACAAGAAAATGAACATCAAATTCAGGAGCATGAAGAACAACAAGTGGAAAATGATTGAAAACAAGAAGAAGGAATCTTGTAGGAACCTTTATAAGAGATTCAACCTGATAATGCACCACCACAATTGGTTCGCAGACCTTCTAGGCCTCATAAGCCTTCACAAAGGTATCCTCCTTCAAACTATATTTTGTTGACTGATGAAGGTGAACCAAATTGTTTTCAAGAAGCTTGTAAAGTCGAGCACAGTAAAAAATGGAAGAAAGCAATGGAAGAAGAAATGAATTCTTTGCAAGAAAATAAAACTTGGGAGTTGGTAAACCTCCCAAAAGGTAGAAAGGCTTTACAAAACAAATGGGTGTACAGGATTAAGCATGAAGGTGATGAAAAGAAGGAGAGCTATAAAGAAAGACTGGTGGTGAAAGGTTTTTCCCAAAACGAAGGTATTGGCTTCACTAAAATTTTCTCACCTGATGTTAAAATGTCATCCATTAGAGTCATTCTTGGTCTAGTTGCTGCTTTAGACCTAAAATGTGAACAGTTAGATGTAAAAATTTCTTTCCTTCATGGTGAATTGGAGGAAGAAATTTATATGGAGCAGTTAGAAGGCTTCCTAGAAAAAGGCAGAGAAGGCCTTGTTTGTAGGTTAAAGAAGAGTCTTTATGGGTTGAAACAGGCACCTCGACAATTGTACAAGAAATTTGATTCATTCATGTTGGAACATGGTTTTCAGAGGTTGGAAGCTCACCATTGTGTCTATATCAAGAGTTATGATCAAGGAAAGTATATCATATTATTGTTATATGTGGATGACATGTTGATTGTTGGGCATGATAAGAATAAGATCAATAGGCTGAAGAAACCTTTGGGTAGAAAATTTGCAATGAAGGATTTGGGACCAGCACAACAGATATTGGGCATGCAGATTATGCGTGACAGAAAAAAACAAAAGGTTGTGGCTATCACAAAAAAAAATATATCGAGAAGGTGCTTGACAGGTTTAATATGAAGGATGCCAAGCTAGTTGGTACACCCTTTGCAACCCACTTCAAGCTGAGTACTGAATTATGTCCTAGTAAGGACAAAGAGACAGAAGAGATGAGCAGAATTCCTTATGCTTCAACAGTTGGTAGTTTGATGTATGCCATGGTATGTACATGACCAAACATTTCATATTCAGTGAGAGTAGTGAGCAAGTTCCTTACCAATCCAAGCAAACAACATTGGCACGCAGTAAAATGGATTTTAAGGTATCTCAAGGGTACTAGTCATTATTGTTTATGTTTTGGTCATGATGAGACTGTGCTTGAAGGATTTATAGATGCAGATATGGCTGGAGATATGGATAGCAGAAAGTCCACTACATGTTATTTGTATACATTTGCAGGTGCAACAGTATCTTGGGTGTCAAGGCTACAAAGAATAGTAGCCCTCTCTACAACAGAATAAGAGTACATTGCTGCAACAGAAGCTTGTAAAGAGATGTTGTGGATACATCGATTCCTAGGAGAGATATGAATAAAGCAAGACAAGTATGTGTTATATTGTGATAGTCAGAGTGCCATTCACTTGGAAAAAAAACCTAGAATTTCATTCAAAAACCAAGCACATTGACTTAAGGTACCATTGGATCTGGCATGTGTTGGAGGAAGAATAGTTATCCTTGGAAAAGATCCATACAGATAGGAACCCTGTTGATATGCTCAATAAGGTTCTACCACGAAATAGATATGAGTTATGTAGATGCATGGTAGGACTCGATGTGACTTGATGACTCTTATTTGGCTTCAAGTGGGAGAATGTTAAGTGTGAAGCCAAATTCACGGAGGATTCTAGATCAGATCTTTCTAGATCTCCAGGATTCTAGATCTTTCTACACCACCATTAGTTTCTAGAATCACATGCAGGATTCTAGATCCTCCTACACCGCTAGTGGTTTCTATGTCATTCCAGATCTCCATCTGAATCACATACATGATTCTAGATCCTTCTTCTGCCTCTATGAATTTGTAATTTTTCTGGCCAAGGAAGGAAAGCCAAGGCCCAAGCCCATTATTTAATGTAAAGTGATTTATGTTCTCCAGTGATTGCTTTATCTATTCTGTTATTTCTGATTGAGTAATCTTGTTGTTTCTCCATTTGTCTATCTCTCTGAAATTATTGTTTGCTATTGTCGTCAAAGTCTCTGAGTACGAATCCACTATGAGTTATGTATGCTCTGGTGTAACAGGTACAACATGATATCAACCTTTGCTTCCCTTTTGAATAGGGACTATGAATTGTTTGCAACATTAAAAGTAGGTTGATCTCTTTCAAGTTCTTTCTTCTGACTTGTTCTTTTTTTCTTCCCAATCTCCCAATCTCCCATACGATCATTCCTTCCAATCTCCCACATGATGATTCCTCTACATTAGAACCTCAATCTTCTCTAAATAACCTGAGATTATTTTTGGAGTCTAACATGGTAAGATTCACATTACGACTTATATCTGCACCTTGTGCTTCTAGCCATGAAAATCTATCCTCTGTAGGATCACAAAGGTTATTCATAGATTCCTCAAGAATGACTAGAATTTTTTCTATTGGCTTAGACGACCTATATCCCCTACGAAGCTCCATAATATACCCAATAAACTACTGTGATACAATCATCCATAAATTGTTGTAGATATTTCCCTAAACAATTTTTCTTAACAAATCTAATAAATTGTATTTAAAAGTATAAAGTCTAGACTATGACAGTCTATTTCTCTTTAGATCTATGGATTTGTAGTTAATTGTTTATTTTGTATGCATGCAAATTAAAAATTATACATAAAATAGATAAAAACAAAACCAAAATCAAAATCTACAATTTGACACAATATGTAACCTAGGTAACCCTTTTAGAAGGAAGCCCAAGTGGAGGTGAGGCCTCTCTGCTCTCTTTCTCTAGATAGAATATGGATGCGAGTCCAAATAATTAAGGTCTATGGCCCATGGGCTACTACAATGCACAAATACTCTTTGTGTGATCCCTCCCTATCCAATTACTATCCTTGTCTAAATAACAAATGCATTTGAAAAGAATGAAGCCCCTTCTCCTCCTAGTGACCTGACCAGTTGATCAATATTTAACTCAAAAATAAAAGAGCTCAAAATTGTTCAAAACCTAAATGAACGCATTTTCCTCGGTGATATGATAACTTGTTTCACTCAAAATGAGGCTCGTATGAGGAAGATATTGCATTATGTTTGCTTTTCCAAACAAAGGAATTTTTGCAAAATAAAGGTATCATCACTGCACAGTCAGTAGTTCGTATCACTGATGTGGCAGGTGATTAGGCAGGACAAAGGGATGATTAATGTTGAGTAAGAACTCACTAAGTGGTGCATTGTGGTTGGTTAATGGTTTGATGATTTGGATCGTTTTCATTGGTCTGAGGATGGACCAATGAGGAGGGGACATGTGGCAAGCTTGCAGGCTACAACGTGTCCCTCCCCAAAGGTCAGACTTATCGGCGTGTAGTGTAAAATTTTTATGGACAGGTCAGTGGAGTCAAACTCGCGACCTTACCCTCACATTGGCCACACCTTACCATTATACCACCATGTTGCGACTTAATATTCAATGGTCACATATTATATTTGTTATGTTATGACTTAGCGGTTGGGGGGAGGAGGGAGCTAACCCAGCAGGTCATCCCCCTCCCATGCGACTGTTACTAAAATATCGGAGGTTGGGTTAACCCATAACCATTTGCATTTATGCCACCATGTGTCCACTATTGCGAAGACCGCCAAGCTAACAGTTAGCCTAACTGAACGCTTAAGGTGCTAATCAAGTTTTATGCCTAATTAAACACAAGTTTATCATTAATTAATGCGTAGTCAGTTTGGTGGAATATTGGTTGGAGCCCCCAAATTCAGTGATAACTCCATATTTAGTGGATTTAATTGGAGATCCTCAAGTTTTAGTGGAGAATTCCTAGGAGAAATTGATCTTTCCATAACTTTTGTGAAATTCGACCAAATTGGGATTAGGAAAAGGCATTCCTAGTTGATTTTGATGTTCTGAGAACATTGAAGTAGGTTTGAGGAGTATTAGAGCGTTGTAAATAATGATTTTTCCATTTTGATCTAATAGAGAGGCCCAAGCCATGGAAGCTAGACCAAGGAGATGTAGCCCAGGAGGGGTGAACTCCTTCATCAAAACAATGTGTTAAGTGTTCATTTTGATGGTTTGCTATACGTTTTTCTACTTTTGTTCAACAATTTACTTTCATGGTATTTTTCTCATGAATTCGACATAGAACTTGACATAAATTTACCTAGTCATTTACAAACACCACAAAGGAAACCTATGCACATGAAGCAAATGATAAGCAATTGCTTTTAATTATGAAGTTGAGATTAACACAACAAAACTAACATTCAACAACAGATCAAGTTTCTATCAGACCCAAGGTTATTTTCTTGATTTCTTGAGTTTTGTGCAAGTAGGGTTTTAATGGTTGCAAATTTGTGATGCTTACAAGGTTAAAATTCCAGAGAGGAGAAGGGAACCATTGGTTGTAACTCTTGAGGTAATGCCCAGAAGAAGGAGAGACAGAAGGCCACAATCTTCACCCAACGTTCCAATCCCAGCTGCACTAGAAGTACCTCAAGTTTTACCTTCAATTGAGATTGAGGAGGTACAGGTAGTACCATAAGCTCAGCTTGAATCCAAAGCGATCATGTCTAGAGCAGGAAACACTGAAGGTCTTTCAGAAGAGGAAGCATTCAAGAAAGCTTTCTATGACTTAACAAGCATGGTTAGAGTCATATATGAATAGAGGAATACTAGAATGGCCGAAGAGAGTTCTAAGCCACCACATGGAGAGGGAAGCTCGGGAGATAAAAAAAAGATGAAAAGAAGGATTCAAAGGCTAATGGAGGATATCCTCCTCCATCTCCACCATCTTCATCATCCAAATCATCTCAGAAAATATCATCTTCCACTTCCACCACCAAAATTGTTCATTATAATTCAAAAAATGCAAAGGAAAAATCTCCCTTACTAAAATTAGACATTAAGCTTGAACTTCCCATGTGAAATGCTGAGGTTTGTTATCGTTATGTATTTTTGAGGTTGTGGGAGTAAATACATTGGACAACATCAAAACCTCTTTTGAAGTTGGGATCTAGCCCTACCAGCTTCAGAGAGGGATCTCTCTTTATAATTTAGCTTGGTTTTTAAGTTGATTTTAGGTAACTTATGATTGGTTGGTCGGTTGATTTGATTAAATTAATTTCTTTAAATTGGGCTATGGAGTCAAATTAAGTTGGATGTTGCTTCAAAAGTTCAAAGGAGTAATCACAGGGAAAGATAATTACATTTAGTCTATCTTTAAATTGAATTATGGAAGGGAGAAAAGAGGTGATCCAGTAGTGATTGAAAAGAATTTAAGAATTTCTAAATCAAACTTCAGAAGAAAACACACAAATTGTAAAGGCAGTCCAAATAAGGTGCTCAATAACATATCTTATTTTTCACATCTCCTATTTTACAATTAGATTTCATATGATAAACAGATAGAGAAATAATGGAAACACAATTACGTTAAGAAAAACATAACCAGTATATTGCAACACAAGTATCCTGTGAAGAATCAATTTATTAATGATACTCTAGTAGCATGGAAAAAGTACAGTACTTGATAAAAAGGGTTACAATGATGAGGAAAAAAACTTTAATACTTCGACTGAATGAAGTATTTAAACATAATTTGCAAAAAATATTACAATTAATGGCTCATTGACATGGCATTCTATTATTAACTTCAAACTAAAATAAATGAAATAATGCGACCAAAAGAGTTGAATTGGCGAAGTGATCTAGACACCCGGCACTACTTTGGTGGAGAAGAGTTGCTGAGGGGCCACTATTTGTGTGTCGCACTGGTGACGCTGGCCCTTTCTTTAATCCTAGAATTCACATAGTTTATCCCACCGCTCCTCATCTAGAATGGAAATTTTTGTTACTTTGTGGTAGATCTCATCTACCAAAGTATACCAAGCGAATGTGGATTTTACTACAAAAATGTGGTTTATCTCACGCTGGATAAAACTCATGTTGCTGATAGCTTCATAAAAATCTCTCCCTGTCATAGCACCTTTAATGTGGGAAGACTTGGTCGTATCCTTTGCAATGTCTTCCAACTTATTCATATAGTCTTCCCTCGTCATCAGCTTGCCATTGATCTCAAATAAAGAAGGTAGGTCTTTCTTATTCAATGCTTATATTTTGGTGAAAAAACTGTTAACTGCTACCTCCAAAGTGTGACATTTCTCTGTCCGCTACACAACCAATTTCTTTTTTGTCAGAACTTTCTTTACTTCTAAGATTATTTGTTTTCTTTCATCTATTCCCAAATCATTGAATTCACATGTTTTTAGTGTTGAGAAATTTGATGATGTGGTTGGTCGTGGTAGGCATTTCTCCCAATTCATTGTTGATAGTGGAAATTTCTCGCTTAGCTTTCTCCATCAACTCTTTCTGCTCAAATATAATCTAGATACAAGGCCATATTTCATCCATTGCCTCAATAATGTTGTTCGATATAATTTCTTTGACTTGGGCCAATGTGTGGCCAATAGAGGACTCAATTGCTAAACTCCTCCATATTTCTACCTGGTTTTGACCTCTCTGTAGCTCTATTGCATGGAAAGCCTCAGCCTTTGTCTTATGATCTGGTAGAATATTTACTTGAGCATACAATATTTTGATTTATTCAGTTTGGAGAGACATGTTCTGCATTGCATTTGCTAACTCATCTACAACCACCCCTTTTCTTGTTGTAGAAGATGTAGCTATAGGAATGGCTATGATATGCAGTGCTTCCAAAGGGACAACAACCATTTTCGCAGTTTTCTCCTTTTGCACTCTACTCCATGATGAGCTTCATCATGTTTGCTTTCTGTGACTTTATTTCTTCAATGTCCTTAGCCAGAGTATCTTCTATGGCTGGTAATTTCAACTGCTTCCTTAGTGCTATTATGTTTGTATTCTTTTTCCTTACAAGGTCTTCTACAACATTGATATTTGTAGGATCATAACCTACTTTTATCACCAAGTCCTCTGAAGCTTTGATCCTTGTGTCTTTGGCAAGTGAAAAGACCTTCTCCATCTTTAATTGTGATTGGACATTGGCTAATGTAACCTACAATTTTAGACAAACTCATAGCAATGTTAGTGAGAGTAGACGAAATCAATTGTCCAGTTTTCTTCTACATCTCCATTTGGTCAATGAGATGTATGTCTTTCACATCAAATTCAAATGATGTCTTCTTATAGTCTGATGCTGCCTTGGGCAGGGGAATCTGTGCTTGGAGGAATGCCATTTGAATTTTTCCTTTCTCTAAATCAAAGGCTGACAGCAATCTGCTTTGAGAGCTAGAAGTTTACTTCTAGAAGTGATTATATGTGTTCATTTTCAAGGCCTCATTTCTCACTTTAATCTCTTTGAATATATCACATATACTCTTTTATGTCTCCCTTGCGGTAGTGTGCTGGTCTGTATAACCTATTGTTCATATTGTGAAGTTGTGGAGGTAGTGGGAGAAAGTGTAGTGTGATCACCCACCCATGAGGAAACAAGTGCCTTCTTTTTGTACATGATTTTAAAGTCTTCACTAGAAATATGAGTCACTAAAGGTGACTCATCTTCTCTTCTCTTCTCTGTTGATTTCTCCTTTGTGATAGGAGTCTGCACTATTGAAGTGGACACTAACTACTCCTTTGCCTCTTGTAGAGTATTCTCTAACCATTCTAGTTGGTTTTTATATCTTTCAATCTTTGGTCTGGGTGTGTGAAAATAACTAACATATTTTTTCTCTACCCTCAACTTTTAGATGACCCCTAGTGGATCATATGACTAGGGGAAACTAAGGTTGAACTGCATATCTTTCAGTAATTTAAGTGCTTCTTCCCCTGCTGCCTTGTTGTGGTAAATGAAAGGCCCTATTTGAGTTTTAATTTTGAATTGATATTTATTCTTGGAAGCTCCAAAGTGAATCTCATCCATATTGACCATTTTCCTCATGTATTCTAGAGAAAAAATCCTCATTGGGAGGAATTTTGGCAGCTTGTAAGGGGCTAGTTCACACCAAATATCATCAGATCTATGTAATTCTGATAAAAGTACCAATCCCCTATCTAGACTTGGTCTGATACATATAAAAATTTCCTAATGTCTTCAATGATCCTTGACTATGTGCTGCTTCTTAGGAGAGTGAGTGTTGAATGTACAAACATCTCTATGAACTTTCTGTATGAAAATTCCTTTTGTCCCTTCATTACCAGCGTAATCTAGAAGATGACTGACTGTTGATTTCCTTCTTCATCCATATTTTGTAAGGCAAGATTGATGTTGTCTCCCTGAAAATATAAAAACATATAAACTAACGCAAAATCATATTTGAATACTTCCTCAGTTTGGAATTTGATAAACTACTCATGGATAGAATCTACTAGAAATTGACTAAAGTAAAACAAGATGGAAGGCTTGGAATCTGCAGAGAAAATGGAAAGAAATCCTATAATTGCCTCATCTACCCACTGATCAGAGTAATAGCCAAGGAGGTAGGAGATGACTATGATGATTTTCTTGGCTCTCTCAGGGAAAATAGAGGATGGATAGGGAGGATATTTCTTGGGTAATGCGGCATCTTCAGTCAAGAAAATCTCAATGGTTTTGGCTCTCTTAGCAAAGTCCAATATTTGATATAATTCAACAAGTGCTTCATGAGAACAAGGGGTGGCATTCTCTGCTATAGGGCCTGCATCATTTGGTCTATAGCTTGGGGAGTGATAGTGAAAAAAAAATTCTCTAGTGGGGGCAATAATAGATCTTTGGCTAGACAGATAACATGCATGACATTTCCTGACAAATGCAGGGTGATGTGGGTATGAGGAAAGATATAATGCAGAAAATTGGATTCCAACAGTTTAATATCATTAGATTTATCTATAAACTTGGCCTCAAGCAAGCAATACATCTAAAAAATATCAAATTCACAAAGAGTTTCATGAATTTTATAGTCTTTGTCTGCCAAAGAGATGTGGTGAAAATCAATGGGAGGGTGGATTAGAGGACTCAGAGGTTCTTCTAGTCCCTTGTCTTTAGGAGGCATGATTGTATAAAGCTAAGGATAGTGGTGAAATCTAGATTACAGATTTACAGTCTGCAAAGAGGACTTGGGATTTGTAGTCAGGAAGACAAGGTACTAGCCTAAAATTGATAAAGAGGGCAATGTCCCTGGCTGGGTGAAAACTTTTGGAGTTCGACCTAGAAAACCTGTAACAAGACAAAGACAATGGTAGTGTGAAAATCACTAACTAGTGAATGGACAAAAGGAAGGATTATATAGTATTCCGGCTTTCTCGCTGGTGGAGGCGCGGGTCCATTGAATTAGCGGTTAAGAAAAATAATTTCCTAATAGATTAATTTTGGAGGGAGTAGATGTCATTGGTAGGATCAATGCGTAGATGATGTGGCGATTGGAGGGAGAATAGTGGTATCGGGAGGTGGAGAAATCACTTTTCGGAGGGGGGGAAGGAGGTTAATGGTTTTGGCCGAGGGGGGTGTAAAATCATGTGGTGTTGACACGTTGCAATGGGCGTAGGTTCAAATACCTCCCATTTTGGACCCCCCTCCGATGGTAACGTTCGGATGGTGAGGGGGGGGGGGAAACGTACTGTGGGCCATTATATGTTGAGAGGTCGATGGAGATGAGGGGAGAAGTAGTAGGAAGTTAAGTTGATGTGACGGGGCTTTCGCTGGGGTCGAGAGAAATGAATTTAATGCAGAGAAGGGTAAATATTTGAGTGTATGGTGGGGTAGGGGATGAGTGGAAATGTGAACAGATGGGTAACTTTGGGGTATTGAAACTTTGGAATAGGGGATTAATATATCAAATATTATTTGATATATCAGACTTTAGAGTAAAACTTCAATCCTTTTTCCTTTTCTATACACATGAAATGTATTTTAAATTCATCTTAGAATAAAACTTTCATGCTTTTCCTCTAACCACCATAGTGATTCTACCTATCCTTTCTCATTTCAATTATTTTTCTAAGCTAACATTTTCTCTTCTTGCTTTGTATGGTGGATTTAAACTAGCAGACCCAGATCACTTTTCTTTTATGAAAATATACCTTACCCTATCACTTATCTCACTATTGATTCAGATTAAACTATTTATTTCTACCTAGCTACTCATTTATGAAGATTAAACGGTTTGGTAAACCTTTATTCACTAACCTATTTAACAAAAATTTAAATGTGTTAAGTCATGATTAAGCTATATGACCTAAACAGGATTTCAGTCATTGTGGCATTCAAAAACAATTTCCACACAACCTTATTTGATAATGAATTAAAAGAAATAACTTATCAGTAGTTCCATTTAGACTTGCAACACTTTCAATATTATTTTCTATTTTTTCTTTTGTTGGGTTCTTATTTCCCTTTTTCTTATTTATTTTTTGACATACCCTCTTTTGATTTTCTTTTTTCATATTTTTGGAAATCATTTGAATATTGAAATTCTGTACAATATGAAATCACAAATACAAAATATTCAATCACCTTTGGCTCCTATAATTTATAGGACCCTAACAGTGGCTCTAGCTGGGGATGGCACTTCTCCAAGTGAAGTGTCAAGAACATATGATTAGTAGCCTTGAGTAATTCATGTCTATAATGTCTTCATCTGATTTATTTGTTGTTTAAGATACTATTGGTAGCTCATCAATCTAGGCTTAGGGCCTTTACTTTGGGCTTCAACCTTCGTTAATAAGTTACCGAATCAAAACCATAAAGAATATGATATTTACAACGATCAAAGGAAAATTTGTAGGTTAAGAAAAGTAGTGTTCCAGCATCCTGCCATTGCCAGGACCTCTTGGTGTCTTTGCTCCATCTATGTCCTTAAGGTAGAATGGATTATTTCCCCTAAAATCATGAATAATATATGGCATGTTCCAAATATTATCAAACTTTCCATGTTTTCCTTTGTCTTCTCTCCTTGAATCCCATGTCAAAACTTGCTCCGCAATGTTAAAGTCATCATATTTTGTTATTTTGTCAAATATCTTTTTAATGTTTTCATGAATAACTTGGGTCTTGTTGTATACTTCCTCCCTAGACTACTACAACTATATAGTTTGATTAATCCTTCTCTGTACATCATTGGGTTCAGCTTGCACTTCTAGAATGATCTTCATGACTGGAACTCCTAAGGAGGATGGAAAAACTACATCTATCCCATAGACCAATTGGTATGGTGACATGCTAATTGAGTTTTTAGTAGTAAGTTTGTCAACCCAAAGTGCATTGACCAACTTGTTGTGCCAAGACTTTCTGTTGTCCTCTAACAACTTTTTGATGATGTTTACCAAACTTTTGTTTGAGGATTCAACGAACCCATTAATCCAAGGGTAATAAGTTGTTGAATTTCCCATAGTAATGTGGTATTTAAGAAAAAATTTAACCATATTTTTAGATTTTAAAGGCTGAAACATTATTAGTGATGACTTTTTTTAGGACAACCAAATCTAGAGAGGATATTAGTCTTAAGGAATTTAATAATGACAACATTAGTGGCATTTATAGAAGGGGTGGCCTCTACCCACTTGGTAAAGTAGGTGGTGGTTGTAAGAATCCACTTATGTTAGGCAGAGGAAGAGGGATGAACTTCACCAATGAAATCCAATACCCACTGCTGGAAAGGCCTTTCAACAGAGATAGGCTTTAAGGGCAAGGGCAACAATTTTTTATTTCCCTAAAAAATATGGCATTTATGACATGAGGTGACTTGTTTGTGAATGTTAGGGAAAAGGGTAGGCCAGAAGAAACCATCTCTAAGGATTTTATTGGCGGTAGTTTTCCAATAAAGATGTCCACCATAGTCACCTACATGGAATTCCTGCATAGCTTTATCTGCATCATCCTTTAGCAAACATTTAAGTAAAATACCCCCAACATATTTCCAATACAAAACATTATCTATAATGAAAATTTTAATTGCTTTTAAATTAATAAATATTTCGTTTGTTTTTTTCAAATGAGGAGGAGCATTTCAGTTAAATAAAACATAAAGCATGTCTGTATACTAGGGTGAGTTCAAAAATTCCTCATCAATTTGTGGAGTTGCTTGTTCCTCTTGATTATCTAATGAATCAATCAAGTTGATGTCTAATGCAGGGAAATTTTACTCAACCATCAATTTGGCTAGTCCCTGACCTTTGATTAACTTGGTGGGCTTGATTTCTAAGTCTTATTATAGAATGAGAGCAATCCATTTGCCTTTCTTTCCACCAAGTCCATTCTATGTCAAAATGTCCTTAACCACTGCATTAGGTACATAAGAAACAATATGGGAATGAAAAATATATACTCTAAAATATGTTATTGCTTTAACTAAGGCAAAGGCCCGCTTTTCCATAATATTGTATTTCAAAGATGCATCTCTTAAAGCTTTACTAAAGAATGCAATAGCATGTTCAAAGCCTTCACTGTTTTTCCATAGTAAAACTGCTGCAATAGTGTGTTCGGAAGCAAACGAGAAGATTATGAAATCTTTGGTCAAATATGGGTTGATCAACACTGGTACCTTGGTCAATTCTTGTTTAACTAAGTCAGAGGATTGTTTATCCTCAATACTCCACTTGATTTTAGAATACCTTTTCAGCATGTTTTTTATGTTCCTAAGAAGTTCTGCAAGGTTAGGAATAAATCTCCTTAGGAAATTGATAATACAAATAAAAGACTGAAGCTATTTGATGTTTCTTAGATGACTAATTTAATATTTCTTCAATTCTTCTGGGACCTATCCTGATTCCATCCTTGGAAATAATGTTAGAAAGAAGTTTTCCTTCCACAAGGCCAAATAGTGTCATCTTAGGATTGAGTGAGATGCCAAACCTCCTACATTTTTCAAACAGTCTTCTTAGATGTGATAAATTTTCTTCATCATTTTTACAATAGACTGTAATGTCATCTAGATAAATCACAATAAAATGGCCAATTTCATCAGCAAAGGCAATATCCATTGCTCTTCAGAAAGTGGCTCCAGTATTTATTAAGCAAAAGAAAATTTTCACATATACGAAGGTGCCCCATGCTGTATTGAAGGTAGTTTTATCCTTGTCATTAGGATGCACTAAGAGTTTGTTGTAACATGAGAAACCGTCTAACAAGGAAATCCTACTAGATACTACCGCCTTTTGCAATATATGATCCATTTTAGGTAATGGGTAGTTTTCTTTAAGGGATACCTTATTTAGATTTCTGAAATCAACACACAATCGATTTCTCCATTTTTCTTTCTAGTAGGGAGAATGTTAGACACCCATTTAGAGTATCTAAGAGGAATTATAATTTTAGCATCATACATCCCTTTTACTTCTTTCTCAATCAAAGGGATCAGGAAAGGATTTATCCTATGATGTTTTTGCTTAAATGGCTTTTGATATTCCCTGATTAGGATTTTATGTTGTATGATGCTAGTGTCATATGATTTTATATCCTTATAACTCCAGGCAAAGACATATATGAACTCTTTAAAAATGGTTATGTATCATTCTTTTGTGATAATAGGAAGTTATTTTGAGAGTTTTATCATTTCAAGATTCTATTCACTACCTATATTGCATTCTTCTATGTCTATCTGTGTGGGTTCCATTTTTTTATTTTTTTCCACATCATTAAAATTGAAAAGTTATTTTAATGGAACTAAACCCCTAGGCATAACATTATCCTTAAGCTCTATTACTTCAAACTCTTATTTTTTGCATCTATTTCATGAAATTCTAATTTATGTGCATATTTATTGACTAAGATATCTACATCAGAATCATCAAGTTGGTTATCTGTACTAACATATTCAACAATCTGATTTTCTACTTCACACTCTAAATCTATGGTGTACTCTTCATACTCATCCTTGGATTGCAAAAATCTTTCAATTTTGTTGTCACTTCCAAATACCTGGCAATGTCTCATATTGTTAGGTATAGTTGGATGGTGTTTAACCTCCATTGTATATTGTTTGTTGGGGTCAAGCATTTTACATGTGCTAGCTGAAAAAGCTAAACAATTAGCCAAGACATTTTGATTTCTAGGAATGACAGCAAGACCATATTCTTAAAAAGGTCCTAGAAGGTCAAGCACATTATTTTTGTAGGCTCTCAACCTAGGATGTTTGGCAACATACTCTCCCTTGATCTATCTTACAATTAATTCATAACAACAATTATTTTAGCACCTAACTTCTTCAATAATTGAAATCCTAATAGAAATGCCTCATATTCGCTATATTATTGGCATAATGAAAGTTGAGTTTATACGAATGACCCTCTGCATGGTTGTTCCCTGAATTGTACACCCAAACACCTACCCCTGAACCTGCTTTGTTACAAGAGCCATCAAAGCTCATGATCTAAAAAGGTTTAGTTTCAGTGTTTTGTTGCATAATTAGAGTTTGATTTTCATGTTTTTTGTCAATATCATTTTCTTCTTGAATAACCTTTGCATCAATTCCTTGATCATTGTAAAGAATGAAGAGTCTAGGTTGGAATGAACATAGTAGAGAGGATAGTTATGTGGTTTATCATGACTGTTGACCATATACTTCATTAAAGTTTCCCTATACAATCTCTGTTGTTGACCAAACATTGTATAGTGGCATAATTCATGTCCATTTGCAGGGTTCCTTGTAATTTTTATCCCCATGAGTGTGACAACAACTTGCCATACTTTGGGGGAATGTCAGTGACCACTATATTCATCACTAGACTTTCAGCAAGGATTTGGGCTAAAGTAAAACACAGGTCTTTGATAAGACCTAGGCACCTAACTTTGCTAGAGTTAAAGGAATACAAACCTTTGTATTGTCTAGTAATTTCAAGTCCTAGTATTTCCGTGATAGCCTTGGGAATTAAATTATGGGATGCACCTGAATCTAGCATAGCATTATGAGGAATTTTATCATGAATATTCAAACTGACATAAAATGGAGGGACTCCTTCTTGTGGTTTACCTTCTACTTTTGGCCCAAATAGGAGCTCAAGCTGATCATCACTCAAATTCACATCATCGATTTTCTCCGCAATGTTTAATGCCTTCAAGACCTAAGTCCTATATACATTCATGTTAATCAATTCAGTTAAGGAGATAGAAATTTTCAGCCTGACAAGTTCATTTTCTATAATGAATGGTGATTGATTTTTAAGCATGTTTGGAAAATCTGACTTGTCAGCAACTCGTTTTGTGGCTAGTTCAGTTTGTTTTCTGGTAGAAGGAAGATCAGTTTGAGTAATTCTGGAAGTTGTATCAATTGACTTTTTCATAGTAGCTTCTGTTGGCTTGTTTCCAATATTTTATGTGGTTTTCTTAGGGGGATTTTCTTTTTTTTCTTGGGATCAGAATCAAAAACCTTTTTGATATGATTTTCAGCATTCTTTTTGGTTGAAGTATCTTGATGTTTCTTACTTCTAAGATTATACTGCCTATAGACTTCCATTATGGCATTTTCAAATCCTTGTTTGTATTCTTCTAACTCTTCAAAATTCATTTTAATCTGGGCTATAAGAAAAATCTCTTGTTCCTCATGAGTGAGGAAAATTGTTTTATCATCACTTATCCCTAAAAAATTAATTTGTTTATCATCCAGATCTTCCAAAATATTCCCCTCATTGTATGTGTAATTTTCCTAAAAAGGAGGCCGAATTTGCTGATCTGGTCCCTTTTCCTCTCTTTGTAAAATTTGGGGAACATTTCTTCTAAGGTTTTGGTTTCTGGTTTGTTGAACGTTTTGGTTTTCTCTTGCTTGATTCTGGTCATTGATGCTCACTCTTTGCATCATTTGATTCACTACTCTAACTAGGTTATTAATCTCATGGTCAACAAAAAAGATAGAACTTTCTGCTTTTATGGTTACTTTGTGTTCAAACTTCAGTTTGGCTTTTTTGGCCAGGATGTTGGCTTCAACTTTAATTGCATTTTCTTTCATTTCTTCCAAAGTTTTTGAGCCTCTTTCCCTAAGCTAATACTCCATATCTACATCGAAACCATCTAGAAAATCAATTAGGGCTAGGCTAGGGGAGGGCTTGATGTCTTGTGAAATGGCATTGTAAACAATATTGAATCTTTCACACTACTCTTACACAATTTCATTGTATTTTCTTTTTAACCTTTTATATTTGTTTAGGAGTTGAAGTGGGTTCTTCTTGATCTCCCATATTGCTAAAAAAACTTGACAAAAAGCAGAAAGGTTGGCTATACTTCCTGTAGGTAAACCCCTAAACCATTTCTTCACATCACCTCTTAATCTCTGGGCAAACAATCTCATTTTAACATCGGCTTCATCCACTTCTTGGATATCAAACACATCATTCATCCTATCAACATGATGTTGGGGAGTGTAAGCACTAGTATTATCAAAGGTCATAATTTTGGATGGACAATATGTAGGCATAACATTTAGCTAGCCTGGTAACACAAAGGGTGCATACCTTCCTACCATAACTATCCTGGTATATTGAGTTGAGGAAGGACCTAGTCGAGGTGTAGTTTGGATAACTATAGGGATAGTAGGTATAGTAGTTTCAAAAACTAAAGGTAGGGAAGTTGAAACCACAGAATGAGTAGGGCTGGGAGGCTGTAAATGTACAGACTAAGAAGACTGACTAGACAAAGAGGTTGATGCAACAATTAAAGTAGAAAATTCAACAAACTGATGAATAAAAGCTTCTTCTATAACTTGGTCCAACACTAAAACTAGACCTTGTACTTTGTCAAATTGTTAGAAAGATTCAAAATCGGGATTTGTTTCAAGGTCTTGGTTTTGGAAAACATAGGGTTGCATTATGGCTTTGTCTATGATATTTTGATCTATAAAATCCTTAGACATTGATCTAAACAAACTTTACTGAAAAGTCAAATCAAATTCTATATCCTGTAAAGTTTCAAATTTCTCTAGGAGAGAATTAGACCTTGACAAAGGATAATTTTCCAGGGAAGAATTGAATCTATACAAAGGACTATTAATACCTTGACTCTCAGTAAAGATTTTCTTTCTCACCATTTTCTCAAGGTCATCTACAATTTTAGAAGGGTTGGGATCAGGGTGAGATCTAGTGTGAATTCTTTTGGAGTCAGGGCTATGAAAAATCATCACACAAAACCCAAAATTAAAATCAAAGATGCAACACATATCTACAAAAACAACCTCAGATCATGTGTTTCATATTGGTACAACAATTGCTTGCTGAAATATTGATTTTAAACTAGGGAATATCAATGTTTTGGATTAAAAAGTATTCTTCCCTAGTATGGTCACCACTATGTTATCATTCTGTATTTTTGAGGTTGTGGGAGTAGATACATTGGAAAATATCAAAGCCACTTTTGAAGTTGGGATCTATCCCTGCTAGATTCAAAGAGGGATCTCTCTCTATAATTTAATTTTGTTTTTAAGTTGATTTTAGGCTAGTTATGATTGGTTGGTTGTTTATTTGAATTTTCTTGATTGGTTGGTTGGTTGATCTAATCAAATTACTTTCTTTCCATTGGGCTCTGGAGTCAAACTAAGCTAGATTCTGCATTAAAAGTTTAAAGGAGTAATCATTGGGAAAGCTAGTTACATTTACTAGATCTTTAAATTGAATTAAGAAATGGATAAAAGAGGTGATTCAGTATTGATTAAAAAGAATTTTAGAATTTCTCAATCAAACTTCAGAAGAAAACATACAGATTTTAAACGCAATCCAAATAAGGTGCTCAAGAACATATCTTATTTTTCACATCTCTTTTTTTACAATTAGATTTCAGATGATAAACAGATAGAGAATAACAATGGAAACACAATTACACTAAGAAAAGCATCACTAGTATATCGCGACACAAGTATCCTGTGAAGATTCTTTTTATTAATGATGCTCCAACAACGTGGAAAAAGTGTAGTGCTTGATAAAAAGAGTTACAATGATCAGGAACCAACCCTCAATACTTCAACTAAATGAAGTATTTAAACATAATTTGCAAAAAAGATTACAACTAATTCCTCATTGACATCACAATTTATTATTAATTTCAAATTAACAGAAATGAAATAATGCAACCAAAAGAGGTGAATTAGCAAAGTGATCTACACATCTGGGACTGCTTTGGTGGAGAATGGTTGTTGAGTGGCCATTATTTGTGTGTCGCACTAGTGAAGTTGGCCCTTTCTTTAATCCTGGAATTCACACAGTTTATCCCACCCCTCCTCATATAGAATGGATGTTTTTTCTACTTTGTTGTAGATATCATCTACCTTAGTATATCGAGCGAATGTGGGTTTTACTACAAAAAATGTGTTTTTTCTCATGCTGGATGAAACTCATGTTGTTGTTAGTTTATAGAAATCTCTCCCTATCATAGCACCTTTAATGTGGGAAGACTTGGTCGTATCCTTTGCGATGTCTTTCAGCTTCTTCATATAGTCTTCCCTGGTCATCAACTTGTCATTGATCACAGATAAAGAAGGAAAGACTTTCTTATTTAATGCTTCTATTTTGGTGAAAAACTTGTTAACTGTTGCCTCCAAAAGTGTGACATTTCTCTATTAGCTACACAACCAAGTTTTTTTTGTCAGAGCTTTCTTTACTTCTAATATTGTTTCTATTTTTTCATCTATTCCCAGATCATCAAATTCGTATTTGTTTTTATAGTTGAGAATTTTTATGATATGGTTGGCCATGGGAGGCATTTCTCCCAATTCATTGTTGATAGTGGAAATGGCCTACTTGGCTTTCTCCATCAACTCTTTCTACTCGAATATAATATGGATACAATGCTAGATTTCATCCATTACCTCAATGATGTTGTTCCATTTAATTTCTTTCAGTTGGGCCAATAGCTGGCCAATAGAGGAGTCAGTTGTTGATCTCCTCCATATTTCTACCTCGTTTTGAGCTCTCTGTAGCTCTTTTGCATTGAAAGTCTTAGCCTTTGTCTTCTGATCTTGTAGAATATTTACTTGAGCCTGCAATCTTTTTATTTCTTCAGTTTGGAGAGACATGTTTTGCACTGCATTTGCTAACTAATCTATTGCAACCCCTGTGCTTGTTGTAGAAGATGTAGATGTAAGAATGGTGCTGATAGGCAATGCTTCCAAGGGGAAAACAACCATTTTGGAAGCTTTCTCCTTTTCTTTGATTATATTTTCCATCTTTGTCTCCATTTGATTGAACTATGCACTCTACTCCATGATGAGCTTCATCATGTCTGCTTTCTGTGACTCTGTTTGTTCAATGTCCTTGGCCAGAAGATCTTATGTGGCTGGTAATTTCAAGTACCTCCTTAATGTTGCTATGTTTATATTATTTTTCCTTACAAGGACTTCTACAGCATTGACGTTGACATCTATAGGTATGAATGATGATACCCCTCCTGATATTAACATAATTGATTATGTGTTGTTAATGGTAGATTTTATATTAACATTCTTCAGCCATTGGAATTTCCCTCGATAATGTTTTCCTTTCCACTACATCCTTGATTTACCTTGTCTCCCACCGCTATCCTTAATGCCCCCCCGCCCTCCCACCCCCAGACCCCATCTATTGTTCCTTATTCATAATCCACTTCTTTTGAGCCAAGTTCATCTTTGTCCTTGTATTAGTAGAAAGAACTAACAAGACAAAGGAGTTTCAATCTAAAAATGGTGGACAATATAAAGGATTATGAGCTTCAGTCAAGGATCAAATCCTTCCATATTGGTACCTTAAAAGGAAAGTTAACAGAGGATACCCCTTCAATTGGACATGTTGGAAGAAATTCTTTTGTATCTAAGGATCAACAAAGAGAAATAAACAACATAAAACTAGGTAACAAAATACCATTACAGGGGCTCCTGTAGCTAAGAAAGCCCCTATGGGGATTCAAAAATGACAATCTTATCACTCAATGTATAGGGTTTGAACAAAATTACCAACTTAACAGGAACTATCCTGAGTTCTCACTTTTCTAGAGGTTGCAAGAAATCATCCAATTTTGAAAAGTCTTGATTCATAATTCATATTTTTCTGTGGGAAATATTTTTAACACCTTATTTTTTTTATGTATTAAATATGCACATTTTTTTTAATGTTAGTGATTTTCATGCTAATTTTGAAAAGTGTTGATGCAACATCAACCCCTTTTTTTCGGCTTATTTTTATACTTAAATTTTTATTTCTATTAAGTATGGATAATATTTTTAAACTACTCATGATTTTCATGAGAAATTTGAAAAGCGTTATGGAGAATCAACAACTATTTTTTTTTTGGATATTTTTTACACTTTAATCTTCCTCTTCTTTTCTTATGTCTTAAGTATGCACATTTTTTTTTAGATATTCATTATTTAACCATGTTTCAAGTTGTCTTCTTCTTCTTCTTTGTTTTCTTCATGAAATGTATAGTTTTAAGTGTTTTTCAAGTTTGTGTTTTTGTTTTTCAAGTACTGAAATTTTCATTTTTTTTGCGAAGTTAAAAGATGTAATAATAATAATATTTTGAAGTTAGGAATTTTTTATAGATTTATGTATCATTAATAATAACTTCAATACACATAAAATAGTTATCACTAAAAAAATTAGTTTTAAATTATTGCTTAAAAAAACACATTTTGAATAGAGATGTATTTAGAAAAGTACATATCTTAGGATTTTTCACTAAAAGTGACACATCAAATAAATGATTTTTATGGAAAAAAATGAACATAAAAAATTGAAACAATAGCAATGTAACATCCCTAAAATGACTCATGGTAAAATAAAAAAAAAAGCTACAAATCAGTTACAACTAATTCTTGATGTGGGTAAAATGGATTGGGGAGGATTGGCTGGTGCTCTCCCGGGAAATAGGGCAGTTCGATCCTTGTGCAGAGGTTTCTTCACCTGCATCTCCATTATGTAGAACCCACTCCGCACAGGTCTCGGGATTCCCCATTCCGCACAGCGACTAAACCGATTTATTAGAGGTAAAACACTTTAATTCGGGAGCTTAACTATGTCCAGCAAATACCCGGTTGGGGTATTTGTTCTTGGTCGTGCTCAATACATAGTGGGAGGACGGCACTGCAAAGCGGAACATGGTTGAAGCATAAAGATGGGGATGAGACAACGAAGAGGAGCGGACTGCATGAGGAGACCTCATGAATGTCTGCGAAGTTACGGGAAGAGGGTTTAAAGGTTTGTTACACTTTTGGTGTTACAGGTATGCTATTTCGTTTTTGGCTTTCTTTTTATAACAGATGCCTGAACTGGCGAGGTTCTCCCCTGGTTGAAGAATCCACCCGTGAGCATCGGCCTCTTGATTTCTTTAAAATGAACAGCAACTTGTATTCATGAAACCCTGGTTGGATTTGCTGTCGTTTATGTTAAATGGTTATATTTATCTTCGAATATGGTTACTTACTGTTGATTACAGTCCTTAGTGGTTGCGTTCCCGGACCAAAGATTTCTGGTTTCGTATTGGAATGACTTGCTAGATAATCCGATGTTGTATCCTTCTACCAATGGGTCTAATCTGAATGGAATCTTGCATAAGCTCGACTATGACAGGTATCGCAGATGTTAAAACGTTTGTTTTCTTTGCTGGCTTTGAGTTCAAGCTACAGTATGCTTTAAAGAAAGGAATTTACAGTCTGCTTTAAAGAAAAGCTCTCTTATTAAATTCTTCGATTATTAAAAAAAAATGAGATCAAAACTTAAGCTATCGTAAACGCGTATTTATTTTAAGGAAAGAGTCAATTCAAGTGTTGTTAAGCGTATAAACCTGAATCTTTTAGAGGCAGTCGTTGCATTTGGGCGACTAAGTGGTAAATACTATAGATTGTCTTGATTAAATTAAGCGGTATAGCATCTAATGGTTAACATTGCCATATCTTGACTTGATCTCATGTTCTTGCATTTATTTTAGCCTGTCATCTTGGTCGCTACTGCTGAAGTGGTCCTATGTGTTGGTTCCCATAATTCACGTCTTGAATATCTTGGCGTTCCCTGGAAAACTTAGTCTTGGTGCTTATGACTAGATTAAATTGGAAATTTAGGTGGAAAGATAAGGGCTTGTCTAAGCAGGCTATTATATCACTTAGACATGAGAAAGTATTATGTGACTTTCTTGTAAATAATATCAATGCTAACTTTGTTGAAATATTAATCTCTTGAAAAGGTTGCCCTTCTAGATAGGTTGGGTCGTATTCTGGATGTTGGTGCATTAAAGGTTAAGTTAACCTTGTTATTATTTCTGGATCTTTATTCATAAATATAGGGTATCTTTAATAGTTTCTTGAAAGATAACTATGTGAAAGGAACGCATGCGCAAAATGCGCAGAACAATAGTATTACCTGTATTTAAACATAACTAACGTGTTATATGTTTCAAAGGGAAATATGGACTTGTAAAACTAATGGTTAGATCTCTTAGAGAGAAATATGCATTAGTGTGAATAAGCTTTGTGTCAAGTAGAACAAGAATTTACTTGAATATATGTACTAGTTAATTAGTATGTCGTGCTTGCTCATGCAGATGAGTAGATGATAAAAGATTGCCTTTAGAGGTTGCTTAATGAATGATTGATAATGTATCTAATATTGTTGCCAAAGCTTGTTGACAACTACATTGACAGGAAACGATGGCGGTTGATGCCAAAGGGAAGTGATGTTTAAGGTTGTGCAGGAAGAAAATCAAGGGTCCATTGCAGATGAGTCGAGTTGCAGGAACATGCATTGCTAGAACAATCATGCCACAAGGATTATTGTATGTGGCGGTATGTAAGTGAAAGATTACAAGAGAACTGTATTAGTCTTTAGCTGGTTATATGATAACTTAGTGATAATTCATTGTAATGATTTTATGGCAATGGTTAAGGGATGGAATCCCTTCTAAGCCATTGAGTGAGGGGTGAAAACCCTCACGAGCGTTTAATAATAAGATTAAACGTTTGCTGGTTTTCACCCTACGGGGTTTCCAGGGTAAATTGGTGTTCAAATGGTGTGATTGCCTTTTGTGTCCATTGATAATGATGAGTCCTTGATGATGATGGTTCTTTATTTGATGTGACAACTATAACGTCTTAGTACATGATTATCTAATATGTTTAAGGATATCAAGAAATGGATGCAAGGATTCATGAGACAGTTTATGTTATTACAGTGGTGGCGAAAGGTTATGCAATGGTTATGAAACTTATTGTCTTTGATGGCAATTTACTTGATGTAATAATGAATAGTATATCTACGGATAATGATGATTTTTGGAGTTATGAATTGATTGATTACTTGTGGTAATTGTATAAAAACTTCTAACTCCCTACTTTTACATGCGAGGTTATCGGGGTATGTGACAAGTGGTATCAAAGCTAAAGGTTGTAGTACTGGCGCCTTTGGGAATTGGTAAGCGGAAAATAAATTGAGGTATGCCACCAGTGAGCATTAACTCAGGTATGAGTTTAATCATTCACATATTGATTTACATAGTACATTATTTTTGGCATGATATGTGTGATTCATATTTATAACTGCTTTGAGTAGTAAGTAATAAAGTTGTTGCATAACTACATTCATAACATTGGATTCCTGATGAGGGAAAAAGACAATGAAACTTTTGTCGCACTTACGAACAATATTGAACACTCATTACACGTAAGAACAATATTGAACAGTCATTGCGGAAAGAGACAATCAAATACCCACTTGTGATTTGCAAATGTGGCAATAACAAAGATGAATTCAATGAAAAAGATTGAAGTTACAATGAACAAAACTTAATGAGCCAATGCATGAATATAAATTAGGGGGAATATCCTTGAATAAGATAACAAATTGTTTTAAAAGGACATTAGAAGAACCCCTTAGATATTGAAAACATGCAATGAGTCAAGCAGCGAGACTTGGTTGTCATAACTAATTTTTGATTAAGTTTTGCGATGGTTTCATTAAGATGATTGGTAGTTGAGATTGGTTAGTGTTGTATGACTAACCCATAGAACTTATATGCATTAATCGAATTGGACTTAAGATTATTACAATTCGAAAACAAGTGAAGGTTGATTGATGTCACATGCATGGAATGTGTGTATGAAGATTCTTACTCTCTTTGTGCTATAGTTCCAGTTGTTTATGAGAAGAGTTCTTAATTTTATTCACCATGAGAATGCATGATGAATAGTATATGCTTATGTCCTAATAGATTTAATGATGGTTACCCTCTAATTAATTGAAATCCATTAGCATGGTATGTGTTTATGTTAATCATTACTTGTTGGGAGATAAAAAACCATTGGAGCCTCGATTTAATGATGGTTGAATTTATCTCTACTATGGGAATGATGGATTTCTTATGCATGTTGCATTCCAGTGTGAAGTTAATTGTAGAGGCATGTTCAGTGAGTAACATTTCTAGGACCCATTCATGGTATAATTACATGTGATAATTATTCATAAATAGACTACATATGCTAATGCAGTTGTCAGTAAACTCTAACTAACTTCCCCAACTATAGATGCTTCCAAAGGAAAAGGAAGCAAGGAGAAGGAAGAAGACCGTGCTGTAGGGACAGACGGAGATGGGAAAAAGAATCGCTAAGTCTGGTGATGACCAGATAGAGCAAGTTTGGAGTATCAGAATCTTGCAGAAGACTCTAAGTCTGGGGACAACTAGATAGCGCTCGATGTGCATGTGAGTATTCCCTTGACCATGCTTAAGGAGTTGGAAAATGATAACTATAATGTGTTGATGTTAATGATTTTCGTAATGTCTCCTTGAAGTCATTATTCTGAAATGGTCACATAGTAGTGTTATGAAAGTTGTTGCATCTAGCATCAAGTGGTAACTCTGGTGCATGTGTGACACTTAGGAGATTATGCTTATAATTGCATAAGTAGAGAAATTGCTTCCAGTAAGGGTGGTTCAATTTGTTAGTTATTCATGTTGAACCAAGGAAAAGATAAGTAACTCTATTCTTTATAGAGAATAATCAGTTGTGTTTTATTAAATAGTTGGAAATATCATGGGGTTGATTTCCACAGTAAAGATTGATTGTTTATATGTTTTCTTGGTAAAGAAAATATGATAATACTTGCAATAAAAGATTGATTATTTTATATGTTTTTCTTAGTAAAGGAAATAGGTAGTTCCTCCTAGAAAGACTACATGTGAGTCTTGTGTGAGAAATGTTTGTCTCTTGTCATTTTTTTTGGAATAAAATCCTTGCTAAATATAGCCAAAGTATCTTCTTGAGAAAAGAAGATGATGCATATAAATGTCCTGAGGACATAGCATGAAAGGTGGCCAAGTTTTCTTGAATTAAAATATGTACTTTTATTTGATAAAAGTTTCTTGGAAAATATATATATGCTAATTACAGTGAAATGATTATGCATTACATGCATGATAAAGATAGCTAAAGATGTGCTTCTAGGCACATAGATATTCATTTCTAACTTTTTTGAAGAAAGAGTATATTACATATATACATAAATATAGTTTCATTCTAAGAGTGTGCATACTTCATTTATGAAGATAAAGGATTTTATGAGAGTTTTCTTGAAAATAAAAATAGAGGTTCTTTCCTTTAAAGACACATTAGAATAGTGTTCATACAAGAACCAAAATCCTTACTTGTTTCATGAAAAGAACTATGTGCATTGAAGTAAAGTAATTGTGTTAGGAGAACACATGTTGCATAATGGTAGCTATTGTGACTTTGGAACTATGACTCTGTGTGTACATAGAGAAAGTGATCATGTTAAATTTCTTGAAGACAATAATCTTTTGAAGAGATTGTCTTGCTAGATGAGTTGTGTTGATTTGTTGATTTTGGATGGATAAGTAAATCTTGTTCTGTATCTTGATTTTTATGCATAAAGATGGATATCTTTAATAATTCCTTGAAAGGGAAGATAGAATAATGAGGTTAAAATGACTTCCTTTAAGAAAGAGGTATGTGGTTTGTTGTATGAAATGATGGTAGTCTTTTAGTGAAGGGAATAAGTGTTGCATACATTAAAGAAGGGCTTATATGATAAGCAATGGTATGCACAAAGATTAGTCATTGTGACATAAGAGTTATGTTCTTGTATGTTAGAGAAATTATGTTTAATTACACTAACGATGCATGACTAAAGCTAGCCATAGTAAATGTAAGATAATACTCCAGTAATGACGATTTGGATTAAGACAACAGACTATGGCAAAATTGGAAATGTTTGGATCATTAACTCAACTGTTGTCGACATTTATACATTGATGAATATTTGCATATGCTTTTATACATGACAATATTGTATGCATGAGAATTTTTGGAAATTGAATATGTGATAACTGATGCATATTTATAACTAACGTTGCTGATGGGATTAAGTAGTGGGAGCTTAATGGCAACAAGAAAACTCATCACGTAAATTGCTGCAATGTGAATTGCAATCATAAATGAGAAAGAATGATGTTATATGATATGCATGAATTATGTTATTTGGGAAATTTGCATGCATACAACATGTATGATAGATATGTTTCCCATCAATCTAGATGTTGTGGACCCATGATGAGGGATAAGTGTAAATGCATCGTGTACATGCAAGTTTACTTTGTTAATGATAATGTTCAAAGGGTTCATTACTTAAATTACTTTGAGAAAGAGTAATAAAAGAGGAATTTAACATGCCAGATAGTTGCAGATAGTTGGGTTGATGACAGTTACCTGCCCGGAGGGGTTGATGGTACTTGTCTGCCCGGATATGCCTTGGGTTGATGGCAGTTACCTGCCCGGAGGGGCTGATGGTACTTGTCTGCCCGGATTGTGAAAGGCTAGAATGCCTTGGGTTGATGGCAATTACCTGCCCGGCGGGGTTGATGGTACTTGTCTGCCCGGAGTTAGGTTGATGGCAGCTACCTGCCCGGAGGGGTTGATGGTACTTGTCTGCCCAGATTTCCTCTCCCTGGAATTCTTGAGCTGGTTGGCCAGTGGAATTCCATGTTAGACCTGGTAAGGTCTCTATCAAAGAAACTGTCTGGATGTGAAAATGACTCGGTTTGGTTGTGGAAACCAGTTCCCATGGGTTGGGAATTCTTTAGTCTATTGTGATTTTCATGGCTAAAGAAATTAACTAATCAGTTGTATGTGATGTTAAAAATAAATTCTATATATAGTTGTGTGAAATGTGTTATGCACATTTAACAGGAAATGAGTTTAATGTTCAATATGGAGTTATTGGAAATTTTAATTCCTGTATCATTTTATTAATCTTGTGAAAGTCTTAGTAGGGGCTAAGACCATTTCCAAATAATGCAGTGATTGACAGTTTTGATGATTAGAGAGCTAGGTGCTCTTTTGGTACATCTAGAAGCACTTTGCGGATGTCTTTGGTGAGAATTCGTTCAGTGTGCACGTGAGCAGTGATTCATCATTTGATGATTAGTGTTAGTGCTCTTTAAGTACTTGTAAAAGCACTGTGATTTAGAAATCATCTAGCACGGCACAATTGATTGATAGTCAAACGTATTTCATTTGACTCAAAATATAGTGACTAATGTGATTGAATTTGTTTGTCGTCTTTTCTTGGAATGAAATCGTTGATTTTTAAAGAGGAAGGATCACATTTTGTGTGGTTTAGATGGTAATACCATGAGTAAAATCTAAAGTTCCAATGAAAGATGAACACCAAGGACGGTGTTCCTGTTAAGAGGGGGAGTATGTAACATCCCTAAAATGACTCATGGTAAAATAAAAAAAAAGCTACAAATCCATTACAACTAATTCTTGATGTGGGTAAAATGGATTGGGGAGGATTGGCTGGTGCTCTCCCGGGGAAACAGGGCAGTTCGATCCTTTTGTGGAGGTTTCTTCACCTGCATCTCCATTATGTAGAACCCGCTCCGAACAAGTCTCGGGATTCCACATTCCGCACAAGGACTAAACCGATTTATTAGAGGTAAAACACTTTAATTCGGGAGCTTAACTATTTCTAGCAAATACCCGGTTGGGGTATTTGTTCTTGGTCGTGCTCAATACATAGTGGGAGGACGGCACCGCAAAGCGGAACATGGTTGAAGCATAAAGATGGGGATGAGACAACGAAGAGGAGCGAACTGCATGAGGAGACCTCATGAATGTCTGTGAAGTTACGGGAAGAGGGTTTAAAGGTTTGTTACACTTTTGGTGTTACAGGTATGCTATTTCGTTTTTGGCTTTCTTTTTATAAAAGATGCCTGAACTGGCGAGGTTCTCCCCTGGTTGAAGAATCCACCCGTGAGCATCGGCCCCTTGATTTATTTAAAATGAAAAACAACTTGTATTCATGAAACCCTGGTTGGATTTGTTGTCGTTTATGTTAGATGGTTATATTTATCTTCGAATATGGTTACTTACTGTTGATTACAGCCCTTAGTGGTTGTGTTCCCGGACCAAAGATTTCTGGTTTCGTATTGGAATGACTTGCTAGATAATCCGATGTTGTATCCTTCTACCAATGGGTCTAATCTGAATGGAATCTTGCATAAGCTCGACTATGACAGGTATCGCAGATGTTAAAACGTTTGTTTTCCTTGCTGGCTTTGAGTTCAAGCTACATTATGCTTTAAAGAAAGGAATTTACAGTCTGCTTTAAAGAAAAGCTCTCTTATTAAATTCTTCGATTATTAAAAATAATGAGATCAAAAATTAAGCTATCGTAAACACGTATTTATTTTAAGGAAAGAGTCAATTCAAGTGCTGTTAAGTGTATAAACCTGAATCTTTTAGAGGCAGTCGCTGCATTTGGGCAACCAAGTGGTAAATACTGTAGATTGTCTTGATTAAATTAAGCGGTATAGCATCTAATGGTTAACATTGCTATATCTTGACTTGATCTCATGTTCTTGCATTTATTTTAGCCTATCGTCTTGGTCGCTACCGCTGAAGTGATCCTATGTGTTGGTTCCCATAATTCACGTCTTCAATATCTTGGCCTTCCCTGGAAAGCTCAGTCTTGGTGCTTATGACTAGATTAAATTGGAAATTTAGGTGGAAAGATAAGGGCTTGTCTAAGCAGGCTATTATATCACTTAGACATGAGAAAGTATTATGTGACTTTCTTGTAAATAATATCGATGCTAACTTTCTTGAAATATTAATCTCTTGAAAAGGTTGTCCTTCTAGATAGGTTGGGTCGTATTCTGGATGTTGGTGCATTAAAGGTTAAGTTAACCTTGTTATTATTTCTTGATCTTTATTCATAAATATAGGATATCTTTAATAGTTTCTTGAAAGATAACTATGTGAAAGGAACGCATGCGCAGAACGCGCAGAACAATAGTATTACCTGTATTTAAACATAACTAATGTGTTATATGTTTCAAAGGGAAATATGGACTTGTAAAACTAATGGTTAGATCTCTTAGAGAGAAATATGCATTAGTGTGAATAAGCTTTGTGTCAAGTAGAACAAGAATTTACTTGAATATATGTACTAGTTAATTAGTATGTCATGCTTGCTCATGCAGATGAGTAGATGATAAAAGATTGCCTTTAGAGGTTGCTTAATGAATGATTGATAATGTATCTAATATTGTTGCCAAAGCTTGTTGACAACTACATTGACAGGAAACGATGGCAGTTGATGCCAAAGGGAAGTGATGTTTAAGGTTGTGCAGGAAGAAGATCAAGGGTCCATTGCAGATGAGTCAAGTTGCAGGAACATGCATTGCTAGAACAATCATGCCACAAGGATTATTGTATGTGGCGGTATGTAAGTGAAAGATTACAAGTGAACTGTATTAGTCTTTAGCTAGTTATATGATAACTTAGTGATAATTCATTGTAATGATTTTATGGCAATGGTTAAGGGATGGAATCCCTTATAAGCCATTGAGTGAGGGGTGAAAACCCTCACGAGCGTTTAATAATAAGATTAAACGTTTGCTGGTTTTCACCCTACGGGGTTTCCAGGGTAAATTGGTGTTCAAATGGTGTGATTGCCTTTTGTGTCCATTGATAATGATGAGTCCTTGATGATGATGGTTCTTTATTTGATGTGACAAATATAACGTATTAGTACATGATTATCTAATATGTTTAAGGATATCAAGAAATGGATGCAAGGATTCATGAGACAGTTTATGTTATTACAGTGGTGGCAAAAGGTTATGCAATGGTTATGAAACTTATTGTCTTTGATGGCAATTTACTTTATGTAATAATGAATAGTATATCTATGGATAATGATGATTTGTGGAGTTGTGAATTGATTAATTACTTGTGGTAATTGTATAAAAACTTCTAACTCCCTACTTTTACATGCGAGGTTATCGGGGTATGTGACAAGCAAATTTTACGAACTTTATGTCCAAAATTGATAATATTTGATGGTTTTTCCAAAAATAATGATTCACTCAAAAGTTTAAGTAAAAATAACAAAATTAAAAACTTAAATGTTTAAAAAAAAAATTAAAATGAAAAAATTTTATTTAAAATAAAAGTAAATTGGAAACAAAATTTAAATGAAACAATTAAAATCATTTTAAAAAGGTTGAAAAAATCATTAAATTAACCAATAAATAATAAATAAAACAATAGAATTTAGTTAAAATCAATATATAAAGAAAGGAAAGAGAATTTTCGTTTTTATTAAAAGTAGAAAAATATTACACAATTAAAAAATGTTGAGAAATTAAGAATTCAAAAACAAAAGAAATTAGAAAGAAATATTAAATAAATTAGGGAAAAAAACACAACAAACAAAAAATAATTTAATTGAATACGAGAAGGAAAATAAAAACAAACTTGAATATATATATATATATATATATATATATATATATATATATATTTTTAAAAATAATATTATAATATAAATTAAAAAATAACGATCATAATTGTAAATTATTAATTGTTTAAAAATATTAAAATAAAGATAATAATTTAAGCGAAGTCTTTTGGTATAAATCACATAAGAGAATGTTTTGGCGCATTTCGAACCAACAAGTGTGGTTCATCATCATGATAAGATGAAGACACAGACCATGGCAAAGACATAAATAGAGATCAATGTAAAGACATAATTTCAAGTAATGACTATATTTGAACAAGAATACTTAAACTATGATATCAATTTATTAATATATTAAAACAAATATTATTACGTAACGAATATATTAAACAATTATTTTTTGAGAAATAATATTTAAATTAATTTATTAAAACTAAATATTACTATTTTTTGAAAAATAATAATTAAATTAATTTATTAAAACGAAACATTACTAGTTTTTGAAAAATAATATTTAAATTATTATATTAGTTTATTAGTATATTAAAAAGAATATTAATGAGTAACCGCTATATTAAACAACTAGTTTTTAGAAAATAATATTAATAAATAAAAATGAAAAATGAAAAAAGTCAAACTCTAAACAGCAGGGAAGTCAAAAATTATAAAAAGAGTCAAGACCCTAATCAAGGCAAGATCATTTAATAAATAAAATAATTGATTGAAATAAAATAAACCAAATTAAAAATAATTAATGGAAAAATAAATAAAATAAAAACAAGTATATATATAAGTCAAAAGATATATATATATATATATATATATATATCAAAGAAAAGTAATCAATAAATAAAACATGGTCAAATTGCACTGAGGCTCATTAAACAAAATGATAAAATACATAAAAAACATGGAGGATCAAGAAAATAAACTCTAATGAATAATAAATCAACAACGAATACTATAAAAAGAATGCCAATACCTACATAGATAAATAAACAGAGAAGATAAATCCCAAAAAGAAGCCTAAAAAACTAGGAGGATAGGAGAGGGACCCAACTTCTACTAATATTCCAACTAGCATCTCTATTCAAATTATTGTGTCTGTTTAGAATTTCTAGGGCCTCCCTCAATTTACAATGATTAGGGTCTTGACTCCTATAATTTTTGACTTCCCTCCTTCTTTAGAGATTGACTTTTTTTTAATATGATTTTTCAAAAACTAGTTGTTTAATATCATAGTTACTTATTAATATTTCTTTTTCATAAACTAATAAACAAATATCATAATTTAAATATTATTTTTTAAAAACTAGCCGTTTAATATAGCCATTACTTATTAATATTTTTAATAAATTAATAAAATAATATCATTATTTGAATATTATCTTTCAAAAACTAATAATATTTGGTTTTGATAAATTAATTTAAATATTATTTTTCAAAAACTAGACATTTAATATAGTCATTACTTAATAATATTTGTTTTTAAGATATTAATAAAATTCATCATAATTTAAATATTATTATTCAAATATAGTCGTTACTTGAGTTTATGTCTCTACATTGCTCTCTATTTAAGCCTTTGCCATGGTCTGCCTCTTCATCTAGTCCTGATGATAAACCACACTTGTTGGTTTGAAATGCTTTAGCCAAAAATTTCTCTTATGTGATTTCTATCCAAAGACTTTACTTAGTTCATTATGGATCACAGAAGCCTGAATACAAAAATAACAATTTTTTTAATCAAAAATAACAATATAGAAAAAAATTAATAAAAATAAAATTATTAATTCAAAAATGAAATGAAAATAAATAAAAAGTATTTTGAAAAATGTGAAAATATACATGAAAAGAATTTAAAAACATTTAAAAAATTAAAAGGAAATATAAGAAAATAAAAAAATAGACACATGGGTCCCTGCCTTGGTTGCACTCCTAAAGGGTTGTTGACTGGGCCACATGAATCACATGCCACTCCAACTGCCCTAGTGGTTGCCCTCTGGCACCATGTTAGGTCGAGGGGTCGAATCATAGAATTGAGCCCCCCTACGACATGGGCCGCTCTAGCTACCCTAGCGACACCCCTTTGGCACCATGCTTGGGCGATGGGTCAATTCTCATAATCAACCCAATGCCCTAGTCACTCTAACAATGTGGTAGGAGTAGCCCATCCTTCTCACTGCCCTGATGGCGCAGCTGGGGTACAGACCTCGTATTTTTTATGTTTTTTAATATATATATATATATATATATATATATATATATAGTTTTATATCTATGTATTTTTTAAATTTATATTTTAATATAACTTTATTTTATTTATTGTTATTATTATTATTATTATTAAAATTATATATTTTCATCTTTTTATTTATTTGGTCTTTTTTTAATGATTTATTTTCTTACTTTTTTATGTTTAAATTTCATTGTTAATGGATTATTCTTTTAATTATGCTTATTTTTTTTCCAAAAAAAAAATTGATATTTTATTCAAAGACAAAATTACATTGTGCAGATGCCCAAGGACATTACATACATTAGCTGGAAGGCCCACTTGAAAAAAGTGTACAGGTGAAATAGAAATCCAAGAAGCCAACATAAAACCGGCTCAAACTTTAAACAAATATTAGGCACAAGCTGCCCAAATAGCTAAGATAAACCTAAAGAAGTTGTGACAAAAACACATCAGCAATGGGATGAACCACAAAAAAAGAGAAAAGATGCACGACCCTAAAGTCAAAAGCAGTAGGAGAGCCACTTCAACTGTTCTCCCTCAATTACCAAGTCCAAGACAAAGATGACAAGAGAGCCACGCCAAAGGTGACCCTTATGCACCCAACATTAGCTAATGATGGAGACGCTTGACAACATCAATGCTAGGAGAAGCCACCAAAAAATAGGACTGCAGTGTGTATAAGCCCATGCATGGAGACCATGACAAAAATCACGATGACAGAGTAAGGCCATGAGCCCGAACGAAAGCCAACAACCAGTTCAACAAAAGCATAAGCCCTAAGAAAGTGGATGGCATAGGCCATTTGCAGAAGCAGGAGAAATCGATAACATGAATCCAAAGAAAAATGTGGCCACACCCTAATTCCAAGTGAGCATCAAGGAAGCCATAAGCCAAAATTCAACTCGTGAAAGCGATGAGGAAGGTAGTTGCAAGAAGGAGAGATGAATCTAGCTAAAATATAGAGCAAAAGCGACATTAGTAACAACATGAATCAAAAAAAAATTGGCCAGAAAAATCCAAGCCAACACACAGATGGTCAACAACAAGAATAAGCGGAAGAGCCACGACAACTCTAAAAGACAAAGAAGAACCAACAAAGGCACAAACCAGGGAGGTGGTAGCTAGAACCCTAGCCAGCCCTCCCACTCCCTCAACTCCTCCAACCCCTCCTCATTTCCCTCCTTGATTGATCCTTTATCCACATCTACCATCTAATGCATCTCTGTTATTAAATTATGTTATTTAGTTATTCATTTTTTTATTTTGGTTATATATATGTGTTATTTTTCCTTTTTAACTTTTATTTTTAAATGTTTTTTTTAAGGTTTGTGGAACTACATCTTCATCATGCCCAATATATCACCCTAATCAGGGTGGGGAATTGAACCGATAACTTTAGATCAAGGAGTTAATTAACAGAGCACCCGATCACCTACTTCCAAGACGTCGTGGACTATTTTTGACATATTATTATTTTTGGGTTATATTTTTTTTGGTTTTTTAAATTAATTTATTAATTTATGTCTTGCTATAGAGGTCGTGTCGATGTTCAACTAGCAACGCGACTCTAATATATGTCAATTTGATAGCTAATTTTTTAGTTTTCATTACAAGGAATCAAGTTCACCTCCATTATGTCTTGACTTGATGGTTGATTTTTAAGTTTTCATTACAATGGATCAAGCATGCCCCCACTACGTGTCAATTTGATGGTTGACTTTTAATTTTTGTTGCAATGTGCCAAGTTGTCTTAGGCTATGTTACACAGTAATTTGTCACCATTGGTCACCGTCCCTATCGTCCTGTTTCCATACATTGGAGGACGCATTCCGGGACCTGTGAGCAGTGACATAACCCAAAAACACTTGCATTATGTTCCCCTAAGTATGTACTTCATGTTCCCTGAAGACACC
Source organism: Pinus tabuliformis (assembly GCA_031772625.1). Lineage (NCBI taxonomy): Eukaryota > Viridiplantae > Streptophyta > Pinopsida > Pinales > Pinaceae > Pinus > Pinus tabuliformis. The sequence continues at coordinate 1,065,656,652 of CM062811.1, forward strand.
TTCTGCAAATTCTCCCTGAAAAGTACTCTTTTTCCATTGGCGCAGGTCCACAAGTATCTTACCCGCGCCAATCACTGAGATCCTCAAAAGGCGGCGCGACCATGGGCACTGTCACAGAACAACACCCGCGCCAGCCCAGTTTGTTAATGATTTTTGCTAAACGCACGCCCATCTGTTTTTTCCCTTCAGATCACGAAGTCTTTTGAGGGAAAAATCCAGCTGATAGAGGTCGAGAGTCATCATCTATCCTTGATATCTATCCACAATGGCTTTTCAGAGATAATGCCAATCCACAATGGGTGTCCCGGTTCATCGAATCTTTCTCCCTTCTCCATCTATAAATATATGTCCTCATGCATTAGACAAGCTAGTTTTTAATTCTTGGAGGAATGCTAGTTGTGATTATGCTTGTCGTGAGTGATAGTGAAGCATAGAGAGGTTATTCTGCCGGAGAGGAGGTACATTACAAGACACATATAGTTGCTTGCCCAGCCAGAGGAGAGGTTCAACGTCAGAACCTTGGTTGTAACTTTTCCTGTCTATTATTTATTAATGAACGACTGCTATTATAGTTCCAATCTCATTGTCTATTATAGTGATGTTTGATTTATTTCCTTTCTGACTGAAATATAGTTGTGCCTTGGTGGATTTTATGCTTGTATTTTTTTCTTCCTTTGCATGTGCAGGTGTCCGTTTGCAAGGATCGCAAGGATTGTGACCTGCCGGAGCGAGGGAGCGAGAATACCAACTCTGCCTCGACTACAGCGTTGGATTCCAGGTTGGTCTTCTTAATTCACCTTTAATGTACAACTAGGAACTTGCGTGGCAGCGTGAATCGATTATGGCTAGTTCTGTTTTAGGCTAGTGGGATCGCCTCTGTCCGCAGAGGGGATTTACCTAACCAACAATTTGGCGACTCCACTGGGGAGAAGCTATTTGGAATTTGTCTTGCATGTTAATTTTCTCTTGCTTTCTTGAGTGAATGAGCTTTCTGGGTCAGTTTTGAGATTGTTATTTGTTGTTTGATCCATCTGAGCACTGTCGGCTCGACCTGGGGTCGTGTTATTTATTTTTTAGCCGGCAAGCTTAGTTGGTACGGTTTTTATTCTGACAGTCGTGCCAGTTGGCGCATGTTGCCCAACAGCAACTCGCGCCAATCTTTTGGTAGCGCAAGTTGCAGGCTGACAGTCGCGCCAGCCCTGTGAATTTTGCCTGTGTGTCGGTTGGAAGCTCTTTCGGCCCAGATTTTTATCTTTTTATATCTCTTACAACCTCTGGAAGTGTGTTGAACCTCTGTTTGACTGGTTTTGGCCTTTATCCTTCAGTTGTTTGATGATTTCTATTGATTTTCGTCTCATCCCTAGAACATCTAGTGGCTTCGCATGTCTAGCCTTCTGTGGGAAGTTTCGGTCTTTTGATTTTCTAGTCAACTTGTTTGTTGTGTTCTGCACCTATCTAGTGATTGTTAAAGCTTGGTCTTCTATGCTTTGGGTGATTCACTTCTAGCTTCTCTGGATTTTGCTCGACTTCATTTGAACTTAGATTACATGGTTCATTAAAAGTCTTTGTGTTTCTCCTTGCTTGGATAGTTCATCTTGGTGTTTCAGAATTGGTTCCATTTCATCAAGTGAACTTGGTTTGTTTATACTTGTGAATATCTCTTAAGATTTGTTTAAATGCATCATGCCATCTTAAAGGAAAGAAAAACAAAAGATCTTTTGCATCATATTAGTTAGCGTTTATTGTTATTTGTTGCTATTAAAAAGAAAAAGAAAAAATTCATTTCTTGTTATTAGCTGCATCAGGATCTTTGTTGTTTGCTGAGTGATCATTTCGTTTGTGTAAAGATCTCAACCCTCCTGTAGATAGAATTCATCGAATGAAATGGTATAGTTTTGGCATGTAGTTTGCATCTAAGAAGCTTTTGAGATATCACATGCGCTAGGACCAAAAAACTGAAACATAATTGAAGATAAACTTTAAAATAAACTCAATGAACATAACAACACATTGGAACCTAACGCAAACATTCTAGAGGTCTAGGTTAGAGACGTGTTCCGGCGTCTTTAAACCTGGTAGCTTACCGTTGAGTGGTTGGGTGATTCCTCCACGGTGAAACGATAGGTGCCAATACGGACTGAACTCCCACGTACCGTCGCGTATATACGGGAGACCCCACTAGGATATCATCCTTTATCCATAGGAAGCCGAGTCTGCCGCCTTACAAGCCGTAATGCACTAAACACAACATTCGGGAATATTGACTGCTGTACGGGAAGTCCTTGGTTTTCATCTGATTGCCAAGGTGTATAAGCAGTTTTACGGATTGTTTGGTAAGCCTCTTGCCTAGTTTTCCAGAGCAGTCACTTTTTATCCTTTTCGGACTCCCTAAAAGAAAAGGTGCCTGTGAGCGTCTTGTCACTTCGTGCTCATTAAATATTCGAAGGAGACTAGAGTCATCTTTTGTCCTTTTCTCGACTCTTAAAACATGAAAAGGTCAAGTCGTGTCTTTGCGTCTTAAAATTTATCTGGCTATGATAACATCTACCCAATTAGATTTTGTTTGCGATTAGCTTGAGTAGGATTATTTCTCGTTCAATGGAATCCTTCCCTGAGCCCACCGGCCAAGGTGTTCCCCTTGATGGAAACCCTCGTCCATTTCCTGCTGTTGGAAATGTCGGTGTTCAGTATATCGCAACTTTGTCTTTGCCTGGGTTAACCATCGGTTTGCCCGTGTGGTTGTTTTCAAACTCGGTGGTCTCGAGTGTGATAACTCCTGTTCCACCACCACCTCCTCCACCCGAACAACATCATGTTGATCCCAAGGTGGACCCCTTCCCTTCTTCGCCTATTGCTGCGTCCTCATCTTCTACTTCGCCTGGTGAAACTCTAGATTTAGGTAACCAGGTGGCTAAGAAGAAGAAGAAGAAGACCAAAAAGAAGAAGTCTCCCAAGGGAAAGGTTGCATCTACCCCGAGTATACCTCAAGTAAAGCCACCTTCTGCTCCTCCGCGGAAGGCTAAGTTTCCTTGCCAATTATGCAAGGAGGACCATTTTCTTACTGATTGTCCTGGTATTCCCAGGGTCCTAGATATATGGTCCCGTGACCTGACTCGCCCCTCGTCGTCGCAGATTGACGATACCTTATCAGCTGGTAAGGGAAAAGGGAAGGTTCGTTTCCCTTGTCGACTTTGTGAAGGTAATCATCTCCTTTGCCTTTGTCCACTTATGGATGAAGCCTCCCGTCTTTTGGAAAGTCTGTCAGCTCCCTTACCTCAACTACCTGCTGGACATCAGCGTCTTTTTGCAACTGCAGATCATCTCTCTGCTAACCAAGAGATCAAGCATGATTCCTCTTTGGTCCAGTCTTATCTTCCAGAACCTGGCTGTGCTCAGCCTGTTCCAGACCAGTCCCTGGTCGGAAAGAGTGTTGATTTACGTTCATCATCTATGCACCACTTTGTTCCGGGAGTGTTTATCATCAAGGATGAACCTTCTGAATCCAAACCAGACGAAAGTCCAAAGGTCCAGATGACAGTCGACCCGGTCTTTCAAGAGGTCTAGATGACAAGTGACCCGGTTTTGCCTTCAGAATCTGAATCCAAACCAGACGAAAGTCCAAAGGTCCAGATGACAAGTGACCCGGTCTTTCAAGAGGTCCAGATGACAAGTGACCCGGTTTTGCCTTCAGAAGTCCCATCCTCAGATGATATTATCACTGTAAAGAATGAAGACCACACCGCCCAAATTCTATTCATAAACACAGACTCTTATGATCAAGTGAGCATCCCTCTCATTCCTTCGCAACAGGAAGGAAATTCATCAGTCATATCCGGCCGTTTATCCGGTCCCACCTCCAAGCAACCTAGTTGTTTCCTTCAATTGGGATCAACTAGGCAATCCCCGGTTACCAGCTTCCATACCATTTCGAATTATAGTTCAAGTCTACCGAATGGTTATGGCCGGTACCATTATTGATGAGGGATCTCCTGTGAGCATCCTCTCTTCAACAGCTTGGGAAGCACTTGGTTCGCCACTGCTTCTACCTGAGATGAGAAACCTTACAGGTTTTCATCGAGAAACCATTCGACCTTTAGGAATTCTTCCCAATGTACCTATCACATTAGAAGGGAAGACCGTTCAAATGGGCATCATGGTAGTCCAAGGTCCGTTAGATTGCAATTTACTCCTTGGGTGAGACTATATTTATCGCATACGCACAATTGTGTCCTCACTCTTCAGAGTGATGTGTTTTCCGCACGAAGGAAGGACGATCAAGGTCGTAGACCAACTTTCGTTCCCCGGTTCACACTTCACATATAGTCATCTACCATTCCTAAATGGTCTTATTTCCACAGGGAATGCCTCAACATCCAGTCCGTCATCTTGATGATGGCAGCTGACCCGGGCGCGTGACTGAAGCCCGGGGGGCATGCATCCTCCTTTTTAAAATCGAGTCTTTCCAAGTGAACCTTCATTCCATCCACTCCGTGAATGCCATGAAGCTTGGGGGGCATGTACCTCGATTTGCATTATCATGCTGGGGGCATGCAAATTTTAGCAAGCATAGTTTTTTCGTTTCAAGCTTGTGTAAACATGAAACCGAATCCAAGCAAAGTTCTCCATGGTTCAAGCTTGTGTAAAAATGAACCCATACCTGATTTACATCCCGTGATTGCCTTTTATCTGCTAAATTCTGCTAGATGAGCCTTGGTTGTTTCATTCCATCGCCACCATCTCTTTGGCCGACCATATGCTTTCACTTGGTTGTTTATCCTTTCCTGAGGAACCGCAGCGATGAGTGGTTTTATTAGCCAGCCTCTTGACCATTACATGTTTTGAGCAGTTCCACCATTACCGGAACCAGTTGCTACTCTTTATACCACTCGTTCCTCTAGGACGAGTCTCCTTTAAGCTCTTTTCAGACTCGTAAAATATGAAAAGGTTGCCGAGTATTTTTCCTTTTGACTCGTTAAAGAGAATAAAAATGGAGGTCTGCTTTCAGCTCTTTTTCTGACCATTTAAAAAGGAAAAGATTGCTGAGTTACCCCTCTTGACTCGTTAAACGTTAATAAGGGGCGGTCGTTTTAAGTTCTTTTTGTCGACCGTTAAAACATAAAAAGATTACCGGGTTTTGTCGTTTCAAACTCGTTAATGGTCATGAAACGACGTGATTTCAACCGCTTTTTTACTTTTTTAGGTCGGAATCACTATTTATGAAAAGTACTCCTCGATCGTAATGGTCGGGCGGTTCTTTCGGGCATTATTTTATACTTTTTCGGGCCCGAGAGACACAACTTTACGAAAAAGGACACCCCTGGAGTTTCCTTTTCTGCTGTCTTTTCAAACTCTCTAAACATGAAAAGACGTCGATTTCTTCCTTTGTCAGACTCGTTAAAACCTGATGACATCGGATTTTGTCGAAATGACGTACCACAAGCATATGCTATCCCCATCAAGCTTGTTAAAAATAATTGGGGTACTCGCCAGAAATGGCAGGGGAAAAAAGGAACCATAGTTACCGTCGTGTCGGCAGTATGTCGCTCTTGAACATGGCACTTCTCTGCTTTCGTGTCCAGGGTGGGGATATCTCATCTCATATTTTTCACTTGCTTCCATGGACTTGGGTACCATATTTGACCTCTCATCTACTCATTGCCTCGTCATCATGACCTTTGATCCAACGATGTCAAATACTGCCAATTCCACTATCGTGCCGCCGATATGTTCAAGAGAAGTTGACCTCTAAAAAGAAACAACCTCCATCTGATAGTTCACATGATCTTGATTCACAACATTATCTCTTTGTCTCGTGTCGATGATGTGGGAAACATTATGGCCCACCTTCGATCAAGGTCACTTCCTGTCGACTTCAGCTCATTATCCAGGAAGCTGATCTAGAGACTCCCTTCTGGTGCCTTGGAGCCTGCATGCCTCAATGGCAGGTTCTTCGTGTTCGACGTGAGGTTTTCGTCATTGGCCTCCGATCGAATGATTCTACGGGTGTTCGACGCCAGCTCATTAATTCGCACGCCGTAGATTGTACCTATAGTACCTTGAGGGCCATTGTCATTATTGGTGGTACCTCTCGCGTCTGTTAACAGTTTCCACTATTGACTGGTAATCAGACGATGTTCATGCATGCTCGACTTCAGCTCATATATTCGCATGCTTGAACTTGTACTTTTGTTCGGGTCGAGATGGAGCGCAAGACCCTGGATTGTGTCTGTTGTAATCCAGGCGTGATTCTTGATACATGACTCATTCACTGGATGGCTGCGACCATACCTGAGTCAATTCATTGATCCTAACCAGATGGCTGCGTCCATACTATGGATCTAGATTATTTATGTACTCTCTTATGGATGGCTGCGACCATACCACGTACATCATGTAATTGAACTATCAGTCGTGTCTCTCAATGCAGAATCTCGGTGGCAGCTATATGTGTTCTTGTGTGTTCCTATAAAGCATTTCACCCCTCTCTCTCCCTCTCAGACTTCATGCTTTAGGGGGCATCTGTTACACAGTAATTTGTCACCATTGGTCACCATCCCTATCGCCCTGTTTCCATACATTGGAGGACGCATTCTGGGACCTGTGAGCAGTGACATAACCCAAAAACACTTGCATTATGTTCCCCTGAGTATGTACTTCATGTTCCCTGAAGACACCTTCTGCAAATTCTCCCTGAAAAGTACTCTTTTTCCATTGGCGCAGGTCCACAAGTATCTTACCCGCGCCAATCACTGAGATCCTCAAAAGAGGGCGCGACCATGGGCGCTCTGTCATAGAACAACACCCGCGCCAGCCCAGTTTGGTAATGATTTTTGCTAAACGCACGCCCATCTGTTTTTTCCCTTCAGATCACGAAGTCTTTTGAGGGAAAAATCCAGCTGATAGAGGTTGAGAGTCATCATCTATCCTTGATATCTATCCACAATGGCTTTTCAGAGATAATGTCAATCCACAATGGGTGTCCTGGTTCATCGAATCTTTCTCCCTTCTCCATCTATAAATATCTGTCCTCATGCATTAGACAAACTAGTTTTTAATTCTTGGAGGAATGCTAGTTGTGATTATGCTTGTCGTGAGTGATAGTGAAGCATAGAGAGGTTATTCTGCCGGAGAGGAGGTACATTGCAAGACACATATAGTTGCTCGCCCAGCCAGAGGAGAGGTTCAACGTCAGAACCTTGGTTGTAACTTTTCCTGTCTATTATTTATTAATGAACGACTGCTATTATAGTTCCAATCTCATTGTCTATTATAGTGATGTTTGATTTATTTCCTTTCTGACTGAAATATAGTTGTGCCTTGGTGGATTTTATGCTTGTATTTGTTTCTTCCTTTGCATGTGCAGGTGTTCGTTTGCAAGGATCACAAGGATTGTGACCTGCCGGAGCGAGGGAGCGGGAATACCAACTCTGCCTCGACTACAGCATTGGATTCCATGTTGGTCTTCTTAATTCACCTTTAATGTACAACTAGGAACTTGCGTGGCAGCGTGAATCGATTGTGGCTAGTTCTGTTTTAGGCTAGTGGGATCGCCTCTGTCCGCAGAGGGGATTTACCTAACCAACAGGCTAAGATTTTAAAAGAACTATATTTTTAGTATATGGTAGAAAGACCTTTTGATTTAGGTATTTATTATTAAGGTTTAATTTAGTCATGATATTTGATCTCGAAATATGTTGAAAATCTAAGGTTTGTTATAGCCATGATATTTATTTTAATTCCATGGATGAAAATGTTGAAATTTGAAGTTTTTTAGAGTCATGTAATTTTATCTCTAATGCCATGGTGGAAAAATTCCAAAGTTTTAACATTTTTCATATTCATGATATTTATCTTTGATGCCATGGTTGGAAATTGTTGGAATTTTTAGCTTTTATGGAGTCGTGATATTTTATCTTCACCGTATTGTTGAAACTACTGGGATTTTAATGAATTTTGAAGTCATGATATTTTATTTTTAATGTCAATTCTAACACATGTTGGAACTTTAGCCAAAAAAAAATTTGATGCCATATTTTGGTGTGACTTTTGATGTTTATTGCACAAAGATTTTAGTTTTTAATGTTATTGTTAACAAAATGAAATTTTAACCCAAAATAAAAGTGTTGATGCAATAAGTTGCAACCCAAAAGAGATGAGATTTTAACATCAAGTTACATCAACACTTTTCATTTTAGGGGGGTTTTGCATGTTTTTTGTGCAAAAAAAATGGTTTTTGCTTCCATTTTTAAGAAAATTGAAAATTTACCCTGAAGAAAGGAAACAAAAATTTTGTTCCAACATCAAAACTTTTTGTTTTCGAGCTCCTTTTTCATGTTTTTTGGGTTTCTTTGGCTAGAGTTCTCGTTTTTGGGTTTTAGTTCTCATTAAGTTGGTAACCTTGTTTTTGGTGCCCCTCGCCAAAAAAGGCCTTGTTGATGGTGCTGGATACCACCAATGATCCAGGATTTTAATGCTTATGGATGCATTGGAGTTAACATGAGTTACAACGCTTAAAAACCATAAAAACATAATTATGAAAAATGAAGACAAAGAGACATGATAAAAAAAATCATGACACAGAGATTTGATTACAGAGTTGTCCAATTTGTACTACATCTCCAATAATGGGGATGCCTTCTTTTATTAAGTTTCATGAAAAGATAGAAGTACAAGAAGATTTATACATAGCAATCCTTATACGTCCAATCTGGAAGATAGCTAGAAAATAGAGAGCCCATCTCTAGAAACATACAAAACCACTACGTTCTTAGAGAAAAATAGTGCAAAAATGCCTGTCTAAACACCCCATTCGGATAATCGGGCATTTTGTAGCCTACTCAGAACCTTTTGATCTCTGAGATAAGGTACCAACCACCTACTAGGAGTAGGTGCCACTACTATGCTCTTCAAACTTGCACTACTTTCTACTCTCCCCCCTTTCCTCAAACCTAAATAGTCATATTTATATGCTGGTGTGGTTGAATCCTTCATAACTTGGTAGTTTTAAAAACAAATGGCAAGTTTATCAAGTGGGATTGTCGGCAGACCAAGGATCTTGGGCTTGTATGATACAAGGTGACCAAACTCGAAAAAATGGTGAAAAACCCTTTTAACCATGCATACAACTCGATGGCAATACTTATTGGCCGAAAATTCTAGGTGTTTTAGATCCTCAACATACAAAAACCCATCGAGGAGCAATCCAATGGCCTATTTCTATTTTAGGCCTTAAACCGACAACCCTAACAAAGAATCAACATTCATTCAATCGGTGGACAGGGCAAGTCTAAAAAACAATACTCTGCACAATTAGCAATACACGATCCCGATGACTTTATCAAATGCAGTTCATAAAAATCCCACATCTAGCAGTCCATCACAATCAGCGCTTCCATCTGTGGATAGACCCAATTCTTCATAACACGGACCGACCGGGTTTTTTTTAATACAACTTATAAATATCACACTGGGCAGTCTTGTCGCAAATCGTAATCAATGATTACATTCAGACTGCTTCGTAAAAACAAATATTTTTATGCGATTGAAATATGCGATATGTATCACATCGCAACAAAGTCCTATTAGGGTTGATCCAAAACCTCTCCCAATATGCAATCACGATATGCGATATTGCATCACAACAGTGTACTTTCAAGGCTGATTTAGAACCTCCTATGATCTATGATTGTGATATGTGATATCACATCGCAAAAAAGTCTTGTCGGGGCTAATTTACCTTTCTGTTCTTCCTCCGTCCTATAATATGCGATATCACACTAGTAACCGGGAACGTGAGGGGCCGATTCTTACTTAAGCGCCCATCCTTTTAGTTGATAAGCGATATGTGGGGCTGAGTGGAACTACCACATGACGTGCCCTCATTCGTTGAAGCATTGCCATGTCATCTTCTTCTTTCCACTTGGACAACTCAAACTCAAACTTTGACTTTCTCTAAATTTTTCATTAGGACTCGAATTTGACTGTTGTTCATTGTGTTGGATTCAAGATGATGATCATTTCGATCCAGTGCTAAAACTACCTAGATTCTACCACTTTGAGTTTTGAGCCTCTTACCATGACACTGGTACTTTAGAGAGATCCCCTTTGATTAATTCTCTTGGATCCTCCTATATCAATCCTCCTCGATCAATCCTCCCCATTAAGAGAAGATTTTTTCCTCAAAAAGCATTAATTAATCTATAATTACTCTATACGTTGTCAGCACCACAAGTTTCCTAATAGGTCATCCTTCCTTCTACTTCACCTCTGTCCCTTGGAGCCATAAGCAATTAGCCAACAACTACATCCCCTGCAAACCTGTAGTACAATATCTTGCAAACTACATGTTTAGCTCTATGACCAAAATGAGACAAGCATTCCACAATTTCCATGAGTTTATAACATATACTCTATAGTCAAGTTTACATAAAAATGGAAACAATACTCCATATATCAAGACAAGGCCAAACATCATTGTTGATTCAACAAGTGATGGAAAACACATCATCATTGAACACATGATTTACACAAACAAGGCAAAACACTATTGTTGCTTCAACAAGTGATGGAAACAAATCATCACTTTCACAGTTCAAAAAGAAACACAAAATAAGTCCAAGCATCATTGTTGCTACAACAAATGATGGAAAACATATTATCACTTTTTCTATTTAAAATGAAACATAAGAAAAAATAAGGCCATGACATTCTACCACAACTAGAAGAACCATATCTCACTTATCAAAGTGAATGGATCATCTTCCCTGTGGCACATTCACTTGTCGAACAACTGTTTCTCCTGGTTTATGCTCAAATTCTCTTGTCCTTGTAATGTTGTTATGAATGGAGCCTCCAGCATGTGGCTATCTAATCACCACCTCTTTCAAAATGACTAAAATGAGCCTTCACCTTCGATATCTACTTGATCTTCTTCTTCTTTTCCTGTTGTTTAGAGGGTCTTCTACGCCTCACCCTTTTTTGCGTTGTAATAATATTCCAGCACTCAGCAAATAAATGGTTATGCAATCCACAAAAATTCCAAGTCCTCATGATCTACGTACATTATTAACAATGTGATTGTAATCAAAATGAACATTAAAATACTAAGACTGCTTATACCTTTTATTTCAGTCTCTGGTATGATCATGGGAATAAGAGCTTACCTCAGCCCTATCTATGCTACGCATACTGCCATATCTTGATGGTGATGTGTCCCCATCATCCTCTTTTCTCGACAGTATTAAAAATTTTGTGGAAGATTCTAAAATCTTTGAGCACTGTCCTTCAGTGCCCCCAAACCTTGTGAATCAAGGTCTTTGAACAACCTCCAATTGTTGAGTTATCCCTTGGCTGTTAACACCAAGTTCTTCTTCCTTATACCTCGTCCTGGTGAGTCTCACATTTGTCCCTAATATTTGTATCTCCACATCCAACAGAAATTAAACTATGTGGAGATGAAACTGAAGGTATTTTTACATACTTTACCTCCACTTTCGAGTTGGAAAGAACTGAGGAGGGATTCTCATCATCTATAATTGATGGTTCACTGGCAGTAATAGCGCATTTCTCAGCTTCCCTCTTGACATACCCAAGTCTTGTTCCACAACATAATTCTTCTTCTTTAATGCAATTTAAAATTCCTTGTCCATTAATGCCCAAGCCTTTTCATTCATATCCCATTCTATTCAACAGTTTGGAGCCAATTCATGTGGTATAATTTTCAAAAGCAGCAAATTCAGGATCAGGAATCGTTTTCAGTGTGGAAGAATTTACCTCACATGGATAATGTTGCAGCTTTTCGAAGGCTTCCTCCTTTGCTTGCAACAACCGTAGCAACCGATGTTACTCCTCTTTTTGTTGTTGTAGGACACCTTTTAATTCATCGAGCTCTCCATGAAGACTCTGGCCATTGTGCTTCAATTCCTCCAGGGCTTGATATGTGGTTCACAGCTGAAGTTGCAATCCCTGCCTCGCCTCACCTCTTTTCGTAGGAGCTTTCTTAACTCATCATTCTCCTCTTGAAGCCTCTGGTTAATTTCCCCATTCAATGAAGGTGATTATTGAAAAGAACTAGAAGAGGCAAATGATATATCACTCTCCAATCCTTGAGTCTCCTCCTCTTTACACCTCTCAGATGATGCATACATAATATCCACCATTTTGGACATACGTAGGAAAGCCTCACGCATTCTCTTGTCGCACTCCATGACTGCAGACTTAATCATTCATTCACAACTCTGTCATTCACACACACTCTAACAAAATTTCTATCGTATCTCTCACCCATGAGCCTCAATACTCGACATGTATCCCTTTTCTTTCTAAGATGATCATCCTTTGAAGTCTATCTTTGGTTAGTGCACTCATGCAATTCGCATCACTTAAGCCCTACTCTGATACCATCTTGATCCATGATTTTTCTGCTTATGGATGCATCAGAGTTAACATGAGTTACAACACTTAAAAACTATAAAAACTTAAGCATGAAAATTGAATACAAAGAGACACCATCACAAAATATCATCAAACATATATTTGATTACGGAGTTCGTCCAATTTGGACTACATCTCCGGACCCTGCTCAATGGTGGGGAGGCCTTCTTTTATTAGGTGGCATGAAAAGAAAGAAGTGCAAGCACATTTCTACATAACCATCCTTATACCTCAACTCTAGAAGATAGCTGGAAAATGGAGAGATGATCTCTAGAAACAGACAACACCACTTCCTTCCTGGTGAAAAACAGTGCAAAATCGCCTATCTGAACACCCCATTTCGATAATCGAGCCTTCTCCAACCTTCTCAAAACCCTTTTGTCTCTGAGATAAGGTCCTGACAACCTACCAGGAGCAGGTGTCACTGCTCTTCTCTACAAATCTACATTACTCTTTGCTCTTCCCCCTTTCTTCAAACCCAAATAGTTATATTTATATGCTAGTGTGGCCGAATCTTTCATAACTGGGTAGTTTTAAAATAAATCGACAATTTTATCAAGTGGGGTTGTCATGAGACCAAGGATCTTGGGCCTGTATGACACAAGGCAACTGATATTACAAAAATGACAAAAACCCCTTTTAATCATGGATACATCTCGATGGAAATACTTATCAGTGGACAACTCTCAGTGTTTTACATCCTCAACATAGTAAAACCCATTGGAGAGTATTCCAACAGCCTATCTCTGACATATGGTGATAGACACCTACCAAGAGCATGTGCCACTGGTCTTCTTTGCAAACCTGCGATGTGCTATGCTCTTCCCCCTTTCTTCAGACCCAAATAATCATATTTATATGCTGGTGTGGCTGAATCCTTCATAACTGGGCAATTTTAAAAAAATGGCAAGTTTATCAAGCGGAGTTGTCATGAGACCAATGATCTCATGCCTGTATGATACAAGCCAACTGACGTTACAAAAATGGTGAAAACCCCTTTTAATCATGCATACATCTCTACGTCAATAATTATTGGCGGACAACTCTCGGTGATTTACATCCTCAACATAGAAAAACCCATTGGAGAGAAGACCAATAGTCTATTCCTCTTTTAGGCCTTACGTTGGTGTCTCTAACAAAGAATCAATCTTCATTCCATCGGCGGATAGGCCAATTCTAAACAATAGCACTATGCGCAATTAATGATACAAAAACTCGACAACTTTATCAAGTGCAGTTCATAAAAATCTGGCATCAGGAAGTCCATCACAACTCACAATCGGTGGCTTCCATGGGTGGACAGAACCAAGTCTGCATAACATAGACTCATTGGGTTTATTGAATACAATTTATAAATATCGTGTCAAGACAGTCCTATCGCAAATCGCAATGATTACTACTGGATCCCTTCGCAAACACAAACCCTTTTACGCGATTGTGATATTCGATATGTATTGCATCACAACGAAGTCCTATCGGGTCGGCTCGAAAACCTCTCTTGATCTGGGATTGTGATATGCCATATTGCATCTCGATAGATTGCTACTAGGGTCGATTCAGAACGTCCTCCGATCTTTGATCGTGATATACAATATTGCATCGCAACAAAGTCCCGTTGGGGTTGATTTACCTTTCTATTCTTCCTTTGGCTTGTGATATGCAATATCACAATTGCAGCAGGGAACGTCGAGGGCTGGTTCTTCCTTAAGCACTCCTACGTTTTGCTGATAAGAAATATGTGGGGCCTAGTGGACCTACCATGTGGTGCACCCTCATTCACTAAAGCTTTGCTATGTCATCTTCTTCTTGCCACCTGGATAAGTCAAACTCAAATTTTTACTTATTCTAACTTTTTCATCTGTACTTGGATTTGAGTGTCATTTGGACCATTGGAATAAAGATGATGAGCACTTCAATATGATGCTAAGCCTTCCTAGATTTTTCCACTTTTAGTTTTCATCCTTTTACCATGCCACTGGTACTTTAGAGACATCCACCTGGATCAATCCTCCTGGGTCCTCCTGGATCAATCATCCCCACTAAGAGAAGTTTTTTGTCCTCCAAAAGCATTAATTAATCTGTAATTACTTTGAACTCTATTTGCATCGGAAGTATCCTAACAGGTCATCCTTCCTTCTCCTTCACCTCTGTCCTTCGGAGCAATAAGTGATGAGTTGACACTAGCATCTCCTGCAAACCTATAGTACAATATCATGCAAACTACATGTTTATCTCTATGACCAAAATGAGACAAGCATCTCATAGTTTCCAAGAGTTTATAACATATACTATGTGGTCAAGTTAACATAAAAATGGAAACAATACTCCAGCTATGAAGATGAAACGAAACATCATCTTTGCTTTAACAAGTGATGGAAAACACATCATCACTACAACACATGATTTACACAAACAAGGCCAAACACTATTGTTGCTTCAACAAGTGATGGAAACACATCATCACTTTCAAAGTTCAAAAAGAAACACAAAATAAGGCCAAGCATCATTTTTGCTGTAACAATTGATGGAAAACACATAAGCAATTTTACAATTTAAAATACAACATATGAAAAAATAAGGCCATGACATTCTACCGCACCTAGAAGAATCATATCTTACTTATCAAAGTGAATTGATTTTCTTCCCTATGATGCATTCACTAGTCAAACAATTGTTTCACCTAATTCATACTGAGATTCTCTTGTGCTTGCAATGTTGCTCTGTATGGAGCCTCCAACATGTGGCTCTCTAATTACCACCTCTATCACAATCACTACAATGAGCCTTCACCTTCCAGATCTGCTTGATCTTCTTCTTCTTCTTTGCCTGCCACTTAGAGGGTCTTCTATGCCTCACCTTTTCTGTACTATCATTCTCTTCCAACACTTAGCAAACAAATGGTTATGCAATCCACAAAAATTTCAAGTCCTTCTATGCCATGATCTATGTCCATTATTAACAATGTGATTGTAATCAAAATGAACATTAAAATACTAGAAATGGTTATACCTTTTCTATTGGTCCCTAGTATGATCATGGGAATAAGAGCTTTCCTTAGCCCCATCTATGTTATGCATACTGCCATAGGTTGATGGTGATGTGCCCCCACCATCCTCTTTCCTTGACATTCTTAACGATGTCATGGAAGCTTTTGACATCTTTGAGCATTGTCCTTTAGTGCACCCCATCCTTGTGAATCGAGGTCTTTGCTTAACCTCCAATGGCTAAGTTATCCCTTGGCTCTTAACACCAAGTTCTTCTTCTTTATACCTCGTCATGATAAGGAGTCCCACATTTCTCCTCGAAATTGGTATCTCCACATTTCCAACATAAATTAAACTATGTGAAGATGAAACTGAAGGGATTTCAACATATTTTATCTCCACTGTCCAGTTGGAAAGAACTAATGTGGGCTTCTCATCATCTATCATTGATGGTTTGCTAGCTATAATATCACATTTCTGAGCTTCCCTCCTGACATACCCAAGTCCCTTTCAACAGGGTAATTATTCTACTTTGATGCAATTGACAATGCGTTGGCCATTAATTCCCAAGCCTTTTCCTTCATACCCCATTCTTTTCAATAGTTTGGAGCCAATTCCTGTCATATGGTTTTCAAAAGCAGCAAATTCAACATCAGGAATTGTTTTCATTATGGAAGAATTTACCTCAAATGTATAGCGCTCCAGCTTTTCCAAGGCTTCCTCCTTTTCTTGCAATTGTTGCAGTACTCATTGTTCCTCCTCTTTCTCTTGTTGTAGGAGCCTTTTTAACTTAGCGAGCTTTTCTTGAAGACTTTTGTCACTGTACTTCAATTCTTATGGGGCCTCATCTGTGGTTAACAGATGAATCTACAATTGCTGCCTCTCCTCATTCTCTTTTCGCAAGAGCTTTCTTAATTCAATGTTCTCCTCTTGAAGCCTCTAGTTAATTTCCCCATTCAAGGAAGGTTATGATTGAAAAGAACAAGAAGACGTAGGTGATATATCTCTCTCTGATCCTTGAGGCTCCTCCTCTTTGTGCCTCTGAGATTTTGCATACATAATATCCACAATTTTGGACATACGTAGCAAAGCTTCACCCATTCGCTTGTCATGATCCATGACTGAACACTTAATCATTCACACACACTCTAATAGCAATTGTATCGTATCTCTCACCCATGAGCCTCAATACTCGCCATGTATCCATTTTTTTTAAGATGCTCATCCTTTGAAGCCTATCTCTAGCTAACACACTCATTCAATTTGCATCACTTAAGCCTTGCCCTCATACCATCTTGATCACAGATTCTTTCACTTATGGATGCATCTGAGTTAACGTGAGTTACAAAGATTTTATTACAGAGTTCATCCAATTTAGACTACATCTCTGGGCCTTGCTCAATAGTTGGGAGGCCTTCTTTAATTCAGTGGCAAGAAAAGAGAGAAGCACAAGAAAATTTCTACATAATCATCCTTATACCTCCAATTTGGAAGATAATTGGAAAACAGAGAGCCCAAATCTAGAAACAGACAACACCACTGCCTTCCTGGTGAAAATCAGTGCAAAAATACCTATTTGAACATCCCATTCGAATAATTGGGACTTCTAGAACCTTCTCAAAACCTTTTGATCTCTAAGCTAAGGTCCTAGACACACTTGCCAGGAGCAGGTGCCACTACGTTTCTCTGCAAACTTGTGCTTCTCTCTTCACTCCCCCCTTTATTCAAACCCAAATTGTCATATTTATACGCTAGTGTGGTCGAATCCTTCATAACCGGGCAGTTTAAAAAACAAATGGAAATTTTATCAAGCGGCGTTGTCATGAGACCAAGGATCTCGGGCTTGTATGATACAAGGCTACCGACATTACCAAAATTGAAAAAATCCATTTTAACCGTGAATACATCTCGGAAATAATAATTATCGGCAGACAACTCTCAATGTTTTACATCCTCAATATAGAAAAACCCATCGGAGAGGAGTCCAACAACCTACTTTTGTTTTAGGCCTCTAACCGGTGGCTCTAGCAAAGGATCAACGTTCATTCAATCGGCAGACATGCCAAGTATAAACAACAACACTCTGCACAATTAGCGATACATGTACCTGACATATTTATCAAATGCAGTTCATAAAAATCTTGCATCTGGAACTCCATCACAACTCGCAATCGGCGGCTTCCATCAGTGGATAGACCCAAGTCTGTATAACACAGACCCACCAGGTTTATTGAATACAACTTATAAATATCACGTTTGCGCAGTCCTATCGCAAATCACAATTGGTGATTATAGCGGACCACTTCGCAAACACAAACCCTTTTATGCAATTGTGATATGCGATATGTATCGCATTGCAAAAAAGTCTTGTCGTGGCCAATCCAAAACCTCTCCCGATTTGTGATTGCGATATGTGATATCACATCACAATAGAGTCCTCTCGGGGCTGATTCAAAACCTCATTTGATCTTCGATTGTGATATGCGATATCTCATCACAAAAAAGTCATGTCGGGGCCACTTTACCTTCTAGTCTTCCTCCATCCTTTGATATGCAATATTGCAATCGTAACAGGGAATGCCAAGGGATGATTCTTCCTTAAGTGATCCTCCTTTTCGGCGATAAGAGAGATGTGGGGCCTAGTGGATCTTCCATGTGGCATGCCCTCATTCGGCTATAGCATTCCATGTCATCTTCTTCTTGCCACCTTGACAAGTCTAACTCAAACTTTGAATTGCTCTAACTTTGTCATCTGGACATAGATTTGAGTGTTGTTCACACCATTGGAATTGGGACGACGAGCAATTTGATCTGATTCTAATCCTACCTAGATTCTTCCACTTTGAATTTTGATCCTTTACCATGCCATCGGTACTTTAGAGATATCCACCTTGATTAATTCTCCTAGATCCTCCTAGATAAACCAACATACAGGGGGGTCTCCCCATTCTGAAGTCTCAATTAGGCCTCACACCTTTTGCAATAGGATCCCCATCCAAGGTATCAATTCAACCACCATAACTATAAGGTTCATCTTGTTTCATTGAATAAGATAAGATATTATATACATAACGCTTGAACAAGCGAGTAAGGTGACATTGTGAAACACTAATTGTAATGTGTAAAAGGAGACTTTCAGGGGGGCGAGGTGGGGGGAGACAAAAGTGAGCCCCTATAAGGAAGTAACAGTACTAACCTACGAGAGACACACAGGCAAAGAAAGAGTTATTATTTGTCTAAAAAAATAGTTCATAGAGACACAATGATCATTAAACTAGATACAAACCAACTTCAATAAGATAAGCACCAAGGCCACCAAAATAGTTCAATTTCCTTTGTACATATGAGAAAAACATATACATAAAACATCTAAAGAATAGTCCTAAGACATTCACAATACATGCATGAAAATGTGTTGGCTCATTTAACTTCAATTATATGGTTAAATATCCAACTACATAGTTACAATGATGAGGCATTAGTTCTAGTAGTGGAATATTAATTCCCTTTGTGCTTCTCCAAGGAATAGTTTTCTGTCCTATGCTAGGTAGAGAATCCAAGACTAGATCTCCAAATATTAAGCCTCCAAAAGAGTGATGCTTGAGTTATGAGGTTACTTTTATAACAAGAGGAATGACCTTTCATCTCCCTTCCACACCTGGTTTACCCACATGACTCTTGGACTTCTAATATGTCCTTTCAACTTCTAAACATTTCTTGAAATTATAGATGACCTTTGGACTTCTCTACGTGACTTTTGGACTTCTTCATGTGACTTTCGTCGATATATGACTATGTGAATATTTATATTCCACATATTACTCTTGGAATTCCACAAATTAACTTTTTTCATTTTGTTCAAAATACATCATTACATTCCACATGCTGATGGGGCATGACACATGGACACACATTGACCATTATGATGACACTTGTACAAGTTACAACTTGACAATGATGACATGCACTTCATGATGAGGTGATAATTCCAAGTTGTCTTTCTTGTGCTTCATCTTCATGAAAGATCCACTTTTTTTCTTATATTCACCTACGAGAGGGTCTATAATCAATATTAGAATCCTCTAAGTCATCATGCAATGTCTTCTTTCTATGTCGGTCCATGGTCTGCTCCATGTCCCCATGATAACTCTCTTTAGTGCTTCTTCTCCGCAATTGTTTCTTTATGATTTCCCCTTGCTATTTTCTTTAATAATTATCTTTTCAGACTCATATGGTAGTCTTGCTAATGGAGATAATTCATGTTTATGAGAGATTTTTCGGCGAAAATCACATGGAATGCCATTTGTCGACGCATTTCGAACCAACTAGTGTGGTTCATCGTCAAGACAATTTGATAATTCATGTCAAGGAAAAATCATTCTTAAAACATCTATTCTATCCCTAGCTAGCTCATGGAATGTTGACTTATGATAGGCCCGTGAGAGGGTTAAAAAATAAGGCTTGATTAGGAGGGCACAGTCAAACTCATTAGTGGCTTAGGAAAGAACCACTATTCATTTTGATGGAGATGAAGTCAATGAAAGGGCAAGGCTCACAAGGGGCCTCCAAGGTGCACTTGTTTCCTCAAGCAAGAGAGAGAGAGAGAATTCAAGGGTGTAGGGTGCAGGTTTGAAAAGCGAAGGAGAATCATTCATTGCTTCAATGTGTTCTTATGCACTCAAGGGACAAAGGAGGGTGCAAGGGCACACACTAAATGAGTGAAGGGACCAGGATTCAAGCCTTCGCATTACACTTGTTCACTCAAGAGGAACTAGGAGGGAACATTTCCTTGAGTCAAAGGAGTGTGCTCAAATGAAGGCTTCCGGCTTTATGACTGCCATGTTCCCTAAGGGAAGAGGGAAGGATGAATTATTTCTCCTTCAATAATGTGACATGCCCCCCAAGTGAAGGATGAAGGCTTCATGCTTCGTGAGCACGCCATGCACCCTTTTTTAAGAGACACTGGATCTTTGCTTTTCAAAGGTGCACTTTGATGTTCTGAAATGCATTTTAAAAGGAGAGGAGGTCCTTATTCTTCCAAAATTAACCTTTGTTGTTCTGAAATGTGCTTTGTTGTTTCAAAGTGTGCTTCATTGTTCTGAAGTGCACATAGGCTTGGGAGGGCACAATATTCTCCAACAGTGACTGCTTTTTCATCTAGAATGCACTTTTCATTAAGGGAGGAAATAAAAGGTTGGGTCACTCATCCTAGGAATTAATAATTCACTTTGAGAGGGAACCAATCTTAGAAATTATTTAGCGCACAAGTATGGGGAAAATATACATCAATGGTTCTCATGAATAGGCAATGCTCATCACTTGGTGAAGGATTGAATCTTTCATAACTTGCACTAGGACGTAGGAAAACATGACGACGATGGTTGCAAAATGTGAATGACCTTTAAAGAGATACATGCCAAAGAGAAGATAACATGAAAAAGACACTTATTAAAGTGGAATAAATCAATAGTGATAGTTTTAAACATGAAAGTGATGCTTTTGAAGGAAAAGGTGCACAAAAGCGATAGTTAGGAAAACTCAATGAACTAAAAGTGCAATTGAAATAAAAGTGAGGGATACTGCCAACGTAAGTGTGTACCAACTATTGACATGAGTTGATCATTGCAGAAGAACTACCTTGATGGATGGTGTTATGCATGCTCAAGATTTCCTAAAGGAAGTGTTCTCATGAACCTCTTAAAGACTGAATGTGTGTGTAAGTGACATGACAGTTTAAAACTAGGAAGAATACTTAAATGCTTCACAAAATATCAAATGGCCATGGAGTAGCCATAAGACGATAGACCATAAGGTCCTCAAAAGGATCCAAAATTCAAGTGTGGGAAAAAATTTGGAGGGTTTTATTAACAACATCAATGGGCCCTCAAGAGGTTCCTGAGAGCCCACAATCGTGACATTGTTCTCTTGCAAAAAATGATTACATTAATAGAAAAGGCTTGGTCATTTTTTTCTCTCTATATAGGTGCCTTTTTTATATGATTTATTTTGGCATGGAGGCCTTCTTGGAAGGAAATTTCTTCCACTGCAAAAATGAATTATATTAGTGGAATTGGAAATCAAAGAGTTCAATATGGTATGAAAGGTCTTAAATGTTTATGGTCCATATGCAGAAAACAAGTCCTTTTGGAATTACATGCTAGTCTTTGGTATCATGTCTCACTCTCCTTTCATCCTTGGAGGTGACTTGAATTTCACTTTTTCCATAAGTGATGAAGGGGGAAAAATTCAAAGATCAGACCCTTTTGAAGCTTATTTATTAATTATTTTGAAGCCTTTCACCTAGTTGATGTAAAGTCCATCAAATTGCCTCCTACATGGTGGAATATTTAATCCACTAAGGAAGTTATCTAAAAAATATTTGATAGGTTTTTTCATCTCTAAATTCATAATTTCCACCTATAGGCTTCTTAATTCATGGGTGGATCTAAGTGGGATATTAAATCATTATTCAATTCTCCTAAGAATTGACACTTATAAGGATAAGCACCATTCAAATTCAACTGTTTTTGGTTTCAAGAAGATGGTTTTATTAAGTTTCTTGAAGACAAATAGACCCACCTTAAAGATGATGCGTTTATTCCATATACTCAACAATTCTCCAAAAATATTATATTTTTGAAGAGGAAAATGAAAATTTGGAGAAAATATTTTAAAGAGAAATAAGAGGTTTCTTTAAAAGAAGTTGAATATAAATTAAGCTCCATTTTCATTCAATTTTTCAAGTGTATTTTGAGAGGAAGATCTTGAATACTTAACATCACTATAAGTTTGCAAAAGAGTATTGTTGGCTTTGGAAGAGGAATTATGGTGATTAAAAAAGTAGAGCCATATGGATTGAAGAGGAGGGAAATAACACTAAATTATTCAACTAGTTTGCAAACTTTAGGAAAAATATCAAATTATATATGGGAAATTGAATATAGAGAAGGGAATATGGTAAAATATTTTAAAAATTATTAGTAAGAAGGTGTCCATTACTTCAAAAATATCTTTCCAAAATCTACAAGTTGTCCTATTGTCAAAGCTTTGGATGTGCTGAATCTATTCCCTCAAGCTATTTCAGATGAAAGGAATGATTTTTTTGGTGTGGAAGTAACTGAATCAGAGGTCTTGGGGGCTCCATCCTCCACAAAAAAATGTAATAGTGTTCGGACTAATGGATATACTATTGAATTATGACCTATTAAAAGAACACATCCTCAAGGTGGTGAGAGAGTCTCAATGTATGAGTTGCATAAAAGGTTCCTTAAATTTTACATTTATATTCCACATTCCAAAAGAGCAGGACACTCACTCTTTCAAGTATTATCACCCTATATCATGTTGTAATGTTGTCTATAAGTTCGTTACAACAATAATTTCAGTGAGATTAATGCCCAATCTGAGTTCTATTTTCTCAGAAGAACATTTTGATTTCCTTTAGAATAGGCAAATTCCTAATGCAGTGGACTTGGCCAAGGAATCTTTACATTAAAAAAATCTCAAAACATCCCTACCATAACATTGAAGATAGACTTATTCAAGGCCTATGATTGAGTTAGTTGAATTTTTATGAGACTATCTCATTCAGTTCAACATGAGTCTAAAAGATATTAACTGGATTATGGGATGTATATCTTGGTCAATTTTGTGATTCTCATAAACAAACACCCTTATAAATTTTTCAAGGTAATAATAGGCCTCAAACAAGGATTTTCATTGTTGCCTCTTCTTTTTCTTCTAATTGTGGAAGCCTCGAGTATGTTGATACAACATGATATATCTTCAAATGATGTGACGGGCGTCAAGATCTCCAATCTAGTGGCCATTTCACATCTCTTATTTGTTGACGATATGCTTATTTTTCCTGTAGCTTCATGTTCTAATATACCACATATAAAAATAAAACTCTATTTATTTAATCTCGTCACATACATGAAAATTAATGAAAGGAAATCTAGTGCTACCTCATGTCATTTTCTGCTCTTGTTAAGACTTTTCTTGATCAATCATTCTCTTTTCACTATACATATTTGCAAGAAGGTGTGAAATATATAGGATTCTTCCTTAAGCCTAATGCATATAAGGAGGAAGATTAGTTTTGCCTTATTAAGAAGATCGAGGCCAAAATCTCAATTTATGTGAACATAATTCTATCTAGTGGATGTTGATTAGTGCTCGTTAAATCAGTGCTTGAAAGAAACACAATGTGTTGCTATCCCAAGAAGTATCCTTCAAAAATTTGTAAACTCAACTTTAGATTCCAATGGGTTGACAACAAATCCTTGAAAGTTATCCCTTATTTCAAATGGACATCCATCACAATGCCAAAACGTTTACGAGGTTGGGGCTTGAAAATATAGATTTGTTTTGATAGTCTCTAGCGACAAAAAGTTTATGACTCCTTTTGAAATACAAATCCATATGGGGTATGGCTATGACGGACGTATATTTTGCTAGAAAACCAATAATTTATGGGATCTAGATGAGAGGGATTCTATTTCAAACTCCTCCATTGTTTGGAAGGCATTGACTAACACGTACAACATTATTAGTTGTTGGATAGCATGGAACATTAGGAATGGAAAAATAATAGAGTAGGACTCGATCAATGGGTAGGAGCTTGAGAGTATTATATACTCTTAGAAGGCACTATAGCTTCTCTTCATGAAGCCAATGTATTTTCTTGAGGAGATGCTTATGCTCAGCAAACCCAAGAATGGAGAATAAGTGGGTGGAAATAAGCAATGGACTTAGGACTCTTAGAGGAGGAATCCTAGCAATGGAATTCATATGTCAATCTACTCCTCTCATCCATGATTCATTGATCCAATAAAGATGAATATCACTTAATTTGGTAAAAAAATCCAACTTTTGGAGAGTTTAAAGCAAAGTTAGGATAGCGGCAGAGGTGAGGTTGATAAAATTTCTTGGGGCTGGAAATATCCTTGAAAAGAAAATTGTCCAAATCTTGTCTTGTAGTCGTCCCTTAGCAATATACTCCTTATGTGGGAAAATGGAATGAAAGGTGATACATTGGACCTAGTAGGTGTTCTCTTATGTAGATCATGGGAGGAAACCATATATCACTTATTTATTACATGTCATTTCTGTATTCAGGTATGGTCTTTGGCAAAAACCATTTTTACTCCTAGTATGTCCTAGATTGGGTCTCATACCAATTTGTTACTAAGTTGCGAGTTTTGCACTTCTTTTGTTCATTTTGTCTAGTGGGCCTCGAATTTAGGTATTTTCCAAGACAAACTGATATGGACCGAGATTGATATGGGAATTATTAATTCCACTTACAAGACATTAAAAAAGACAAAGAAAAAACACTACCACTGCAATCATGCTAGTAATTGATCAAGAAATCTAGCCCTAGATTCATGGATGGTGCCAGCCAAGGAAACCATCACATCCACAAAGTTGGAATAATTTTGTACATCAATAAACATAATTATATGCATATAAGGTACCTCTCCTAGGGGATCAAACAACAAAACAGAGTTTATAAAACTTTGGACACTAATATATGTTGCAAATTTCATGAATATAAAAAAGCTTCATGTTTTTAGAGATGATCATCTCGACATGGTTGCGCTCTCTCTTAAGCATATTTTAGAGAACATAAAAGATAGAAATACGTTAACTGCAATGGTTTACAGGCAAACATATCTACGAGAAACTCTATATAAAGGTTAACCCAATTTGACCATAATATCCATTTTTGTGATAAACTTTAGAAGTAGAACTTATCAAATCTTGCCAATGTATATTTTCAGCACACGGAGGATCATTAACACTTGCATCTCGTAAACATCAGCCCTTCTGTCAACGACCCTATCGAACCATCCGTTAACACACGTGGGATATAACCAGTGGCGCAATCCTATCAACTTATTCTATCCAGAAACAATCAGATATCTCTGTAAACTCGAAAGCGAAGTGCGTTACCGACATGATTAATACACGACCGGTGACCATATACATGAGCATGAGCATGGACACAAATTAAATGATGTGAAGCCTTAAAAATAGTAATGCTCCCTCATGAACGTAACACTAGAAACTTCAAAAGTAAATGATGAAAAGAGGTTGTATTCAATTGAAATATGATAACAGAGATATAACATAGGCACAATGTCAAGGTCGAGGCATATATTGCGGAATAGATTGAGCCTAACCTAGCCATGGAAATTCAACGCACAGATTGCGGCAATAGATAGAGCCAACCCTATATGTGGAAATTCATTAGTTGATGTTGAGCGCATAGAATATAGACACACAAATGTCGTTATACGCAAGTTAAGACTCGTCGCCGCGCGACTTCGTAGCTCCGGTAAGAATTTAACGTATCTCCGACAAGTTGGTGATTGGAACTGTATCAAGTCTATGCATTAGCCATGACAAAGAGTGCTGCGGCTCTTGTTTTTTCACATTATTAGTGAAACCTCATAGAGTTTTAGATTGGTAGGAGACGACAATGATCAACCAGTCAACGGTAGCAGGCTGCAACTCATCCCACACGGCACGGTATCAAACATGGCACTCTAGACATTGAATTGTGAATATTCAATGGCTGTGTAGAGCAGTCGAGCTTCCTATAAATGAACGTCCTCGCGGGAGAGTTTCTGAAGTCTCTCATTTCTTGTGAGAAATATGGCAGCGTCTGACCAAGAGATGAAGAGAATCCTGATTGGGTTGTTGAAATATTACTTTCAGCTGCAGCGTTTTTTTGGAAAAACGTCTCAGGACTCCCCGCACCGCTTTTCACGAAATGGTGGTAATTCTCTAGGGGCAGGTAACACATTCACTTGCTGACATGTGCCATGAGTCGTTTTGCAAAAACAGTTTTCTCAGTTGGTTTGACCGTGCGATATTGCCGTGCGATATGTTAGCGGGGGCATTTCTTTGGTCGAAGATCTAGTGTGAAGTAATTAATGAAATTTACTGCGGTTGGTAAATGTAGGTTAAGTTTTTAATTTTATTTTTTTTATCGCACAAGTAAAACGTATTGTTTTTTGGTTATGGAATGTAATATAATACGAAATACGCTGCAGTGTGAGAGAAAGAAGTGAAAAACAAAAAAATACACGAAGCAGTGTAAATTTTTCAGAGGAGACAGAGTGTTTTTGTAATGCACACCAGTGCACAGGCAGAGGGCTCCAGTGATTGTAGGAAGTTTTACACAGGCATGGCACGCTCTGATGTTTGTTTTTTATTTGCCGCTTCCATGAGCGAATTTTGTAACAGTCAGTTTTATTAATGAATAGAAGTCTTTTGTGTGTGTAAAACTCTGTCCTCTGGAAACATTTTTTTTTGTTTTCTCTGTGTTAAAAACAGAGCATTATTCTCTGTTCATTTTTGTTTGGAATTATGAGAAATTCCCAATATGGTATCGGAGCTTGTCCAGGATCTTTGAAGGTGTCAAAGAAGCTGAAGGAAGGATTTCTTGCTGCAGCAGCTTCTCCAGCAGAGTGAAGACTCAGTCAAGAAAGAATCCAAGCTATTTTTCAAGTTAGTTTTTGTCTTACTGTTGAGGACAGTGAGTTATTTTAAATACACAGTCAAATATTTTGAAACATAGTTAAGAGTGCAAGAATGGCTAAAGCACTAGCATGGTTATCTGTAATACTCAGCTCCCACAAGTTAATGGGAAAAACTATGACTATTGGACAATAACTATGAGAGCTTTGCTTGCTTCCCAAGACTTATGGGAATTCGTTGAGGATGGTTTTGAAGAACCAACAGATGAAAATGAGTTTAATAATTTAACTCAGGCAGAGAAAGATCTGTTGAAGAGCAATAAGAAGAAGGATTCTAAAGCCCTCTACTTTTTGTATCAAGGAGTGCATGAGAGTGTGTTTCCAAGGATAGCAACAGCCAAGAGATGCAAAGAAGCATGGAAAACTCTCAAGAGAGCCTATCAAGGCATGGAAAAAGTGAAGACAGCAAAACTACAGTTGCTAAGGAGAGATTTCGAAACTCTCTGCATGAAGGAGTCAGATAATATTGACTCATTCTTCACACATGTGATTGGTCTGGTCACACAGATAAGGTCTCATGGAGAGATTCTTGAAGAAAGGAGGATTGTGGAGAAACTATTGAGGATTCTACCCTCAAGGTTCGATGTGATTGTCACCACCATAAAAGAGACAAAGGATCTCACAAACTTCTCAGTTGATGAACTACATGCATCACTAATAACACATGAACAAAGATTGAGTAGAAATGAAAACTCATCTCTAGAACATGCCTTTAAGACCCAGATGTTCTTTGGAAAAGGAAGAGGTCAAGGCAGAGGAAACAAGAGAGGAAGAGGCAGAAGCCAAAATAGAGGTGGAAGAAACACTCTAGCAAATGCTCAAGGAAAAGGCAGCAATCCAAATCAGAACCAAGGCCAAGGAAGTAGCCAACCAAGTGGACAACATCATGCTTAAGGACAAAGGTATGATAAATCCAATGTCCAATGTCACTATTGTAAAAAATATGGGCATTACGTAAATGAATGTAGGAAGAAGCAACATGATATGAGTAATAGAACTAGTGCAAATTTAACTAGAGAAAATATCAACCAAGATAATTTGTTTTTAACCTATAATATGACTGAATCAAAGAGTGAAGATGTATGGTTCCTAGACTCCGGTTGCAGTAACCATATGACAGGAAACATAGCCCTATTTTCTATGTTAGATCAGAGTGTGAAGTCACAAGTCACACTAGGGACTGATAATAAAGTTTCTGTTATGGGAAAAGGAGAAGTAAATGTCTTAACAAAGAAAATTGAAAACAAAACCATATCAGATGTTTATTATGTTCCTGGAATGAAATGTAACCTCATAAATATTGGACAGCTTATTCAAAAGGGGTACAATGTTTTCTTTGTGGATGATGTATGCACCATCATGGATAAAACACCCAACAAACAATGTATTGCTGAAGTGAAGATGAAAAGGAACCGGATGTTCCCTCTAAAAATGAAAGAAGATTTAAAAAAAGGAGAAGAAATAGCAGCAGTGACACAAAAGGCTTTCCAAAGCGAACCAAAATATGAAAATTGGTTGTGGCACTTGAGATTTGGACATCTCAACTTTCAAGGTCTTAACTTGTTGAATAGAAAAGGAATGGTAAGAGGATTACCATTGATAGAGAAACCAAACAGCGTTTGTGAAGGTTGTATCTTGGAGAAACAACACAGAGAAAGTTTTCCATCTGGGAAAAGCATAAAGGCAAAAGCACCATTAGAGATTGTCCACTTAGATTTATGTGGACCGATGCAAACTCCATCACTTGCAGGAAACCACTATATACTAACATTTATTGATGATTTTACTAGAAAAACTTGGATTTATTTTCTGAAAAACAAAAGTAAAGTGTTTGAAATATTCTGCAATTTCATGGCACTTGTAGAAAACCAAAGTGGCCTGCATATCAAAGTTCTAAGAACTGATAGAGGAGGTGGATATATTTCCAAAGAATTTATACGTTTTTGTAAAGAAAATGGAATTCATAAGCAGTTTACCACTAGGTACACTTTGCAGCAAAATGGAGTTGTCGAAAGGAAGAATAGGACAATCATGGATATGGCGAGGAGTATGTTAAAGGCAAAGCATTTGCCAAACAATTATTGGACTAAAGCTATACACTGTGCAGTGTACATTTTGAATAGATGCCCTACAAAAGTAGTCATGAACAGAGTGCCGGAAGAAGCATAGAGTGGGACAAAGCAAGGAGTCACCCACATGAAATTTTTTGGATGTGTGACTTATGCACACATTCCAAATCAACTAAGGAAAAAGTTGGACAGCAAAGGGGAGAAATGTATTTTCATTGGATACAATGAGAAATCCAAAGCTTATAGGTTGTATAACCCATCCACCAAGAAGCTTATTGTGAGTAGAGATGTTCCATTCATTAAGGAGGAAGCTTGGGATGGAAGCATAGAGAAGACAGTGAATGTTAAAAACTCTTTGTCACATGATGAAGATGATGAGGAAATGGCTAAAACACATCCCCAAACAGCAGCACCAACACAAGGGCAGCAAGAGACACCCTTGAGGAGAAATGAAAGTGCTTCTCCAAGCACACCACAAGGAGGAAATTCAAGCTCTTCTTCAAGTACTTGTACACCAAATGAAAGAGGTAAGAAGTTCAAAAATTTAAGTGATATTTATGAACAAGAGGCAACAAATGAAGGTATGAACTCTTTGTTTGCTTTATATTGTCATGTTGATGACCATGTTCATTTCGAAGAAGCAATTAAGGATAGGAAATGGATAGAAGCTATGGATGAGGAGATCAATGCCATAGAAAGAAACAAGACATGGGATTTAGTTGAAATACCAAAAAGAAAAGAATTCATTTGAGTCAAATGGGTCTACAAGACCAAGAGTAATGCTGAAGGAAAAATAGAAAGACACAAGGCAAGACTTGTTTTCAAAGGATATAAGCAGTGGCATGGGAGAGACTATGAGGAAACTTTTTCACAGGTTGCTAGAATGGAAACTATAAGAGCAGTGCTATCCATAGCAGCACAAAACAAGTGGAAAGTTTACCAAATGGACGTGAAGTCAGCATTTCTAAATAGAGTGTTAATGGAAGAGGTTTACATTGAACAACCTCTAGGCTATGAAAAGAAAGGCCAAGAGCACAAAGTGTGCAGATTGAAGAAAGCTCTTTATGGGCTGAAGCAAGAACCAAGAGCATGTACAGTAGGATAGATTCCTATCTACTGGAAAATAGATTTGAAAAGTGTGAGGGAGAACCCACTCTCTACATCAAAGAAAAGGATGGTAAAATACTAATTTTTGTGTTATATGTTGATGATGTTATTTTCACAGGTAATGATGATTACCTTATTGAAAATTTCAAAACAGTCATAAAAGAAGAATTTGAAATGACTGACATGGGTTTGCTGAGATACTTCTTAGGAATAGAAGTAGAAAAAAATGGAAATGGGATTTTTATCTCGCAAGCGAAATATGTTAATGAAGTGTTGGAAAGATTTAATATGCAAGAGAGAAAAGCAGCAATCACCCCCACAGTGATGGGATTAAAACTCAGCAAAGAGGACAACAACAAGGATTTTGATCCTAGTTTATACAAGAGCATAGTTGGAAGCCTCATGTATTTGACTGCAACTAGGCCGGATATAATACATGTTGTTAGTTTGATTTCTAGATTCATGGAGAGGCCAAAAGAAGCACATTGGCAAGCAGCAAAAAGGATTCTGAGGTATGTTAAAAGTACTAGAAGGTTTGGCATTTTTTATACTATTTCAGAATGTTCAGATTTAATTGGATACACTGATAGTGATTCAGCTGGAAGTGTAGATGATTGGAAAATAACATTCGGTTATGTTTTC
Organism: Pinus tabuliformis; assembly: GCA_031772625.1. NCBI lineage: Eukaryota > Viridiplantae > Streptophyta > Pinopsida > Pinales > Pinaceae > Pinus > Pinus tabuliformis. Next base: position 1,065,687,435 of record CM062811.1, read on the forward strand.
CACATGGGTTCAGGAGCCATTTCATGGGCTTCTAAAAAAATAGCCTATTGTAGCGTTATCTACAGCAGAGACAAAATATGTGGCAGCCACAACAACAGCATGTCAAGCAATTTGGATGAGAAGGATGTTGAGTTTATGCCAAGAGCAAGCAAAAGGAACTGTGATTTTTTGTGGCAATAGCTCAACTATTGCATTATCCAAGAATTCTGTGTTTCATAAGAGAAAGAAACACATTGACACAAAGTTTCATTACATCAGGGAATTGGTAAACAATGGAGAAATTGTTTTAGAACACTGCAGAACTCAGGAGCAGATTGCGGTATTCTGACCAAACCATTGGGGCAAAAAAGGTTTGAGTTTTTGAGGAAATGTCTGGGTATGACTAATAACCTAGCAGTTGAAATTAAAGGGGAGTGTTGACATATTACTTTCAACTGCAGCGTTTTTTTTGGAAAACCGTCTGAAGACTCCCCGCACCGCTTTTCACGAAATGGTGGTAATTCTCTCGGGGCAGCGAACACATTCACCTACTGACACGTGCCCTAAGTGGTTTTGCAAAAACAACTTTCCTGGCGCATAAAGTTCATATGGTTTGACCATGCGATATTGCCGTGCGATATGGTAGCGGTGGCACATTTTTTTTGTCGAAGATCTAGGGAATGGATCTCTCGAACCAGAGATGAAGGATAAGAAATTAATTTATCGCCATGTGAAGTAATTAATGAAATTTACTGTAGTTGGTAAATGTAGTTGAAGTTTTTAATTTATTTTTTTTACGGCACAAGTAAAACGTAACATTTCTTTGTTCTTGAATGTAATGTAATATGAAATACGCAGCAGCGCAAGAGAAAGAAGTGAAAAAAAAAATTACACACAGCAGTGTAAATTTTTCAGAGGAGACAGAGTGTTTTTGTAATGCACAGCAATGAAGAGACAGAGGGCTCCAGTGATTGCAGGAAGTTTTACATAGGCGTGGCATGCTCTGATGTTTGTTTTTTATTTGCAACTTCTGTGAGCAAATTTTGTAATAGACAGTTTTATTAATGAATAGAAGTTTTTTGTGCGTGTAAAACTCCATCTCCTGGAAAAATTTTTTTGTTTTCTCTGTGTTAAAAACAGAGCATTATTCTCTGTTTATTTTTTGTTTGGAATTATTAGAAATTCCCAACATGGGTTTATTGCCATCTTCTATTGTTCAATCGTCACTGGTAAATTAGCATCACCCAAATATTTTTTACTTTTTGAAATGCAATTGTTATTCAATGCTCAAAATCGATTGGGTTGTATTAAACTGATTATGTTTCAATTGATTGTGCAAATGGTGATAAAATAGGAGTGAACTACGCAATGCTCGGAGACAATCTGCCACCTGCAGACCAGGTGGTAACTTTGCTGAACGACCACAACATCGGGAAAATGAAGCTTTTTGATATAGACGGTGGTGCACTGAATGCTTTTGCAAATTCTGGGATGAATGTAATCGTGGGAGTCAGTAATAGCGATTTGCAGGCCATCTCCTCTAGCCAGGACTCAGCAAATGGTTGGGTTAATGACAATATTGTCCACTATTCCAGCACCAGTATCAAATATATATGCGGGGGGCAACGAGGTTTTTCCTAGCACGCAATACGTATCGTATCTTATTCCTAACATGAACAACATTCAAACCATGATACATAATGCAAATCTGCAGAACATCAAGGTCTCTACCCCTCATGCCTTCAATTTTATAGGAAACAGTTACCCGCCTTCAAAGGGAGCATTCAGTGATGATCTGAAGGATACAATGAGCTCCATACTCAAATTTATTTCAGATAACGGTGCTCCGTTCATGGCCAATGTGTATCCATATTTGAGTTACGTCGGCAAGAGCAACGACATTCATCTGGACTACGCTCTCTTTGAGCCCACGACTATGGCGGTGACAGACGGAGATCATAGCTACAGCAATTTGTTCGATGCGATGGTGGATTATGTTTTCTTCACAATGGAAGCCTTGGGATATTCCAACATCCTGGTCATTGTTACTGCAAGCAGATGGCCTTTTGCTAGGGCGGATGTGGCCACAACTGAGAATGCTCAGGCTTATAACAATAATCTCATCCAACATGTTTTATCAAATGCAGGGACACCCAAGAGGTTGGGTACGAACATCGAGACCTATATCTTCGCTCTTTTCAACGAAGACAAAAAAACTCGGGACGAGATAGAGCGTCACTTCGGGCTCTTCAACCCTGATCAAAGTCCTACATACTCTATCAACTTTTCTCCAAATTGAGCGTAACTCAATTCCCCAAATACCAAGTCGAAGAAAAAAATCCTTTATTATTTGTATGCAAAATGCTATGATATAAATCTATGGAGGATGCTACATAAATAAACATCCTCCCTCCATCTTAATAAAATGTGAATGCAAAGTGCCGAAGCCATCACAGAGTTACCTATCTTTTTTATTATGGAAGGACCACACCTTGAATTTCTAAAGAATATACACATGCATAATAGACGCAGTAAAGGCGGCCTTCCAAACAAGTAATTTTAAAGTTTGGAATGAATTACAAAACAAAACAGAAAAGATAAGAATATTTTAAATTACAAAACAATAATTATGGCTAAAACATAAATGAATATACTTATTTAGTTAGTTTATTGCTTGTTATATGGTAAAAATAATTAACTTTTACTCTCAAAGCCATAAAAAAATCTATATATCTATGCTAAGTAGCATAATTTTATATCAGTTTTAATGAGATAAATTAATTTATATTCTAATAAGTATTTTGATATATGATTTAAATAAATAGTTTGAATATTCAAGTTAATTAATATATTTCAATATGAACTTCATATGTATGCATATATCCATATTAATTGAGTTTAGCCTCAATGGTTAGGTGGAATAATTATTATCCTCTTTAAGTGGGTTCATTTTTTTCTCAGCTCATGTATTGTTGATATATTGATGCTCTCAAACAATGTAACTATTGCTCTCTAAGTGAGATTATACTAATGACTAGCCTAGTACCAACAACCACTTTCCTTCTATTAGCCCCAATGTTTTTTTGTCACTTCCTAATTATGATTAAGATGTTAATGTCACTTTTAACAAAGAAAATAGATTGTCTCTAAATTCAAAATAGATGTTTAGTTGGCTTATTATACAAATTTTAAGTGCTTATATATATATATAAATTTTTGGATTTTCTTAAAAATAATAAAATTTATTATAATTTAATTATTAATTTCATTACTTTTTGGTAATTACATTGCAACCGTCATTTAAAGTGTTTTAATAATCCTTACAACTCACATAATTCTCTACAATATCGGTAACTAATCCATAAACTATCATGGTTATTCTAGTGGAGACTTTGTCACAACATATATGATAAATTATATTTGAAAATTTGGCATCTAAACTATGAGGGTTTATCTCTTTAGATTTCTAGATTTGCAGATTATTGTTTATTATATATGCATGCAAATTAAAAATTATGCATAAAATAGAGAACAATGAAATAAAACTCACAAGTGATGATTTGACAAAAGATATAATTTAGGGAACCCCTTTCGGAGAAAACCCAGTTAGAAGGTGAGGACTCCATTCTCTCTTTCTCTTAGTAAAAAATGTCTATGAGTAGAAATAATAAGGTTTGTTGTCTATGGGATACTAATGTGAATAAATCCTCTCTGTGGGCTCTCTCCCTATCCCTCTCAACTACTTTGCTCAACTATTGAACAAATGCACTAAAAAAAAAAAAAAATCGAACCCCTTTTCCTTCTAGCGACTCGGTTATAACAAAACCCTATATCGTACTAGTGTTTAGGTTTGACTAACAAAACTCTTAACAAAAATTACAATATTGACTCTTCTAGAGTCTTACTCATCATGATCATGTTTCTAGCCCCTTTTCTATGAGTAATGGGGGATGATGTTGCATCCTCTCGAACTATAGTGGCAAGCTGAAGACAAACTTTTAAGTGGCATAAATTTTGCATATGGATAATAATTGAGGAAATTATTGCACCATTGGAAAGGTATCTATGTGTAGAATGGGAAAAAAAATGATGCACTAGGGAGGAAAATTTCTATCACAAAAAACGTTGTTTGATTCCTCAAAATGCTCCCAAAAGGTTTCATACCCCACTTTTCCAAACTGGGCCCCACTGGTAAAACTGGTCCTCTGAGCTCATTCCTCCACCTTTTCCACTCTAAAACCATAAAGATGGATGAAAAAAATATAATGATCGAATCCCTGTCGCACCTCACCATTTTCGAAGAGTTTTTGTCTCCAAAAGATTCTACTGAATAAGGTGAGAAAATGTTTCCTCCACCCTCTCTCAAGTGTACCATTTAGCCTTGGTTGGAAGTTGTCATCTCAACCAATATACCAACAGTCACGCTGCCACTATCTTCTAGTTCTAGACATCTTTTGCAAAATTGTTTGCTCTATCAACTATGCCCGAGTATTTGGTGCCCAATCCTCTACAAAAGGTAGGACATGTTCATATTCTCGATCTAGCATGGAATTCTCATAGAGTTTCAGATTCTCTACATTCACAATTGAATAAATGCACATGTATGAAGGTAGACTGGATCTATAGGTTTTATCTCCCACCTTTTTCGGTATCTCAAACTAACCATAACACAAAGCCTTGATTTTCTTACAAGCACTTTGTAGTGTCCCATTTTCAATTGTAACCATATTCTGTGTTCCACCTTAAAATACTTCTCTATTATGTGTTGATCAAGTTTGGCCATGTATTTTTTGTGTGACTTCTTCATTGTCCCTTCTACCTTTATATGAATTTCCTAATATATTTCTACACATTTTTCAACCCTCGAGTAATTGCTTATAAGATCCTCCCTTACTACCCATATGTAATATCGAAAGGGGAAGCTAGAAAATATCCAAAAAACGTTTCAAATGAGGTTCACCAATAGAAGTTTGAACTGCTTTGTTATAATAGTCCTTTATATGTATATCATATTTTCATCCTAGGTCTTCAAATAGTTATGATTATAACCATCCAAATTTCAACCAAATTCATGTTAACTACTTCTATCTTCCAGTAAATACTTGGATAGAATGTTGTAGACCTCTTCAACTTTGTGTTTATGATATCCCAGAATGTATTCTAAAATTCATTAAGAAATATCATGTCCCTATTTAAAGTGAATCTCCTTGATATCAAAACGTACACCCAAACCTATCCAAAGAATACATTTGTTGCTTCTTCCCCACCGATGGTCATTTTACAAGGCATTAGAAGACACATCCTGTTGTACATGTCAACTTCCATAAATAGGTGGTCATGCCCCTTCACAGTTCTTAGTAAACATCCCACAACATGTACGTTCTTCCCTAGGGATGAGTGGGTACCCTTTCCCCACTAAAAATTCTTTCCACTTATTATAATGGCATGGAGTGGTGTTGCTACCACTGAAAACAAGTATATGGATTTTCCCAAGTATTATGCTTCCCCAACAAAAATCCTAACATCGAAACCATTAGTAGGCACACGCCATTTCATGATAACCTCCATATTTGTAGAATCTATCTTCATGTATCCTACTCCTATCACATAGCCCAAATACACCAAAGAATGTTGTGCAAACTCACACTTCTTGAGATTTTTTAGGAGCTAGTGATTCCTTAATGTCTTTAACACCTGTGTAAAATGTTAGATGTACTCCTCCCACATAACATTGTATAACAATGTATCATCCAAATAGACAATAACAAATGAATCTATAAAAAGATGCAATATATCATTTATTAACCTCATAAACATAGTTGTTTCACCGCATACATCAAATGGTATTTCTAACCACTCATACAAACTGTGCTTAATTTTGAAGGTGGTTTTCTAGGTATCTTCTTCTTTGGCTTGAACTTGGTGATATCTAGACTTTAAGTCCAACTTGGTCAAGTATTTCACTTGTTACAATTGATCCAACTTATCATCTATCCTGGGAAGGGGATACCCATTCTTGAGCATGATCTTTTTCAACACCTTAATATATACACATCCGCTAAGTCTTATCCTTTTTTAGCACTATGATAATGGGTGACCCACATGGTGATGTACTCGATTGAATGAAATATCGTTCCAGTGACTGCTTCACCTCACTTGCTCATTTAATAGACTACCTATATAACTCAATGTTTGGTAATGGTGAGTCTGTCAATGGCTAGATATCGTGCTCCACTTCCATCTTAGGCAATAGCCCTTTAGGCTCTTGGAACACAATAATATATGCCTGTAACAACTCTTTTAGTTTTTTCTTTTGTTTCTTAGTAAAACCCTCTAGGGATGCCTTTCCTTTTGCTGACTCTTCTAAAGATTGATTTTATCTTAAAAATAGTAAAATATACTTCTTGCCATAATTGATCATTTTCTTGGCTTATTTAGCACTTACTAGCTGGCCTTTCCTTTCACTGACTTTTATAAAGATTGATTTTATCTTAAAAATAGTAAAACATACTTCTTGCTAGAATTTATCATTTTCTTGGCTTATTTAGCACTTACTAGCAAAATTATTGACTTGTCTTTGTGCGCATTAATGGTGAATGCTTTTCCATCCTTGACGAGATGATATTGGTTGGCTCTCAACATGAATATTTCATCTCACTTGTACATATAGGGACTTCCAAACACCACTCCACATACATCAAGGGGAACCACATCTAGTTGTAGTGGTTATAGTGGTTTTGGAGATCTTTGCACTGGTGTGTTGTGGATATCGTTTTTTATCTTTTATCCTTTTCCACTTCTTCGACTCTCCTTAGAAGTTTCCTTTTTATCCTTCTACTTCGATTTAATTGATTTAACTTTCTTTAGGCTTATGTTCTCTATGTATTGTGTATCTACAAAAGTCTCACCCATCAATCTAGGCTTGACAAACATTACTTGCTTTTGCATCTAGCTATGGAAAACCCCCAAATGTACCTTGAGGAGAAAATATGGGTTTTATGGGTAGATACTTATCATTATTTCCATGTTTCTAACAATTTTAGTGTACTCTTGTACACTTTTCCCTACTTTTACTTGAAGTAGTGCTACTAGATCCACTAGTACTCTACATACCCAATAGGGTAAAATTATGACTTTATGAGGCTTTTAAAGTCATCCCACTTAGTAACTAAATGATAGTTTCTATGTGGCTTTCCCACCAGGTCAGTGTATGGTGCTCTAATTTAAACCAGAAAAATGAAATCTTATGTTCTCTCTCTATATGATGAGCACTCTAACAATCATATAATTGCTACAACCAATGATTTACCTTCATAGCATGGATCTAATCTTGGTACAACATGATATCAACCTTTTCTTCCATATTGAATAGGGACTGTGAATTGTTTGCAACATTCAAGCTAGGTTGATATCTTTCAAGCTCTTTCTTGTGACTTGTGCTTTTTTTCTTCCCCATCTCCCAATCTCCCATATGATCATTCCTCTGCATTAGAACCTCAATCTTCTCTAAATAACCCAAGATTTTTTTTCAAGTCTGACATGGTAAGATTCACATTACGAATTATATCTACACCTTGTGCTTCTAGCCATGAAAAATTCTCCTTTGTAGGATCACAAAGGTTATTCATAGATTCCTCAATGATGACTAGATTTTTTTTACTATTGCCTTAGATGATCTATATCCCTTGCAAATCTCCATAATATACCCAATAAACTACTATGATACAATATCATCCATAAATTGTTATAGATATTTCCCTAAACAATTTTTCACAACAAATCTAATAAATTATACTTAAAAATATAAAGTGTAGACTATGATGTTTTATTTCTCTTTAGATTTCTGGATTTGTAGTAATTATTTATTTTGTATGCACACAAATTAAACATTATACATAAAATTAAGAACAACAAAATAAATACTCAAAATATACAGTTTGACACAATATGTAACCTAGGAAACCCTTTCAAAAGGAAACCCAAGTGGAAGTGAGGCCTCTCTGCACTCTCTCTCTAAATAGAATATGGATGTGAGTCGAAATAATTAAGGTCTATGGCCCATGGGCTCCTACAATGCACAAATACTCTTTGTGTGATCCCTCCCTATCCATCTCTATTACTATGCTTGTCTAAATAACAAATGCACTTGAAAATAATTTAGCCCCTTCTCCTCCTAGTGGCCTAATCAAGTGATCAGTATTTAGCTCAAAAATAAAAGAGCTCAAAATTTCTCAAAACCTAAACAAACGTATTTGTCTTAGTGATATGATCCCAATGCAACTTGTTTAACTCAAAATCGTGTTCCTATGAGGAAGATATTGTGTTCTATCTACTTTGCTAAATAGAGGAATTTTTGCAAAAAAAAGGTTTTGTCACTGAACAATTAACAATCTGTACTACTGACATGGTAGGTGATTGGGAAGGAAAAAGTGATGGTTCATGTCCAGTAAGGACTCACCAAGTGACGCGTTGTGGTTGGTTAATGGTTTTATGTTTTGCCTCGTTTTCATTGGTTGGAGGATGGACCAATGAGGAGGGGACATGTGGCAAGCTTGGAGGCTGCCACTTGTCCCTCCCCAAAGGTTTGGTATATCGACGCACAGTGTAGAATTTTTATGGACATGTCGACAGGCTTGAACCCTCAACCTTGCTCATGAATTTCCCACACCTTATCATTATACGACCACATTGTGACTTAACATTCAATGGTCACATATTATATTTGTTATGTTATGACTTGGCGGTTCGGGGGAGGAGGGAGCCAACCCAGCAGTCTAGCCCCCTCCCATGTGATCGTTACCACAAAATCAGAGGTTGGGTTAACTCATAACCATTGGAATGTATGCCACCATGTTTCCACTATTGCGAAGACCGCCAAGCTAATGATTGGCCTAACTATGCACTTAATGCGCTAATCAAGTTTTACACCTAATTAAACACAAGTTTATCCTTAATTAATGCGCAGTTAGTTTGGTGTCATATTGGGTGGAGCCCACAAATTTGGTGGTAACTCCTAATTTAGTGGAGTTAACTGAAGTTCCTCCAGCTTTAGTGGAGAATTCCTAGGATAAATTAATCTTTCCCTAACTTTTGCAAAATTCGACCAAATTGGGATCAAGAAAAGGCATTCCTAGCTGATTTTGATGCTTTGCACACATTGAAGCACGTTTCAAGAGTAATAGAGCATTGTAAACAACAATTTTTTCATTTTGAGATAATAGAGAGGCCAGAGCCATGGAAGCTAGACCAAGAAGATATAGCCCAAGAGGGTGAACTCCTTCATCAAAACATTGTTCTAACTGTTCATTTTGATGGTTTTCTATACATTTGTTTATTGTTGTTAAACACTTTACTTTCATGCTATTTTTCTCATGACTTTGACATAAAAGTTGACATAAATTTACCTATTCATTTGCAAACACCATAAAGGAAACCTATGCACATGAAGCAAATGATTAGCAGTTGTTTTTAATTATGAAGTTGAAATTAGAACAACAAAAGTAACATTCAACAACAGATCAAGTTGGTATTAGAGTCAAGGTTGTTTTCTTGATTGCTTGAGTTTTGTGCAAGCAGGTTTTAATGGTTGCAAATTTGTGATGCTTACAAGATTAAAGTTGCAGAGAGGAGAATGGAAAATATTGGTTGTAACTCCTGAGGTAATGCACAGAAGAAGGAGAGGCACAATGCCACAATCTCCACCCAAAGTTCCAATCCCAGCTGCACTTGAAGTACCTCAAGTTTTACCTTCAATTAAGATTGAGTAGGTACAAGAAGTACGAGAAGCTTAGCTTGAATCCAAAGCCATCATGTCTAGAGGAGGAGAGATTGAAAGTCTTTAGAAGAGGAAGCATTCAAGAAATATTTCTATGACTTAATTGACATGGTTAGAGTCATCTATGAAGAGAGGAATACTATAATGGCTGGAGAGAGTTCTAAGCCCCCACATTGAGAGGGAAGCTCAGGAGATGAAAAAGATGAAAAGAAGGATTCAAAGGGTAATGGAGGAAAGCCTCCTCCATCTCCACCATCTTCATCATCCAAATCATCTCAGACAAAATCATATTCCACTTCCACCACCAAAACTATTCATACTAACTCAAAAACCCCATAGCAAAAATCTCCCTTACTCAAATTAGACATTAAGTTTGAACTTCCCATGTACAATGGTGAGGTGTATTATCGTTCTGTATTTTTGAGGTTGTGGGAGTAAATACATTGGACAACATCAAAACCACCTTTGAAGCTAGGATCTAGCCCTCCTAGCTTCAAAGAGGGAACTCTCTTTATAATTTAGCTTGGTTTTTAAGTTGATTTTAGGCTAGTTATGATTGGTTGGTTGTTTGTTTGAATTTTTTTTATTGGTTGGTTGGTTGATTTGATTAAATTAATTTCTTTCCATTGGGCTATGAAGTCAAATTAAGATGGATGCTGCATCAAAAGGTTAAAGGAATAATCACAGGGAAAGCTAGTTACATTTACTGGATCTTTAAATTGAATTATGGAATGGAGAAAAGAGATGATTCAGTAGTGATTCAAAAGAATTTAAGAATTTCTAAATTAGACTTCACAAGAAAACATACAGATTATAAACATAGCCCAAATAAGGTGCTCAATAACATATGTTATTTTTCACATCTCATGTGTTACAATTATATTTCAGATGATAAACAGACAGAGAATAACAATGGAAACACAATTACACTAAGAAAAACATCACCAACATATTGCAACACAAGTATCATGTGAAGAGTCTTTTTATTAATGATGCTCCAATAGCATGGAAAAATCAAAGAATTTGATAAAAAAGGTTACAATGATTAGGAATAAAACCTCAATACTTCAACTGAATGAAGTATTTAAACATAATTTTCAAAAAAGATTACAATTAATGGGTCACTGACATGGCATTATATTATTAACTTCAAACTAACAAAAATTAAATAGTGCGACCAAAGGACGTGAATTGGCGAAGTGATTTGGACATCTGGCATTGCTTTGGTGGAGAAGAGTTGTTGAGAGGCCACTATTTGTGTGTCACGCTGGTGAAGCTGACCCTTTCTTTAATCCTAGAATTCACATAGTTTCTCCCACCGCTTGTCATCTCGAATGGAATTTTTTGTTACTTTGCAGTAGATCTCATCTACCTCAGTATACTGAGAGAATGTCGGTTTTACTACAAAATGTGTTTTATCTCATGCTAGATGAAACTCAGGTTGTTGATAGCTTCACAAAAATATATCCCTCTCATAGCACCTTTGATGTGGGAAGACTTGGCCGTATCCTTTGCAATGTCTTTCAACTTCTTCATATAGTCTTCCCTGATCATCATCTTATCATTGATCACAAATAAAGAAGGTAGGACTTTCTTATTTAATGCTTATATTCTGGTGAAAAACCTATTAACTACTACCTCCAAAGTGTGAATTTATCTGTCAATTGCACAACCAATTTATTTTTTGTCATAACTTTCTTTACTTCTAAGATTGTTTGTGTTCTTTCATCTATTCCAAAATCATTGAATTCAAATATTTTTTTAGTGTTGAGAAATTTGATGATGTGGTTGTCCGTGGTAGGCATTTCACCCAATTCATTATTGAGAGTGGAAATGGCCTACCTAGCTGTCCCCATCAACTCTTTCTGCTCAAATATAATTTGGATATAAGGTTAAATTTCATCCATTTCCTCAATGATGTTGTTCCATATAATTTCTTTGACTTGGGCCAATGTGTGGCCAATAGAGGTCTCAATTGCTAATTTAATCCATATTTCTACCTAGTTTTGACCTCTTTGTAGCTCTACTGCATGGAAAGTCTCAATATTTGTATTATGATCTTGTAGAAGATTTACTTGAGCCTACAATGTTTTGATTTATTCAGTTTGGAGAGGCATGTTCTACACTGCATTTCCTAACTAATCTGTAGCAGCCCTTGTTCTTGTTGTAGAAGATGTAGTTGTAGGAATGATTGTGATAGGCAGTGTTCCAAAGAGACAACAACCATTTTCGCAGTTTTCTCCTTTTATTTGATATATTTCTCATCTTTGTCTCCATTTGCTTCAACTGTGCACTTTGCTCCATGATGAGCTTCATCATGTTTGCTTTCTGTGACTTTGTTTCTTCAATGTCCTTAGCCAGAGTATCTTCTATGGGTGGTACTTTCAACTGCTTCCTTAGTGCTACTATGTTTGTATTATTTTTCCTTACAAGCTCTTCTACAACATTGATATTTGCAGGATCATAACCTACTTTTATCACCAAGTCCTTTGAAGCTTTGATCCTTGTGTCTTTGGCAAGTGCAAAGACCTTCTCCATCTTTAATTGTGATTGGACATTGGCTAATGTAACCTACAATTTTAGACAAACTCATAGCAGTTTTAGTGAGAGTAGATGAAATCAATTGTCCAGTTTTCTTCTACATCTCCATTTGGTCAATGAGATGTATGTCTTTCACTTCAAATTCAAATGATGTCTTCTTGTAGTCTGATGCTTCCTTGGGCTGCGAAATCTGTGCTTGGAGGAATACCATTTTCATTTTTCCTTTCTCTAAATCAATGGTTAGTAGCAGTCTACTTTGAGAGCTGGAATTTTTCTTCTAGAACAGATTATATGTGTTGATCTTCAGGGCCTCATTTCTCACTTAAATCTCTTTGAATATATCAAATATACGCTTTTCTATCTCGCTTGTGGTAGATGTGCTGGTCTGCATAACCTGTTGTTTATCTTGTGAAGTTGTCGAGGTAGTGGGAGAAAGTGTAGTGTGATCACCCACCAATGCGGAAATAAGTGGCTCTTTGGTGGTGATAACCTTCTCTTGCTCTGAATCCTTGAATAGGCTTAGTTTAGAATGTAACTTAGCCTTCTTTATGTACATGTTTTAAAGTCTTCACTAGAAATATCAGTCACTGAAGGTGACTCTTATTCTATGCTCCTCTTTGTTGATTTCTCCTTTGTGATAGGAGTTTACACTGTTGAAGTGGACACTAACTTCTCATCTACCTCTTGAAGAGTATTCTCAGTCCATTCTAGTTGCTTTTTATATCTTTCAATCTCTATTCTAGCTACGTGAAAATAATTAGTAGATTTCTTCTCTACCCTCAACTTGGAGATGACCCCTAGTGTATCATACGACCAAGTGAAACTAAGGCTGAATTGCATCTCTTTCAGTGATTTATCTGCTTCTTCCCTTGTTGCCCTGTTGTTGTAAATGAAAGGCCTTATTTGAGTTTTGATTTTGAATTGAGATTTCTTCTTGGAAGCTACAAAGTGAATTTCATCCATATTGAGCATTTTCCTGATGTATTCTAGAGAAAAAATCCTCATTGGGAGGAATTTTTGTAGCTTGTAAGGGGCTATATCACACCCAAATATCCTCTTGTGTCATTATTATAAAGATACCAATCCCTTGTCTTAACTTGGTCTTATAGCTATAAAACTTTCTTAATTTCCTCATTGATCCTTGGCTCTGTGTTGATGCTTAGGAGAGTGAGTGTTGGATGTAAAAACATCTCTATGAACTGTTTGTATGAAAATTCCTATTGTTCCTTCATTATCAGTGTAGTCTAGAAGATGACTGATTGTTGATTTCCTTCTTCATCCATCTTTTGTAAGGCAAGCTTGATGTTGTCTCCCTGAAAATATAAAAACATATAAACTAACACAAAAGCATATTGAATACTTCTTTAGTTTGGAATCTGATAAACTACTCATGGATAGAATCTGCAAGAAATTGGCCAAAGTTAAACAAGATGGAAGGCTTGGAATCTACAGAGAAAATGGAAAGAAATCCTATAATTACCTCATCTACGCACTGATTAGTGTAATAGCCAAGGAGGTAGGAGATGATTGTGATGATTTTCTTAGCTCTCTCAGGGAAAATAGAGGATGGATAGGGAGGATTCTTCTTGGGTAATAGGGCATCTTTATTCAAGAAAATCTCAAGGGTTTTGGCTCTCTTACCAAAGTCCAATTTTTGATATAATTCAACAAGTCATTCATAAGAATAAGGGGTGGCATTCTCTGTTGAGGGGCCCTCATCATTTGCTCTATAGCTTAGGGAGTGAGAGTGAACAAAATTTGTCTAGTGGGGGCAATAATAGCTCTTTGGATAGGCAGATAACATGCATGACATTTCTTAACAAATTCAGGGGTGTCGTGGGTAAAAGGAAAGATATTGTGGGGCTAATTGGATTACCACAGTTGAATATCATCAGATTTATATATAAACTTGTCCTCGAGCCAGTAATACATCTCAAAAAGATCAAATTCACAAAGAGTTTCATGAATTTTATAATCTCTGTCTACCAAAAGGATGCGGTGAAAATAAATTGGAGGGTGGATCAAAGGACCCAACGGTTCTTCTGGCCCCTTGTCTTTCAGACACATGATTGGATAAAGCTAAGGACAATGGTGAAATATAGATTACAAGTTTACATTGTGCAAAAAGGACTTGGAATCTGTAGACATGAAGACAAGGTACTGACCTGAAATTGAGTGAGAGGACAATGTCCCTAGCCGGGTGAAATTGTTGGAGTTCGCCCTAGGAAACCTGTAACAGGACAATGACAATGGCAATGTGAAAATTAGTAACCAGTGAATGGGCTAAAAGAGGGATTATATATTATTTTGTCTTTCCCGTTGATGGAGGCACGGGTCCATTGAATTAATGATTAAGAAAATTAATTGCCTAACGAATTAATTTTTGGGGGAGCAGATGTGATTGGCGTGATCAATGGATAGATGATGTGGTGACTAGAGGGAGTGCAACAGATAGAGCAGTGGTATCGGGAGGTGGAGAAACTGCTTTTCGAAAGGGGGGGGAGATTAATGGTTTTGGTGGAGGGGAGTGTGAAATCATGTGGTGTCGACATGTTGTGGTGGGCGCGGATTCTAATACCACCCATTTTGGACCCACCTTTGATGGTAAAGTTTGGATGGTGAGGGGAGGGGCGAAATGTATTGTGGGCCATCGTATGTTGAGAGGTGGGCATAGATTAGCGGAGAAGTGGTAGGATTTTAAGGTGATGTGACTAGGATTTCAGTGGGGTCAGAAGATAAGAATTTAATGCAGAGAAGGGAAACGATTTGAGTGTATGGTAGGGTAGGATATGAATGGAAATGTGAGTGGATGGGTGACTTTGCGGTATTGAAACTTAGGAATAGGGGATTAACATATCAGACTTTAGAGTAAAACTTCAATCCTTTTTCCTTTTCTCTACACATGAAATGTATTTGAAATTCATCTTAGAATAAAACTTTCATGCTTTTCCTCTAACCACAATAGTGCTTCTACCTACCCTTTCTCATTTCAATTCTTTTTATAAGCTAACATTTTCTCTTCTTGCTTTGTACGGTGCTTTTAAACTAGGAGACCCAAATCACTTTTCTTTTGTGAAAATCTACCTTATCCTATCACTTATCTCACTATTGAATCAGATTAATCTATTGAATCAATTTTATTTCTACCTAGCTACTGATTTACCAATATTAAATTGTTTGGTAAACCTTTATTCAGTAACCTATTTAACAAAAATTTAAATGTGTTCAGTCATGACTAAATTGTATGACCTAAACAGGATTTCAGTCATTGTGGCATTCAAAAAAAAATCACACAACCGTATTTGATACTGAATTAAAATAACTAAGTTATCAGTAGTGCCATTGATACTTGTAGCACTTTCAATATTATTTTCTATTTTTTCTTTTGTGGGGTTCTTATTTCCTTTTTTCTTATTTATTTTTTAACATACCCTCTTTTCATTTTCTTTTTTCATATTTTCGGAAATCATTTGAATATTAAAATTATGTACAATATGAAATCACAAATATTAAATAATCAATCACCTTGGGATCCTATAATTTATAGGACCCTAACAGCGACTCTAGCTGGGGATGGCACTTCTCCAAGTGAAGTATCAATAATATATGATGAGTAGCCTTGATTACTTCATGTATATAATGTCTTCATCTGATTTCTTTGTTCTTTAAGATACTATTGATAGCTCATCAATCCAGGCTTAAGGCTTTCACTGCGAGCTTCAACCTTTGTTAATAAGTTACCCAATCAAAACCATAAAGACTATGATATTTACAATGATGAAAGGAAAATATGTAGGTTAATAAAAGTAGTGTTTTAGCATCTTTCCATTGACAGGACCTCCAAGTATCTCTGCTCCATCTATGTCCTTAAGGTAGAATGCATTATTTCCCCTGAAAGCAAAATTAATATATGGCTTGTTCCAAAGATTATCAAACTTTCCATGTTTACCTTTGTCTTCTCTCCTTGAATCCCATCTCAAAACTTGGTCCCCAATGTTAAAGTCATCATCTTTTGTTCTTCTGTCAAAGATCTTTTTAACATTTTCTTGAATAACTTGGGTCTTGTTGTATACTTCCTCCCTAGACTACTGCAACTATATAGTTTGACTAATCCTTCTTTGTACATCATTTAGTTCATCTTGCACTTCATGAATGATCTTCATGACTGGAACTCCTAAGGAGGATGGAAAACCGACATCCATCCCATAGACCAATTGGTATGGTTACATTCCAATTGATTTTTTAGTAGTAAGTTTGTCATCCCAAAGTGCATTGACCAACTTGTTGTGCCAAGACTTTTTGTTGTCCTCTAACATCTTTTTGATGATGTTTACCAAACCTTTTTTTGAGGATTCAGCCAACCCATCACCCCATTACCCTGAGGGTAATAAGTTGTTGAATTTCCCAGAGTAATGTGGTATTTATGGTAAAATTCAACCATATTTTTAGATTTAAAGGCTGCAACATTATTAGCGATGAGTTTTCTAGGACAACCAAATATGGAGAGGATATTAGCCTCAAGGAATCTAATAATGACAACATCAATGGCATTTCTAGAAGGGGTGGCCTCTATCCACTTGGTAAAGTGGTCAATGGCTATAAGAATCCACTTATGTTGGGCAAAGGAAGAGGGATGAATTTCACCAATGAAATGTGATCCCCATTGCTAGAAAGGGCTTTCAACATAGATAGGATTTAAGGGTGGGGGAAAAATTTTCTCTTTCCCTAAAAAATATGGCATTTATGACATGAGGTTACTTGTTTGTGAATGTCAGGGAAAAGGTTACGCCAGTAGAAACCATCTCTAAAGATTTTATTGGCGGTAGTTTTCCAATAATGATGTCCACCACAGTCACCTACATGGAATTCCTGCATAACTTTATCTACATCATCCTTTAACAGGCATTTAAGTAAAATACCCCCAACATATTTCCAATACAAAACATTATCTATAATGGAAAACTTAATTGCTTTTAAATTCATAAATATTTCCTTCTTTTTCAAACCAGGAGGAGCATTTAAATTAAATAAAACATAAAGCAAGTCTGTATACCTGGGTGAGTTCATAAATGCCTCATAAATTTGTGAAGTCACTCATTCCTCTTGATTATTTAATGTATCAATCAAGTTAATGTCTGATGCATGGAAATTTCACTCAGCCATCAATTTAGCTAGTCCCTGACCTTTGATTAACTTGGTGAGCTTGATTTCTAAGTCATATTCCAGAATGAGAGCAATCCATTTGACTCACTTTCCATTAGGTCCATTCTATGTCAAAATTTCCTTAACTATTGCATTAGGTACATAAGCAATAATATGGGAAAGAAAAATATATACTCTAAAATATTTTATTGCTTTAACCAATGCAAAGGCCTACTTTTCCATAATATTGTATTTCAAAGATGCATCTCTTACTAAAGAATGCAATATGTTTTGCAAAGCCTTCATTGTTTTTTTGTAGTAAAACTACTGCAATAGTGTGTTCAGAAGCAAAAGACAAGATTATGAAATATTTGGTAAAATCTGGGTTGATCAACATTGGTGCCTTGGCCAATGCTTGTTTAACTAAGTCAAAGGCTCATTTAGCCTCAATACTCCACTTGATTTCAGAATCCTTTTTAAGCATGTTTGTTATGTTCCTAAGAATTTCTATGAGGTTAGGAATAAATCTCATTAGGAAATTGATTTTACCTATAAAATACTGAAGCTCTTTGATGTTTCTTGGATGACTAATTTTTAATGTTGCTTCAATTCTTCTGGGATCTATCCTAATTCCATCCTTGGAAATAATGTTATGAACAAGTTTTCCTTCCTCAAGGCCAAACATTGTCTTCTTAGGATTGAGTGAGATGCCAAACCTCCTACATTTTTCAAACACTCTTCTCAGATGTGCTAAATGTTCTTCGTCAGTTTTAGAATAGACTATAATGCCATCTAGATAAATCACAATAAAATGGGAAATTTCATCAGCTAAGGAGATATCCATTACTCTTTGGAAAGTTGCTCCAGCATTCATTAAGCCAAAGGGAATTTTCACGTACATGAAGGTTCCCCATGGTGTAGTGAAGGAATCTTTATCCTGGTCATCAAGGTGCACTAAGACTTGGTTGTAACATGAGAAACCATCTAACAAGGAAATCCTACCAGAGATTACCACCTTTTGCAATATATGATCCATTTTAGGTAACGGGTAATTTTCTTTAAGGGATAACTTATTTATATCTCTAAAATCAATACACAATCGATATCTCCAGTTTTCTTTCAAGTAGGTACAATGTTAGACAGCCATTTAGAGTACCTAAGAGGAGGTATAATTTTAGCATCCTTTTTACTTCTTTCTCAATCAAAGGGATTAGGAAAGGATTTAACCTACGAAGTTTTTTCTTAAATGGTTTTTGATCTTCCCTGATTGGATTTTATGGTGTATGATGCTAGTCTCATATGCTTTTAGATCCTCATAACTCCAGGCAAAGACATATGTGAACTCTTTTAAAAGGGATATGTATCATTGTTTTGTGATAATAGGAAGTGATTTTGAGAGTTTTATCATTTTAGGATTATGCTCACTACCTATATTGCATTCTTCTATGTCTGTCCCTGTGGGTTGCATTTTTTTATTTTTTTCCACGTCATTAAAATCGAAACGTTCTTATAATGGAACTAAACCCCTATGCAGAACATTATCCTTAAGCTCTATTACTTCAAATTCTTCTTTTTATGGATCTATTTCATGCAATTCTAATTTATCTCCATGTTTATTGACTAAAATATTTTCATCAGAATCATCAAGCTGCTTATCTGTACTAACATATTCAACAATCTGATTTTCTACTTCACACTCTAAATCTATGGTGTACTCTTCATACTCATCCTTGGATTGCAAAAGGCTTTAAATTTCTTTGTCACTTCCAAATACATGTGAATGTCTCATATTGTCAGGTAGAGCTGGACGATGATTAACCTCCATTATATATTGTTTGTTGGGGTGAGGCATTTTACATGTGCTATATGAAAAAGCTAAACCATTATCCAGGACATTTTGATTTCAGGGAATGACAATAAGATCATATTCTTCAAAAGGTCCTAGAAATTCAAGCACATCATTTTTTTAGGCTCTCAACCTATGATGTTTGGCAGCATACTCTCCCTTGATCTATCTTACAATTAATTCAGAATCCCCATGAACAACAATTCTTTTAGCACCTAACTTCTTCAATTATTGAAATCCTAAGAGAAGTGCCTCCCACTATATTATTGGTGCAATGAAAGTTGAGTTTATAAAAATGACCCTCTGCATGGTTGTTCCCTGGATTGGACACCCAAACACCTACCCCTAAACCCACTTTTCGACAAGAGACATCAAAGCTCGTGTTCCAAAAAGGTTCAATTTGAGTGTTTTCTTGCACAATTAGAGTTTGATTTTCATTTTTTTTACCAATATCATTTTCTTCTTGAGTAATATTTGCATCAATGCCTTCATCATTGTAAAGAATGAAGAGTCTAAGTTGGAATGAACAGAGTAGAGAGTGTAGTTTTGTGGTTTATCTTAACTGCTAACCATATACTTCATTAAAGTTTCCCTTTACAGTCTCCTCTGTTGACCAAACACTGGTATAGTGGCATAAGTCATGTATATTTGTAGGGTTCCTTGTAATTTTTCTCCCCATGATTGTGACAACAGTATGCCATACTTTGCGGGAATGTCAACAACCACTATATTCATCACTAGACTTTTAGCAGGGATTTGGGCTAAAGTAACACACAGGTTTTTGATAAGACCTAGGAACCTAATTGTTATAGACATATTTGGGAACATCAACCCCAACTCACATTTCGATGTATTAGGGTTCATCAACACCTAAAATAGTTGTTTTATGCCCTAAAGGAACTAAGTCATTTGAATGCCTCATTCCCAAAAAGTTCCATCTCAAAAATCATCTAGAAAGTGCATAAAATGAATCATTGCTGAAAGCCCTGTGTTAGTGTGTTATGCATTATAGGTACTACACTATCAAAGTGCTATGCATCATAATTTGGCCCTCTAGTAGGTGCGATGGGCGAGGTAGGACAAAATTTTGGGAGACTTTGAGAGTTGGTTGCTCATGGAAACTTATAGAAACTTTTCATGTGCCACTTGCCTCTCTAAGTTCGCCCAAGGATGACCAAGGGAATTAGGAAACCAACTCCAATTCCCCTCTTTCATGGAACCAAATCCTAAAAATAGAAATGCATTCATCATTCCCATTGATGACTCAACCTCCTACAATCATCTATAAAAGGATCTGTCATCCAAGAGATCAGAAGGCTGAATTATTCTAAGTTGTACGGAGGTGCTGCTAGTTTCAGTATTGAGGTGAGATTATTGTGTTATTGTTGGTATGATCTTGCTGATTCATGAGGTGAAGAAAGCTTGAAGCTAGGAAGATGGCACTGGATCAGACTTCTTATGGGTTGTAATTATCCTTGTTATTAATAATGTTCTTCGAGATTTTTCCCAATTGATTGTGTTAACTGTAAATGCATTCATTTGTTTATCATATTTCTCATTCTATGATGTTTATGCTGTGATAGATCATTATGCTTTGACAGGTCTTTGTTTCTGTAGCTATGTAGGTACTCTCCAAGCATGTTAAGTACGGGGAGGAGTTACAAGATCGACCAAAGGAGAAGGAGATCAAGCGAGGATTCAAGCGAAATTTACAGGTTGGTCTATCATAATCTCTTTCTTATCTATCACTCATAGGAAAGATAACGAATTTCTTTGACTGTTGTTTCTAGGTTAGCTACCAAACCTAGAGGGCTAGCATTTCTTAGAAATACTAGTTTTCCCATAAAAAAATTGGAAACTCCACTGGGGAACAATGATGTTTTTTTTTGCTATTTCTTGCTCTATGTTGAATTATAGAAACTATAGATAGAGTTTGAAGCTATCCAGGAAGCTTTCGAACCGCTTTTGTTCTGCAATTGCATAGTAGATGAATGCTACTTCAGTCAATCTCTGGTTTAGTTTATATCTTGAGCATGTGATTTGCAAAAGCATCAAAATGACATTTTTGGTAGCTTAGTAACCTCTTAGGACATTCCATCACACTTTGCTTATTATTTTTCATTAAAATAAATCTTAATCCATTGAAAATTGTTGCAAATTTGAGCCAAAAACACTTTCAGAATCGCTCCCTGGACCATCGCACTGTCTTGAACTAGAACCTGAGATGTATCTCAGTTTCCGAAAAGGAAAAGTGCTATGCATCGCATTGTCTATCACTAGAACCTGTGATGGATGACTGAAACTCAATTTTCACATCTAGGAGTTGATGTTTTTGACTAGTTTTCATTCCTGTTTGGTTGCTTGCTAAATTTGAACAATATCTCATCATTGAAGCCAACTTACATCACTTATATCAACCTCTATTTAGATTAGGATTGGTGAATGTTTTTGTGTGTTTGTTTTTCATTTACAATTCATTGTTAAAATTAGTGCTAATCAATTTGTCATTTCGATAGAAAAAGTGTCATAAAATCTTCAATTTTCATCGAAAAAGTGAAGTGTCGCAAAATCATCCTTCATAGCTTATTGATTAAACTATCTTGGTGCATTTGATTTGATTTGATTTTGTTCAAAGTGTCGAAAAGATATCTATTCAAATTTGAAAGTGTCACTTTGAGTCTTCCTTTCTCTCTTTGAAGAAAAAGTGTTGAAATTTGTCATTTTGTGTGAAACATTTTGAGTCATTGTTCAATTTAGTTTTCCTTCTTGAATCATTCACATTAAGGAGAGCTGAAAACAAATACATGCATTTTTCATTTTAGCATTTTGGTTTGTGTGGAAAAAGGATGATTTGAGCAAATCGCATTAGTGTGTGCGCTTTGGTGTTTGCTTAAAAGTGCTTCTATGCTCTATCCCTTGTAGTTAGGATTTTCATTGGTCAAAATAAACGAAAAGATTTCTTATCATTGTAGATGCATATTTAGGAATTTCAGATCACATTTCACGGTGAACCATCAAAGGCAAACTTTTAAGAAAGATCAACTTTAAAATGAACCTCAATTAACTTAAGATCGCTTTGGAATCTAACGTAACACATTTAGAGGTCTAGGCTGGAGATGTGTTCCAGTGTCATTAAACCTAGTGGCTATCATTTTCATTGATGGTTGGGTGATTCCTCCTCTTTGATACAACAAGTGCTAGCATGGACTTGTGCTCCCCATACCATCATGTATATATTGGGAGACCGCAAGAGGCTTAAATCCTTTATCCATAGGAAACCAAGTTTGCCGCCTTATTGATTGCAATGAATTGAACACAACATTCTGGAAGATTGACTGCCGTACATCAAGTCCTTGTTAACTTCTCTTTAATTTATCACCAAGGTATATATTGCAGTTTTGCAATTGATCTGGTAAACCTTTTTGTCTAGATTTTCCAAAGTAGTCACTTTCATTCCTTTTTTACTCTCTAAAAGAAAAGGTCCATTTGAGCACTTGTCCTTTCAAGCTCATTAAAAATTGAAGGCGACTAGAGTCATCTTTAGCCTTTTCTCGACTCTTTAGAATTGAAAAAGCAAATTTATTTCCAAAGTGTCGTTAAAATAAATTAACCACGAAATAACATCACTTTCCCTTAGTTGATTTTTAAGTTTATCAAGTAATCCACAATCATGGAAGAAAGTCAATCAAAACCTTGTCGTTCGCAGAGATTAATGAGTCAACTATCTTTGCCTCTAGAAGCGAAACCAATTCGGACAAAGCGGTCTCATTTAACTAAGTCTAGTTCATATGGGTTATTCAGAACACTCGTTTCAACATCTTCAGAGACTCCGATTACTCCAATTATTTCCTATACATCTACCTTTAAGGAGGAAGTTTCACAGTTACCAGAGGACGTTAGAACTAATCCTAATTTAACAATAAATACTTTTGAACCTGAAACAACTCCATATAGAGTTGGTCCAAAACCCATTCCAGTTCAAACTGAGGTTACATCGAAACCAGGAGTTGTTCAAGAACCTCCGTTTCAGACTGTAGTTCATTTACCTGAACATCTGGATTTTGAATTTCAGGATCCACAAGTTGTTACCCCTCTAGCATCTGTCACTACAGAAACTACACCTTCTTTGGCTCTAGAAATATTTTACGAACCTGACGATCAACCTCTTCCACCTGGTTTTATTGCTATAGAGGAGATAGTATAAGATCCCCCATCTGACACCCCATTTCATTTTGGAACTGGGATTAACCTTTATCCTTCTACTCCTGAGTTTTCTTCCTTTAATTCTTCTTCATCGCGAGTTCCTGTCAAATCATTAGGACAACTTTTGGACAAGTTAACCATGTCTGAATAACCATCAACATCTAGGAATGTATCATTTGATGCAGCTGCAGCAGAATCTTTTGTTGCCACACCTTCGATGTTTTCTAGTATACTTGAGTCACACTTGTACGGTGCACCATATGTTCCGGTTGGTTACCAATCACTAGCTGGAACCCACTCAGGGGTTGCTTTTTCACCATGGTAAACTCCCATTTACTCATCTATAATTCCATCTAGTTTTTCTCACATGGAAACTCAATAATTTGATCCTACATGTTAGTATCAATTTGGGAAAACCAGCTATCAAAGACCAATATATCTGTTAAACACTAGACTTCCATCATATGGAGAGTAGTATGCTTACTCACCATTTCCTCCTTTTTCTAGGGGACAACCATATGAGAGTTTCCCACAGTATTCAGGTCAAACTGGAGTTAGAGCTAGTGGTTTGCAACCAATATTTCCAGATCAACCAAGGGTTGTATATCCAACACAACCAATCTAACCTGTGTCAAATATTGCCACTACACCTGTTATTACAAATGTGCCATAGTCACAAGCACAACCTATTGTATCTCAATAGGTCACAACTATTCCTTCTTCCTCGCAACCTCAGGTTTCAAGGCAAAAGGTTCAAGTTTCTCAGGTTGTTATACAACAACCACTTGTTTCTAGGGCTCAACAACAACCTCAGGTTAGTGTTCCTTTATCTAGAATGACTCAGGCCACACATGGGTACAATTAATCTGCAACTTGGTCAATCTTCCAGTACTATACAATAGCAGTTGGTCCAACAACCATGGCTGTCGCAATATCAAAAACCTCAATTCCAGCAATCCCAACACTAGTTCGGACTTGGTTGACATGCTCAAACTGGTCTTGGTCAATATCAAGTTTACCAAGGATCTAGGCAACAAGGATTTGTAGGTTATGGACAACCATGTTTCGAAACTAGTTATCAACAACCACCCTATACTGATTATGTCCAACAACCTTACCAAGGTTACCAGATGTAGATGCCCTACACTAGTACGAAAATACCTATTGCACAAGCAATTCCATCCTATCTTGGGTATGCTCAACCTGACCTGAATCAACAATTGCCATTTGAAGAAACTCTTGAACTACCAGATTTGAACCGGCTCACTAATGATCCAATTGTATATTCCCCTTGGTGGCTGGGGATTCCACATAAATTTCCATCTGACATTCCAAAATTAAATGGAAATCTAGGAGAAGATGCATCAAATCAGGTAATGACTTTCCATATATGGTGTTCATCCAACACCCTGAATGATTATCCAATTAGACTTCGTCTTTTCCAAAGGATTCTTACTAGTCTAGCTGCAAAATGGTATATTGAATTACCTAGAGTTTCTTTTGATAACTTGACCATTCTAGCCACTACCTTTCTAACTCACTTTTAGTTACCTATCAAGTACGAAACTTGAACAGAACTTCTTACCAACTTTAAATAGACTACCTCCACTGACATATATGATCATATTCATGAGTGGCAATGTCATCGTCAAATGGTAAAGATGTATGTTATAGATTAGCTTTTAGCTATGTGGTTTATAAAGTCCTTACTGCCATCTATCATTGAGGATGTGGCGAAAGGAGGAGTTGTCACAGAAGAGAAAGTCATTGCTCATGCCAAATATTTGGATCTGATTTATACACAATCAAGCACGCTCTATGACAAAATTCTTGATGCACCTAGACCAGCTTTCACCATTCCACCGCCTCCAAAATCGAGTAGGGACTCTCATGTCGTTGATGGTGTGATCGGTTCCTCGAGCACACAAAGGATGAGAGGACCATCTGGTCAAGCCCTTGATGTTTCCAATCAAAATGCAAATTCATCTGAAAACACTCTTGCCTCTGAGATTGATGTTGTGTCATCTGACAAAGGCAAAAATCCAAAGCAACCAGGAGGCAAGAAGAAAGGGAAGGATAATAAGAAGAAACAAGAGAATTCCACTCCTAAAAAATCATCTAAAATCCCTACTGTGGCTAGGAAACCTAATTATCCATGTTTGATATGCAATGACGAGAATTTCACAAGAGATTTTCCACATTGATCTTTGGTCTCTAAACTTTTACAGGCTTCAAACACCTCAGCAGTGCTGACAGATCTTCTTCCGAACCTAGAAACACATTTGGTTTCCACTAATAATGCTTCCACCTCCCAAGTTCTTATGATATCCATCGTAAATAAGAAAAATGATGTTCTGGTATTGACAAGGAATAAAGATTACAGGAATCCTTCATTGTTGAATAACTAGGCTATAGATCAACCTAGTACATCGACCACGACTTCACCAGAAGTTGTTCTACCAATTATTCCTGAATTAACAATTAAGCCACCAAAGGGAGTTGTACACAAATTGACATTTAATCCTCGTGCTCGAGCAACCCAAAATTATAACATAGTGGAGGATCTTGCTCAATCTCCTTCCACTATGTCGACACTTGAGATATTGCAAAATTGTCCCTCCAAACTGCAGGCTTTGTTATCAGCAATAGGTGGGATCGATCTAGTGGATTCCAATCTTGTGGTCTTTAATCATACAGGATATACACCACAGTTACCAGCACAACTAGCTTTCCTTATACAGGTAAAAGCCCTCAATAAAAATGTTCATCGAACCATTATTGATGAGGGGGCATCTACCTGTATCATGTCAATGAGTTGCTGGAAAACTCTTGGTTCACCACCCTTGTCACGATTACCAAAAACACTAAAAGCTTTCAATGGACGAACATACACTCCATATGGGATTTTAAGTGGCTTGCAAGTAGAACTAGGGGGCAAAACAGTAGATATTGAAGTCGAGGTCGTTGATGGACTACTTGATTACAATATTTTACTGGGAAGACCTTGGGTATATGTTATGGATGCGGTTGTGTCCACACACTTTCGAATGATTGCATTTCCCTTCAAAGGTGGAATCGCAATCATCAACCGACTAGCCTTTTTTTCTAATAGTTCACAAGGTACAAGAAACATTCCATTGATACATGAAAATTCACAATCACCTCAAAATGTTGGAGTATGTCTCCTAAAAGATCCTTCCTTGATGGGTACTTTTAACCTACCATCACCATCTGGTCTTGTGGAAGTGGCAACAATGGAAACCTGCAACATGATCTTTTCTACATCATCTGAGTTTAAGAAGAGTTCCAACTATTTTGAGAGTTATGATAATGGTGAGGCGATGTCGCCAAGCCCCATCGAACCTTTGTAGCAATCAATTTATTGGGCTTGTTTGGTGAACCCAAATCCACACTCAACAGTTGTATGGGTACATAGGTCTTCAGAATATGGCAACTCTTCTGATCCTTGGTCACATATACATTCTACAAATGAAGGAATCATCCAATCAATGATGATAGGAGAGACGTCGTTGGAAGATTATCATCATCATTCCCACCTTCAAGATGACAATAAAGATTATTCAAAAGAACTCAATCACCCTTCAAATTTTTATTTTTGATCGAATTCTGTAAATAGAATCGATTCTGAGCAAAATCTGTCTAACATTGAAGAAACAATCTCCATAAATATTTTGACCAAACCCATTGTTCTAGAAAATATTGACGTCGGTAAATCTTGTTCTCCATCAGAGCCAGAAAAGTATTGTGCTATTTTTCACGAATTCAGAGATGTCTTTGCATGGTCTTATGAGGAAATGCAAGGCATTGACTCAAGCATTGTTGAACATGAGATCAAAATGTATCTCGATGTCAAACCAGTATGCCAATGGCTTTGAGCTATTCATCCTAAGAAAGTTGCTGCCATTAAAGCAAAGGTTGAAAAACTTTTGTGTGCTTGCTTCATTTTCCCTGTACCTCTCACTGATTGGTATCAAATATTGTTCCAGTGATGAAAAAACAAGGGATGATTAGAGTGCACATCTGTAAAGCCAGGCAGTAACTCCATTAGGCAGAAACACTGATTCATTTATTCCATCAGGTATGTTATTGTTATATACAAAAGGGTGTGATTGTTCAGTTCATCTCCTGATGACTGCTCACATTCCTAATTTAATTATTTACATGAATTCACCCAATCGTGAGGATTAGGTGTCAACATTCCCCCCTTAATCTGAAGGGATGTTGGTGAGACCAAGCATCGTTCTGAATCTTTCAAGCTTTTCTCTTCCAAGCGCTTTGGTGAAGATGTTTGCAATTTGCTCATTTGTGGAACAATGACAGAGATGGATTGTTTTGGCCTCAACATGATGTCGGATCAGATGATATTTAGTATTGATGTGATTTGTTTGATCATGGAACTTTGGGTTCTTGGCCAACTTTATTGTAGAGGTGTTGTCAATCATGAGTGGAGTTGATTGTACTTGTTTTACCTGCAAATATTCAAGAATTTTCCTGAGCCACAAAATTTCTTTTGTTGCTTCAGCTGCTGCCACGTATTCTGCTTCTGTTGTGGAATATGCTGGAATTGATTGTTTGCGTGATCTCTATGAGACATCTCCTGATCCAAGACTCATAGCATATCCTGAAGTAGATACCCCAGTTTCTTTGTCTCCATCGAAGTCTGAATCATAGTATCCGATCAAACTGAAGTCATCCACCTGTGTGTACTTGATTCCAAAGTCTTGAGTTCCCTTCAAGTACTTTAGAACTATTTTCTCAGAAAACCAATGTCCCTCACAAGGCTTCTGCATAAACCTGGAGAGGATTCCAACAGCAAATGAAATGTCTGGTCTGGTAGTAGTTAGGTAGTTGAGACTTCCTACAAGTTGTCTATACTTTGTTGCATCGTCAAATTCCTTTCCTTCAATAGATGTGAGCTTTAAGTTTTGTTCCATTGGAGTATTAAGAGCATTGCACTCTGTCATGCCAAACATGTTCAACAAATCTCCAATGTATTTCTTTTGAGAAAGAAATATGGACTTTGGTTGTTGGGTTACTTCAATGCCAAGATAGTAATGAACGTACCCAAATCAGTCATTTCAAAACTTTTCCCCAATTCCTTCTTTATGGATGCAATGTAGCTTTCATTTTTCCCTGTCATTAAAAGATCATCTACATATACCACAAGATATACAATTGTTTTGCCAACTTTCTTGACAAATAAGGTTGCATCATCAAGATCAAAATGATTGAAATTGAGTTTCAGAAGATGCTCAGTTAGTTTTTCATACCAGGCTCGCGGTGCTTGTTTGAGGCCATACAAGGACTTCACAAGTTTGCATACTTTATGTTCATGTCCTTTCATAGCAAATCCTTCAGGCTGGGACATAAAAACATTCTCTTTTAGATCTCCATTCAAGAAGGCAGTTTTTACATCCATTTGATGGACTTTCCAACCGTTCTGAGCTGCTAGTGAAAAGAGTGTCCAGATGGTGGCCCATTTTGTTGTGGGGGAAAATGTTTCCCCATAATCGACCCCTTCCTTATGTGTAAAACCTTTTGCCATAAGCCTATCTTTGTGCTTGTAAAGTGAGCCATCAGCTTTGGACTTGTTCTTGTAGACCCACTTGCAGCCAATTGATTTGGTTCCAAATGGAGGATCAACCAGCTTCCAAGTGTCGTTTTTTATGAGGGCATCATACTCCTTTTTCATCGCTTCTTTCCATTCATCATGAGAGGCAGCTTCTTTAAAGGAAGTTGGTTCAAAATCCGTAGACAAGTTTAATTCACAATCATAAGAAACGTCCATATCAACAAGTGAATTAGAGTCATCTACATCACCTCCATTTGTCCGGTTTGAATTTCTAGTTCTTGTTTTTCCAATTTCATCAGGATGAACACTTTCAAGTGTCTTTGTCAGCCACTTTGGGGGACCTTTATGAGATGGTCCAGGCTGCTCTGATGATTGAATTGGAACTGAATCAAGATTGAGTCTCCCAATTCTATCAATTACATCACTTAAAGCATCATCCGTTGTTGGAGTTTCATTCGGGGGAGAGTGTTCTTCAGAAGAAGATTCCACATGTTTCTTCTTCTATTCACCTCATGACAAGTGAGTGGTCAGATGCTTTTCTTACCTCAAGCTTTCCATCAAACATATGAATGGAGTGACCTTGCTAGCGGATGTGGACCAAGGACAACAAGTTTCTCTTGAGCTATGGGAGATATAGAACATGATCCAGAAGAAAGTCTGGAAGACCAGGCAGTTTAAGCCTGATTGTGCCAAGCCCTGATGGCTTGATTTTTGATTGATCTGCAAAGTATACTGCTCCATCAACATTGTCAGTGAAATCTTCAAAAAAAAAAATCTATGAGTCATGTGACAGGGTGCTCCTGAATCAAGCAACCAATCATTTTTCCAAGAAGCAAGTGAAGCATTAAACAAATCTTCATTTACTCCAATGTTACATTGTGCCTCAATATAGTGAGCGGATTCAGGTGCTTTACCTTTGTCTGTATCATCAGTTTTACCTTTCTGTTGGTTTCTTTTCTGCTCAATTTTGTCCCATGGTAGCTTGCATGTAGAGGCATCATGTGATCCATTTCTTTTGCAGCGAATGCAGTGCAGATCTACCTTTTCTCCTTGAGAATGTCTACCCCCCATACCTCTGAAATATCTTCCTCTTCCTCTTCGTCCACCTCTTCCTCTTTTAGAATCTTGAGCAGGATGCTTTTCTTTATGAGCAAGGCACATAGTCTCTTCAGAAGATTCAGGGGTTGTCTTCTTTCCAAAAGCTTTCTCTCTTTCAGCAAAATTTTTCACAAGAGATTCAAAGCTTATATCTTTGAGATTTCCATTTGCTTGCAATGACTCAAGATAATTGGAATAAGTAGGATAAATTGCCTTGAGAAAAAGCAATAAGAGGAATATCCAGCTCAACTTTAGTTGAATTGATATCATGCATTATAGACTTTACTTCAGATGCAAGAGCAAGAGGATCATTATTTTGCAGTTCAAGAGTGAAGAGTTTAATCATAAGTTGAACAACTTCAAGTGCAGAATGTGATTCATAGAGTTCTTTCAGCTTTTGTAAGGCTTCAAAGGCAGTTGAATCTGACAAAATATTGCAACTCACCTCTTCATTTACAGATGCTGTGATTAATGCATAAGATTTGTTGTTCTTGTTTTCCCAAATGACGAACTCTTTGTCTGAGGTAGGCTATACTGGGTCATTGTCTCCTTCTCCGACACACACTCCTTTCCACAACTCATTGAAGATGAGGGTGTGTTTTATCATCCGGGACCATTCAAGATAGTTCTCCTTGCCAGTGAGAACTATTCCCACCATAGATATGGTTGAATGCATTTTGAAAAAAAAAATACTTCTGCTGATAAAAAAATACTTTGTTGATAAAAAAATACTTTTGCTGATATATAGTAAAATGTACTCATAAAGGCATTCTCAAAATATTTCAAATCTCTTCCATATATACCAATATGGACGCCAATACCATGTAGTTAGCGTACCAAAAATAAGGGGCTCAATACAATTTCATGTGTTAAACAGAGTTAAGAGTACACATTTTTACATGTCAAAAATCTTCAAGTATATACCACAAAAACTTCAGAGTATATACCAGCGATAATGATATTATCTCAAACACAAAAAACAATTTGTGTTTAGATTAGCAAAACCCTGAAATAAAGCTCACTTCGCTGCACTAGTCCACAGATGGCACGAGAGAAAATTTGTTGTCAGATGGGAAAGCACAGCCTTCAATCTTCAATAGTGGCTTTCTCACTCATATATATATACCATCCAAAAAAAAACTTTCGAATATCCTTCTTCAACGCAGCAGATATTTTTTTTTCTTAAAGGCAGCAAATTAATCAACGCATATATTGTTTTAAATTTTACCACCATTCAAACATAGATCCACTTCAATCTCTCCACGACGAGACTCCAGAAAAATGCCAAAGATTACAGAGCGAGCAATCCAGGGCCAGACCGCTCAAAAATTCGACAAAAACACAATAAAATCACAGGCGAGTTTCCATACAAGCTAGAAATTCACAGATTTCAATCAAATCGGTGCACTAAATGCAGGAAAAAGAACCCAAAACTTCGAATTTTTTTAATACTTATACCGGTCGAGCTGCTTACAACCGATACACCTTGTTTCTGCGTGCAGTTTATGGTATAATATTCGATGTTCTAGAAAACGATATGCGTACCATGTCCAGAACACCACTTTCATTAGACATAGAAATCGTTACATAATCAAATAAACCACAGCGTTGTCAGAAAGTATACTCCTCCAGCATTAAACCATAGGCAGGTTAAACCACAACATTGTTCGAAGGATTCTCCACGTACTTGGGTTCACGCCTCTCTCGCACGCACTTGGATTCATGCCTCACCCCACAGGTTCAGCCGCTTTCACATGGAAACCGAACCTGAATGGTCTTTGATTAGAACAAGATGTACGCAGATGCATTGGAAAGAAAGGCGGGGGCGTAATGCATATTAGTTTTATGTTGCAACAGGACAATGTTAATTATCATGAAACGCTTAGCAGTTAGGACAGTATGGAGGAGCAACATGTTATGGACAGAGCAGTTCTGGAAGGGAATATGGTAGATGTTACGCAGTAATTTGTCACTGCCTCCTTGTCAGTCTCCCTACTGCATCATGAATTCAACATAACCATGCTCATGCTCTCTGAACTGGCCAAATGACCCACTTTGCCAAATTTTATTTCATCAGCACGACTGTTATTAAAATAACCGCGCTGACTGGCGGCTGGTAGTGTAACTGATGCGCTGCCAGCACGGAAGCACACAAGTTTTCCACGCTGGTCGAATTTCATGACCCAGCGCATCCTATGCTTGCATTAAGTCGCGTTGACACAGCCTTCTCCGTCGTTAAGATGCGACGTCAGCGCTCCAGTCCAGTTATGCACCCGCGTTGATCCTGTTTGGGTGAGTTTGTTCTAACAGCCAGCCTTCCAGATGACTCCAGACCTGGTTGTTGGCCTTGTGAATGTCGCCCTATCTTCTATGACATGTATGTTCGTCATTTGAGCGACCTGCCTTGGAGATAAGCTCATCCTCCCACCATTCATGGAGGCTCCTTCTCCTATTTAAACCTCCACCATTTCCATGAGCAGCTAGTTTGGATAGTTTGGATAGTGTGGAATTCATAGTGCTTAGAGTGCTGCTGCTGGTAGGTAGTTGGTGTGACAAGTGTGGATTTGCTAGAGGAAGCTTAAGGAAGGTATTGAGTATTGCTTGTGTGAGAGAGAGCTTTTGTTTTGGGAGATCTATCTCCAAGGGTGAATGCTTAAGAGACTTGCTGGCTGGACCCTCTAGAGAAGGACTCAGCGTCAAAACTTTGGTTGTACCTTTCTCTGTTATTGATTAATAATAGATGACTACTGTTATGGTTCCATTCTCATTTGTCTTTGTAATGGATAATGTGAATTACATCCTTTCTGACTGATGTATAATTGCATTTATTAGATTTCACGTTTGTGTTTGTGTTTCTCTTCGTGTGTGCAGGTATCTATCTACGGGGATCATGGAAGATCGTGACTGGCCAAGGCGAAGGAGCGAGAACGACATCTCTTCATCAGACAATAGCGTTGGAATCCAAGTAGGTGTTCATTGCCTATCTTTTATTTGCAATTAGGAACTTGCACAGTAGCATTGATTGATTGTTGCTAGACCCACTCTGGGCTAGTAGGGATCGCCTCTATCTGTAGAAGGGATTTACCTCTCCAACAATTTTGCGACTCCGCTGGGGAGCTGGCCTTTGTCTCTTTTTGTTCATTCTTGTTTTTGAGTTTGATTGTTTCTCTCTTTTCAAAATTGGGGATTAGTTCTCTGCTTTTAGACTTCCTGGTTCAGTCTGGGAGGTGTCTTAATTGTTTAAATAGTTCTTGCCTTGGTTTGGGAGTTTTTTGGCTTGATTCTGCCTATTTGTTAGCCTCAGCGTGGTTTATATCAAAACAGTCGCGCTGACAACGCATAGCTGTCTCTTTGACTTCGTGGTCATCACGCTTTTACGTAAAACAATCGCGACGGTTCTAAAATTGAACCGGCGCGCTTAAGTCATGCGCTTCCGCGCTGACAGCGCTTTGTTGCTACGCGTGACCTCTGGTCAGCGCATTGTTGCTGAGTGTTACCCGCGCTGATCTTGTAGAATTGAATTTGTTTCAATTTTGCCTCCTGAGCCTATTGGTTTGACTATCCCCTACTCTTTCTACCTGGTTTATGACTTGATTTTTATTGTTTGAATTGTGAAGCACTTGCTTGCGAAGTCTTGTCGAACGAATCTTGTTTTGTGTCCCGTGACCTAGTGCCATCATCCCGCTTTCATTGGATTGACCTTGTTTTATCACTCATTCACAAAGATTCGTTGCTGCTTGCCTTTGCTATTGCGGAAACCTTCCTCTTTTTGCTTTCTTTGCTTGGTTGTTTGAGGTGATTATCATTGAACCAGTCCTCGGATTGTTTCACTACCCAGACACGGATCACAGTTGCTTGGGTTCAATCGGCTATGTTCACGCTTGTTGTGTTTTTTCATTGAGTGATTTTATTTCTCTTTACTCGGTGTTGATGTCTCTCAAAATTCATTTTAAGTGCACAGTGCCATTGAAAAAGAAATCAAACTAATGTCTTTTGCATTCAATAGTTAATGAAAAGAAGAGCATTTCATTCATTTGTGTTCTCAAAAGAAAAATTTCATTTCTTTGTCATTAGCTGCATTAGATTGGTTGATCGATTGAGTTCATTTTGTTTGATTGAAAACTCTTAACCCTCTCATAGTTAGAATTCATCGAACGAAATGGTATTCTTTGGCATGTAGTTTGCATCTAGGTAATTGTGAGAGATCACACGATAAGGCCTGAAACCGAAACTTAATTCAAGATCAACCATAAAATAAACTGAATAAACCTAAAAACGCATTGGAACTTAACGCAAACATCTAGAGGTCTAGGCTAGAGACGTGTTCCGGCGTCTTTAAACATAGTCACTATTGTTTCACATTACGGTTGGGTGATTCCTCCTTCTGTGACTCGATAGTGGTCTAACACGGATTGTGCTCCCGCGTACCATTGCGTATATAGGGAGACCCCACTAGGCTTTTATCCTTGATCCATAGGAAGCCGAGTCTACCGCCCTGCGAACCGTAACGCACCGAACACAGCATTCGGGAAGATTGACTGCAGTATGGAAAGTCCTTGGTTCTCATACGATTGCCAAGGTGTATAAGCAGTTTTACGGATTGCTTGGTAAACCCTTTTCCTAGAATCTCCAGAGCAGTCACTTTTGATCCTTTTCGGACTCCCTAAAAGAAAAGGTGCTAGTGAGCGTCTTGTCACTTCGTGCTCATTAAACATTCGAAGGAGACTAGAGTCATCTTTTCATCCTTTTCTCGACTCTTGAAACATGAAAAGGTCAAGTTCAGTTCCTGTGTCTTAAAAATTTATTCGGCCACGATAACATTACCTGGTTAGTTCTTGTGTGTGTTAGCTTGAGTAGGGTCTTTATCGTTAGTTTCCTTTAGGTTTTATGTGGGGTTTGTCATCCTGGCTGACCCGTCAACTCCCGGTCCAAGTGATCAAGGTTCTCCATCTTCTGTTGCTCCTGAGGTACCAGTTGTAAGCGATACTCTTCCTGTTATCCCGAGTATCCAACCTATCAACGTACGTGCCCCGGGCGACGAGGATTACGAAGAAGATTGGAACCCTATCTGGGAGCCTGACGAGGACGATATTCCTGTTACCCCTCCTGGTTTTTCGTCTCTAATGTCTACTTCCCACATGGATGAGACATCTCCCAGCGCAAGTGAGACACCCGTGGTGTTGAATATTGAAACTCCCATTGCAGCTACTTCTCCACTCCCCCCACGATATCAGTCGATGAGGGATAGAATAGCTGCCAGGATGCCTACTACGACTATGTGGGATCCTCAGATCACTCCCACCACGAGACCCTTTGTTTCACAACCCCATACTGCACCTGTTACCTCAGTTCCCACGATTCCAACTGTTTGTGTAGCATACTCAACTCCGGTCGTCAGTGCCGTGACAGCGTCTTTATCTACAAACCCTGGTGCTAGTCCCTCTCACGGTCAAGTGAGCGATGGCCAGCCGAAACTTTCGTTTGGAGTCGTCAACCTTGCACAAAGTGCTCAACCCTCTTCTGGTCCTGTTCCAGGAGGGGGGCCGTATGATGCCCATGGGCAACCCATTGTGGACCCAAATACACAGAGTCCACTCTTTTATAACGATTCTACTGGCCAGTACCTCTAGTTTACTCAAACCACGCCTCTTCAACCTTTCATTGAAGTCTCGGTACCATTATCCATTACTTGGGATGCCGGTACTCATTCTTTTCATGGGGGCCAGGCAATTCTTGGACAACCTCAAGGACCACCTAATCTAGGCCAGCCACCTTATGTGCAAGCCCCCCAAGGGCAACCACTTTATGGCCAGTCTTACCCAGGACAATTTGGGGGCCCACAAGGACAACCCTACCCGGGACAACCTTCGGCCATTGGTGGTCCATCTTTTTCCTATCAGAGTCAACCTTCTGGTTATCCAGGGCAACCTGGTGCCCAGCAAGGTTACTCGTCTGGACAACCAGGACAGCCTTACATCCAACAAGGCCAACCTAGTTTCCAGCAGGGTTATCCCACTAGACAAGCTGGGCAAAATCATATTCCTCAAGGTCAACCAGCAGTCCAAAAGGGGTATCCTTCTGGGCAAGGTGGGCAACCCTACGTGCAGCAGGGCCAACCCACTGCTCAGTCTAGTAATCCTTCTGGGCAAGGGGGGAAACCCTACGTATAGCAGCGCCAACCCACTGCTCAGTCCATGCAACCTTCTGGGCAAGGGGGGAAACCCTACGTACAACAAGGCCAACCCACTGCTCAGCCAGTACAACCTTCCGGACAAACGGGCCAGCCTTCTATGCAGCAAGGCCAACCCACTATCCGCCTTAATCATCCATCTGGACAGGCTGGCCAACCGCAAGGTCAACCGGCCGTCCAGCCTGCTCGGCCATCTGTTCCGCAAGGACAACCCCTGGTTGCTCAAGGACAACCTGGCACCCAGCAAGTACGTCCTTCTGGGCAAACAGGTCTATCCCAAACTCAACCAGGCCAACCTTCCGGCCAGATGATCCAAGCCCAGCCGGTTCAAGGA
Organism: Pinus tabuliformis; assembly: GCA_031772625.1. Classification (NCBI taxonomy): domain Eukaryota; kingdom Viridiplantae; phylum Streptophyta; class Pinopsida; order Pinales; family Pinaceae; genus Pinus; species Pinus tabuliformis. The sequence goes on from CM062811.1 coordinate 1,065,724,136, forward strand.
CATTATTCTGGGCCCCAAACTCAAACGGGTTATCAAATGCAAGGCGGGCCACGGCCCCAACCTTCCTACCAAGCGCAGCCTTCTTATCAGGCTCAGTATGGAGCCCGGAAAATGTATGGCTACCAGCAACCCCAGGGGAAAACTCAGTTTGCCCCTTATCAAAATTATCAACAGATGCAGGTCACTCCTTACCAAAATTATCAGTATGCTGCACCTGCGGGTCAAGTTGCTAATACATGGGGTGCTGGGGGGCAGACCCAGGGACAACTGTCTGCATATGGACAGAATCCGTATGGACAGAACCCCTACGGGCAAGGTCCCTATGGGCCAGGCCCTTTCGGGCCGGGTCCATCTGGACAGAGTCCATGGGGGCAACCACCACCTGGTTGGAACCCTAGTACTGCCTCGAATCCACAGCCACAAATGTCCTTTAACCCTCAGTTGCCATTCTTAGCGACGTTGGAACTTCCGGATGTGTCCAAGTTGATGAATGATCCCATTCTGCATAATCCGTATTGGCCACCAGTTCCAACTAAAATACCCGGTGATTGTCCAAAATTTGATGGCAAAGCTGGTGAAGATCCTCAAGCCCATGTCATGACCTATCACCCCTGGTGTTCATCGAACTCATGGCTTGATGACTCTATCCGTCTCCACGTCTTTCAAATAACTCTCACCGGCTCAGCCGCTAAGTGGTACATTGAGCTGAATCGCGACACGTTTCAAGATTTCAACTCGCTGGCTATGGAGTTCTTAACTCATTTTCAGTTACCCATTCGGTACGAGACGGGGACCCATCTCCTCACGTCTCTCAAACAGGACACGGCGACCCATATATCTGATCATATACATGAATGGAGAAGGCGTCGTCGCTTGATCAAATTATGGATTCCTGATCAACTCCTGACCGATTGGTTCACAACTTCCTTTGTCCCTGCAATTGCACGAGACATCGCCATGGGAGCTTGTGTAACTGAAGAGAAAGCGATCGCGCGAGCTCAGTACCTAGACTTAGTATACTCTCAGTCGGGTACTCTATATTATTATTTGCCAGACGCCCCGAGTCCTGGACAGCCCAAAGCTCCACCCAAACCATCTGTTGATGGAGTCATTGGCTCTGTAAATTCGTCATCGAAGAAATCAGCCGCGAACACTGGGAAGCAAAAACAGAACGCTTCTAATGGAAATACTCCTCAGGGCCAATCTAATCCTGGAAGTACCTCTGAGGTAAATGCCGTTCAGTCCACCGCGGCGGATAAATCCTCAAAAGGGAAAAAGAAAGGGAAAGCTAAAGATAAATCTGGACAGCCCAAGCAGGATTCCCCTAAGCCTTCACCCGAGGAAGGAGCTAAACGAAAACCTAAGTATCCTTGTCTCATCTGTGATGAGGATCACTACACTAAGGACTGCCCAAGGCGGTCCGAGGTTAGTCGGTTATTGAAAGGTGCTCCTGGGACTCCTGCCATGCTTAAAGAGCCTTTCCCTTCCCAGCAGACTCAAATGGTGGCAGACCCATCTCAACCCTCTTCCTCGTTCGGTTCTCAAGTGTTCATGGCTGGAACGATTCCCATCCATGTTTCAACTCGAGCGAAAGACTATCCATCTCATGCCGGGAAAGAGCCGGAGGTCCCCTCCAGCGCTCCTCCATCTAGTTCTGGTCCTCTCCACATCGAAAGGCCCAGCGCTGAGACGATCCCCCGACCCCCTCCAAAAGGTGTACTCAGGAAGTCATCCTACAACCCTAATGCTCGTGTTGCCCAGCACTATAGCATTGTTGAGGACTTAGCTCAGGCTCCGTCTGCTATGTCCGCTCTAGAATTCCTCCAGAGCTGCCCCTCCCAGAGGAAGTCCCTACTACCAGCTATTGGTGGCATCGACCCAGCAGATTCAGATTTTATTTCTTTTGATCTCGAGGGTTTTACACAGAGACTGCCTCACCAAGTCGCTTTCCTTATACAGGTCATCATCAATAGCAAAACGATTCATCGTACGGTTATTGATGAAGGTGCCTCAACCTCCATCATTTCCGTTGCTTGCTGGAAGGCGATTGGTTCCCCTACTTTGAGTCAGTCTCCTACGACGTTAGAAGCTTTCGATGGAAGAGAGTCCCGTCCTTATGGTATCCTCCAACGCTTGCCCATCTCTTTGGAAGGGAAGACCGTAGAAGTGGACGTCGAATTTGTTGACGCCAATCTTACTTACAACCTCCTCCTCGGACGGAGCTGGACATACGCCATGCAAGCTGTGGCTTCCTCCCTATTTCGTTTCATTCGTTTCCCTCACCAGGGGAAGATTGTCACGGTGGACCAGCTCTCCTTCTTCGCCTCTTCTTCTGAAGGTAATGTGACATTCGTGGAGCATACCTCTAAGTCACTCGAGAGCGTGGGTGCCGGACTTTTCAAAGATCCCACTTTAATGGGAGTCTTTCCCCTCCCACCTCCGAATCTCTCCCCTATTAATATGATCTTTGTGCGCTCTGATCCGTGGGTTCTTCCTCCTGCTAATCAGGAAGACTCTTGGGGTGATATGATGCCGTTGAGTCCTGCCGAACTCAACTACATCGAGATTGTTGCTGCATCGGCTCCCCTTGATGAACCTGCTCTCCCGAGCAGTGTTCCCGATTCATATGTTCATTTCCCTTGGCTAGGCGATGAAGCTACTTCGGATCCATTGAAGGAAATATTTCCTTCCGATGAAGCCATCGTAGAGACAATGTCTCTCGAAGATCTCCCTTGGTCAGATCACCACCACCGCTCTTCGTTTCTCCCTCCCCATCCGGAAATGACCGCATGTCTCGAGCGGTTTGCTTTGTGTGTCCCATCCCCACCCCTCCAAACACCCATTCAGCTTTATCAAGTGTCTTCAGAGGGCAATATGGGAAATATCACGCAAACCCAACCGATCGACATCTCTGTCAAACCAGGGATTGTCGAGCACATTCATATCGGAGTCACTTGCACTCCAGAGGAAGTTCAACTCTACACTGCTCTATTTCGCAAATTTCGTGATGTCTTCGCATGGTCCTATGAGGAAATGCCCGGCATCGACCCTAGTATAGTGGTGCACGAAATACCTACATATCCAGGTGCTAAGCCTGTTCGTCACCGCTTACGCCTTGTGCACCCCCGAAAGGCTGCAGCCATCAAGGCCGAAGTCGAAAAGCTTCTTAAAGCTGGTTTCATTTACCCCATTCCCCTTATGGATTGGGTGTCTAATATAGTCCCTGTGAATAAAAAGCAGGGCACTATCCGGGTCTGTGTTGACTACCGTGATATCAATCGTGCCTGTCCGAAGGATAACTTCCCTACGCCCTTCATCGATCAGCTTATTGACGAGTGCGCAGGAAGTGAAATTTACTCGTTTATGGATGGCTTCTCTGGCTATAACCAGATCAACATTGCACCCACGGACCAGCATAAGACGGCTTTTATTTGTCCTTGGGGCACCTTCGCCTATAAGAAGCTTCCTTTCGGTCTGAAGAATGCCGGTGCTACATTTCAACGTGCAATGTCTTATGCCTTTCATGACATTCGTCACATTGTACAACCTTATCTGGATGACCTTCCAGCTCACTCAGCTAAGCGTCAAGACCATCCCTCTCATCTTCACGATATTTTTCTCCGCTGTCGACACTACCACATTAGGCTTAATCCTCATAAGTGTGTCTTCTGCGTAGAATCATGCCGACTGCTTGGGTCCATCGTCTCCTGAGAAGGCATCCGTCTGGATCCCCTCAAAGTTGAGGCCATCTTGAATCTTCCTCCCCCTGCCTCCTTGCAGCAATTGCAGAGCTTGCAGGGCAAAGCGAATTTCCTTAGACGGTTCATTTCGAATTATGCCGAGGTGGCTAAGGGTTTCACACGGTTATTAAAGCGAGACACACCCTTTCGTTGGGATTCCATCACCCAGGAGTCTTTCGAGCGACTCAAGGACCTCCTTGTCTCGGCTCCACTCTTAAGACCTCCGAACTACCACCGTGATTATACTCTCTATCTAGCTGCCGCTGACACCACCATCGGCATGGTTCTGGTGCAGGATGATGATGATGGCAATGAGCACGTTATCTATTACCTTAGTTGCAATCTCTTGGATACGGAAACTCGCTACGCTTATGTCGAGAAGTTGGCATTGGCGGCTGTCTGTGCCGTCCAACGATTCCGGCACTATATCCTATTGCGCACTACGACCGTGATTTCCGACTGCAACCCAATGACCTACATCTTGTCACGTCAGCTACTGGGGGGCAAGTACTCGAAATGGATTGTAATCCTACAAGATTTTGACTTGGAATTTACTGCTGCCAAGTCTAAGAAGTCTCTGGTCTTTGCAAAATTGCTCTGTTCTTTGCCATCCCCTTCTGCACCATCTCGTTCGGAAGAGCATATCCCGGATGAAACATTGTTTCTAATCAACACCCTCAACCCTTGGTATGGAGACATCATAGTATATTTGCAGACGTCTTCCTTCCGTCCTAATGTATCAAAAGATGCTAGACGGAGGATTCGTCACCAATCTCAACCCTATCGCATTATTGGCGATACCCTGTACCGCCTCGGTGTTGATTCTGTTCCCCACCAATGTTTGACTCTCGAGGAGGCTGAGCGGGTGTTGAATGACTGCCACTCCGGCACTTGTGGCGGCCACATGTCCGGATATGCCACCGCCCAGAAAATCCTCCGTGCTGGTTATTTCTGGCCTTCTATCTTCAAGGATTGCATCCTTGCCGTCCGTGCATGTCATGAATGTTAGATCTACCACGGGAAAATGTGTGCACCTCCTGCACCACTACACCCTGTTGTTACCGTAGGTCCATTTGCCAAATGGGGCATCGATTATACGTCCTGTAACCCTCGTTCGGCCGGGGGGCATGGGTATATCATCGTTGCCGTGGATTATTTCACCAAATGGGCCGAAGCGATGCCTACATTGAATGAAGACGGTTACACAGCGGCGCAGTTTTTGTTTAATCATGTCATTACTAGGTTCGGAGTCCCCCAGGCTATCGTCACGGATCACGGAAAACATTTCCGTAATCACATGATGACGGAACTAACGACCCAGCTAGGCTTGCGTCAAGATAGTTTGACGTCGTATTACCCTCAATCCAACGGCCAAGTTGAAGTTGTGAACAAATTTTTGATCACAATGCTCCAACGTACCGTAGGTACGCACAAGTCTAACTGGCATCTGATGTTGTTCCCCGCCTTGTGGGCCTATCGGACCTCTGTGAAGGACGCCACCGGTTTCACCCCTTTTCAGCTTGTTTATGGACTGGAGGCCACCCTTCCTGTTGAGTGTGAGATTCCTTCGTTAAAGTTAGCTGTCGAGTTGCTTCCCAACACCACTCCGGCGGAGGAACGGCTTCTTTATTTAGAACGGCTAGACGAGACTCGTCGCTTAGCCTCTCTAGCTATTGAAGCGCAGAAGACGAGGGTTAAGGCTCACTTCGAAAATACCATTCAACCTCGTTCCTTTGTTGAGGGAGACCTAGTACTACTCTATGATCAAGCTAAAGATAAGCTAGGGGCAGGTAAACTTGAATCCATGTGGCTAGGCCCCTATATCGTGAAGAGAGTTCTGCAAAAGGGGGCATATGAGCTGATCGACTACGAAGGAAATCCTCTCGACAAGCCCCGCAATGGGCTATATTTGAAAAAATACTATGCATGATTTCGTGCACCTAGTTTGTCCATACGTGTGTTTTTAGAAAGTGTGTTATGTGTGCATGATTTCTTGTTTTTCTTTGGTGTGAAGGCGTGTTTGCCTCTTATTGTGTTTTCTGCTTCTTGTGCAGATGTCTAGTACACCTTATTTTGGTTTTGCTGATGGCGCCTGCCGTAGTACTTGCAATTTGTCTTCTGCGGCGTGGGCGATCTACGATCCTCACGGCGAGTTGCTAGATCTTCAAGGCGTGTGCTTGGGTTGTACCACTAACAATGTTGCCGAATACAGTGCTGTAATTGAATTACTGGCCGAAGTAGTTGATCTCGGCATTCGTGCATTGGTGGTGAACCTGGACTCTCAACTTGTCGTCCATCAACTCAACGGGCGATATTCCGTCAGAGACCAACGCATTCTAAGGTTGTATTTACGTGTAAGATTGTTAGAAAGGAATTTTGATTACATCACATATCAACACATTCCGAGACGATTAAACACGTTAACTGATGCATTGGCGAACCATGTGTTAGACAAACATTTGCGTAATAGATAAACATCATACAAGAAGACATAGAAAGCATAATAAGACCATAGAATAAGCATATGTAAATAAATTCTTTTCCAAGCATAGTTTGCATGTGTGTTTTTAAGCTTGCATAAAAAATTAAAATATGTGGATCGCATGTTGTGCAATTAATACATTAGATCACATTTGTGTTAGGCATTTGCATAGCATATAAAACATCATCATATGTAAAAGATCCATCCAAAATCGGTATATATATATATCGTGTGGCGCACTAAGGCGCTCAAAAATAAGTGTATATGTCTGAAATAAGGCCGATGTCCTCAGTACATCTGAGGCACGTGTCTCTCAAAAAACATCAGTGGAAATAAAACCTAGATGTCTACTGCGGTGGATTGTGCTCTCTGTAGCACACGACTGCCTGTGCCACCTACCCCAAAAGGCGGTGCATCCTGGGTTCCACCCCCACTGTGTGGATCTGAGATGTTATGGGGACCTCCTCGATCCCCTGGTAATCTGGCACTCCCGCCAGTAAACCCTCAAGGTTCTGTAGCACAATCTCCAGTGTATTAACTCCTAGAGGAGCCAAGGCTAGGGCTCCAACGCCCTGTCCCTCTCTCCATTCCTCTGGGGCTAGACCAAGGGGTCTCGTGGGTCCCACATCTGCACATCATAGCATTCATCAAGACATGTACATGAAAAAACTAAAAAACATTAAAAAGATAAAAATTAAAAAGAGATCAAGTGTCATACCTCCATCGTCCCAATGCTCTCCGGCGGGCAGTGGCATGTCGGGATCACCGCGGAAGTCGATACCGGCATATGGCCAGTCCTCTACGAAAATGACCTGCCGATCCAGCCACTCTCGAAAATCAACACCCCATGCCACTGGGCAGCCGCCACCTCCACGCGGCATGACATGGCCCCATCGACTGGCCCTCGTCTCCCGAGGACCTCTGGGTGGATCCATGACCATATCCTGTAGCTGTAAGGTCGGCACCCGCTCCAGCATGAGCGGAAGTAAGAGCGACCCATAACCGAACTGCTTCGACTCTCCGCATCGACAGTTGCTCAGTTGCCTCTTCATGTTGTTTGTTACTGCTGCTGCCCAGTTGAATATGGTGGGCTGTAAGCACTCGAGAGCTAATAGTAAATGGGTCTTTGAGGCCTCATGATTGACCAAGCACCCCGCTGCCCGGGTCACCATGAAAAGTATGGTGCGAAGAACGATGTCATCCACCGTCGGAATACCCACCTTCCTGCTCTGTGTTTTAACAGCCTGTGGGCACACTCGAGCCATGAGCTGGTCAAGGGTCTCACCACTGGGCCGTTGCCCCTCTAGAATGGGCATCTCGCCCCAGCGTGACAACCCAGTCAAAAAATAAATGTCTGTGTAATTGAACTCGATATCACAGCCTTGGATCGTGAATTTTCCATCAACTGGGTTCCAAGCTCAGGTTGCGCTCTCAGGCGCGGAGTGAGGAAAAATTTTAGGAATCCGCATGCCCGCATTGCATTTCGGCAACCCGCATTGGCATACGTTGCTATATCTTCGTTATCCTGAGCTCTCTCTTGCCAAACAAACGCCATTGTGTCCTGCATAACCATGAAAAAATATTAGAGCCCTGACCGTTGAAATTTTGTACGTTCAATTTCTTAAAAACAAAATTTCACGGCGTCAGCGCGGCTGTTTTTAAAACAGTCGCGCTGATCATGGCGCCCCTTTGTTTTTTCCTTGGGTCAGCGCGGAAGCACACATGTTTTCCGCGCTGATCCAAGAGGTGGTGTGTGTAAAATTTATCGATCAGCGGACCCGATGGGGAAATCCCCGCTGACCGAGAGCGCATCAAAGCTCCAAGAATTCGGCCAAATGGCCAAATCCCACCGTGGAAATGCTGCAAAAAAGGCTCAAAATGAAGCGCAGGGAGAGGAGAACCTACCTGGAACAAGCTGCCGGATGGATGGTGTCCACACGGGACGGAAATCGCTCCGTCAACCTCGCAGCTCCACAACGTTCTCCACAACTCAAAATGGTAACAATGGTAAAAAATGGCTTTTACCCCCCTATTTATGGTAAAAAATTTGTAATTGACTATGGTTTTTTATAAATGTGGGTTTTTGTCATATTTTTACCATGGATTTCGTGTTAATGTCGCTATATTATGCGTTTATGCATGTTTTACTATGTTTTTTAACATGTCGAATAGGTTTACGCGAGTGGTGTTCTTGTGCAGATTCTAGTAACCGGCGTGGTCACAACAGTTCTATGTACACTTGGTCCCAAAAAACGGCGTCTTCAAGCTCTTTTCCGACGTAAAGCAAGAAAAGATTTTCGGGTTCCCTCTCGACTCGTTAAACGGAACGAGAGGCGGTCGCTTTTAAAGCTCTTTTTTCGACCGTTTAACTTAAAAAGATTTTCGGGTGTTTGTCGTTTTGCACTCGTTATTGGCTCCAAAACGACGTACTTCCGACCGCTTTTTTACTTTTTCGGGTCGAAGTCACTATTCACAAAAAGTACTCCTCGATCATACTGGTCGGGCGGTTCTTTCGAGCATTGTTTTATACTTTTTCGGGCTCGAGAGACACAAATTTACGAAAAAGGACCCCCCTGGAGTTTTCTTTTCTGCTGTCTTTTCAGACTCTCTAAACAGGAAAAGGCGCCGAGTTCTTCCTTTGCCAGACTCGTTAAAACTTAATGACATCAGACACCGTCGAAATGACGCTTTCCAAGCATATGCTATCCCCATCAAGCTTGTCCTCCAAAAATAATCGGGGGACCAAGGATAATTTTAGGGGTGAATGTTCGCCCTTTGGCGAAATTAAGGGTTCTTAAATTTTTAGTGGGCGAATATTTTGTATCATAGTACATTTTTACAAATCACCTCAAATAGCCCACCTTATTTTAAGGGAGAGGGTAAAAAAGGTAAATTTAGCCCTTGAAATTAGGACTTACAACCTTCCATTCGTCCATTTTCAAGAATAGGTTTTATTTAAGTGAATCCATTCACCCATTTTCAAGAATAGGTTTTATTTAAGTGAATCCTATGGGCCAAATACCATATTTATAAAAGAGGTATGGTATATTAATAAAAATATAAATAAATGAGAGGTATGGTAAATAAATAAAACATTTTTTATATTTACTCCATAAGTCACCTTATATACATGTAAGGGTGTAAACAAATAAAAATATAAGTAAAGTGGAGGTATGGTAAATAAATAAAAGGTCTTTTTATACTTACTCAAAAGGTATGGTAAATAAATAAAAATATAATAAATTAGACGTATCGTAAATAAATAAAACCTCTTTTTATATTTAGTCCATAACCCTCGTTCTATTTATGAAGGCTCAAGAAAGAGGTCTTATTTAAGTGAATCCTATGGGCCAAATACCATATTTGTAAAAGAGGTATGGTAAATTAATAAAAATATAAATAAACGAGATGTATGGTAAACAAATAAAACATTTTTTTATATTTACTCCATAAGTCACCTTATATTTACAAACACTCAAAAAATGGGTTATATTTAGATGAAACCTATGGCCAAAATACTATGGGACAAATACCATGGACTAGATTGTTATTAATACCATGCAAAAAAACATTATTAACCCTAATATTAGAATTAAAAAAAATAAAAATGGCACATGGTATTGACCCATGGTATTCACCAAAATGGCACATGGTATTGACCCATGGTATTCACCTGGAATGTAGCTTATTTAAATGGGGGAATTAAACCAGCATGTAGCCCATGCTAAGATTCACTAGGACTTTACAAAGTTTTATTATTTAGTGAAAGGCTCGCCAAGATCTTACAAGATTTTATAATTGAGTAAAATATTCGCCATGCCTGGTGAGAGATTCGCGAAAAAATTATATATACATATTATATTATTGATAAAATCGCCTTCCATTTTTCCTATATACCATGGAGATTCGCCCATTTATTATATTTATAAATTTAGGGGGGGTTCTTAAAATTTTCCCTACGGGGGACCTGCCAGAAATGGTGGGGAAAATGAAACTGTAATAATGGTCGTGTCGGCAGTATGTCACTCTTGAACATGGCACTCGTCTGCATTCGTGTCTGGGTGGGGATTTCTCATCTTGTTTTACACTAGCCTCCGTGGGTTTGGGTTACCCTATTTTGACCTCTCATCTGCTCATTGCCTTGTCACCATGACCTCTGCTCATTTGATGTCAAATACTGCCAAATCCACTGTCGTGTTGCCGATATGTTCAAGAGAAGTTGGCCTCTGCAAGCTTACCACCTGCCTCTGATGTCTCACACAAAATATTCTATCCTTCTCTGTCTCGTGTCGATGATGTGGGAAACATTATGGCCCACCTTCGATCAAGGTTACTTCCTGTCGACTTCAGCTCATTATCCAAGAAGGTGACCTAGAGACTCCCTTCAGGTGCCTTAGAGCCTGCATGCCTCAATGGCAGGTTCTTCGTGTTCGACGTGAGGTTTCCATCATCGGCCTCTGATCGGATGATTCTATGGGTGTTCGACACCAGCTCATTGATTCACACGCCGCGAATTCTACCTATAAGTACCTTGAGGACCATTGTCATTATTGGTGGTACCTCTCGCGTCTGTTAACAGTTTTCATTATTGGCTGGTAATCAGACAATGTTCATGCATGTTCGACTTCAGCTCATGTATTCACATGCTTGGACTTGTACTTTGTTCGGGTTGGGATGGAGCGCAAGACCCTGGTTTTTGTCTATTACGAACCAGGCTGCGATTTTGTGGATTATTATTACATGACTCATTGATGGATGGCTGCGCCCATACCTGAGTCTTTGGGGTGGCTTCGACCATACCTTCTTATCATCATGGTCTCTTCAGCTGGGTGGCTGCGTCCATACCACAGACCTTCTTCGTATGTCTTTTGGATGGCTGCGCCCATACCTAGACTACATGTAATCGAGATATCAGTTGTACATACGTGCAGGTCCTTCCTGGTGGTGTTCCAGTTCAGCAGTTTTGTAAAGCATTTCACCCCTCCCACTCTCTCGGGCTTCATGCTTTAGGGGGCATCTGTTACGCAATAATTTGTCATTGTCTCCTTGTCAGTCTCCCTACTGCATCATGAATTCAACATAACCATGCTCATGCTCTCTGAACTGGCCAAATGACCCACTTTGCCAAAGTTTATTTCATCAGCGCGACTGTTATTAAAATAACTACGCTGACTGGCGGCTGGTAGTGTAACTGATGCGCTGCCAGCGCGGAAGCACACGCGTTTTCCGCGTTGGTCGAATTTCATGACCCAGCGCATCCTATGCTTGTATTAAGTCGCGCTGACACAGCCTTCTTCATTGTTAAGATGCGACGTCAGCGCTCCAATCCAGTTATGCACCCGCGATGATCCTGTTTGGGCGAGTTTGTTCTAACAGCCAGCCTTCCAGATGACTCCAGACCTGGTTGTTGGCCTTGTGAATGTCACCCTACCTTCTATGGCATGTCTGTTCGTCATTTGAGCCACCTTCCTTGGAGATAAGCTCATCCTCCCACCATTCATGGAGGCTTCTTCTCCTATTTAAACCTCCACCATTGCCATGAGCAGCTAGTTTGGATAGTTTGGATAGTGTGGAATTCATAGTGCTTAGAGTGCTGCTGCTGGTAGGTAGTTGGTGTGACAAGTGTGGATTTGCTAGAGGAAGCTTAAGGAAGGTTGTGAGTATTACTTATGTGAGAGAGAGCTTTTGTTTTGGGAGATCTATCTCCAAGGGTGAATGCTTAAGAGACTTGTTGGCTGGACCCTCTAAAGAAGGACTCAGCGTCAGAACTTTGGTTGTACCTTTCTCTGTTATTGATTAATAATAGATGACTACTGTTATGGTTCCATTCTCATTTGTCTTTGTAATGGTTAATGTGAATTACATCCTTTCTAACTGATGTATAATTGCATTTATTAGATTTCACGTTTGTGTTTTTGTTTCTCTTCGTGTGTGCAGGTATCTATCTACGGGGATCGTGGAAGATCGTGACCAGCCAAGGTGAAGGAGCGAGAACGACATCTCTTCATCGGAAAATAACGTTGGAATCCAAGTAGGTTTTCATTGCCTATCTTTTATTTGCAATTAGGAACTTGCACAGTAGCATTGATTGATTGTTGCTAGACCCACTCTAGGCTAGTAGGGATCGCCTCTATCCGTAGAGGGGATTTACCTCTCCAACAGTAGAGGCAGAGCAGTGCTGGAAGGTAACTCAGGACTGTACCATGTCAGGACAGGACAGAGGAGTTACAGGAGCAAAATAGCTAAAACAAGGAGCTGGCTCTGATACCATGTCAGGCCAGGCAGTAACTCCATTAGGCAGAACTGATTCATTTATTCCATCAGGTATGTTATTGTTATATACAAAAGGGTGTGATTGTTCAGTTCATCTCCTGATGACTGTTCACATTCCCAATTTAATTATTTACATGAATTCACCCAATCGTGAGGATTAGGTGTCAACAACATCGATTATAGGGATGTAAATCAAGCATGCCTGAAGGACAACTATCCTACACCCTTTATCGACCAAATCATTGATGAATTTGCTAGATGCGGAATCTTTTAATTCATGGATGTATTTTTTGGCTACAATCAAATTAATATCCACCCATAGGACCAATCAAAAACTACATTCAAATGTTCGTGGGGCACATTCGCATATCGTAAATTATCTTTCGATTTGAAGAACGTAGGGGTGACATTTGAGAGGGCAATGAATTATGCCTTCCATGACATCAAACACATAGTTCAACCATATCTTGAGGACATGCCTGCTCATTCACGAAAACAGACTAATCACCCGCAACATTTGAGAGCCATATTTTTACGTTACCGACACTACAAAATAAGACTCAATCCACACAAATGTGTGTTTTGTGTTGGCTCTGGTCAACTGCGCTACTTTGTTGCTTTTGAGGAGGGAATTCGAATCGATCCAATAAAGGTTCAGGCAATTCTTGACATGCCTCCACCTTCAAATTTGTTACAAATCCAGAGACTTCAAGGGAAGGCAAACTTTCTGAGGAGGTTCATTCCAAATTATGCTGAGCTAGCTAAAGGTTATACATGTCTATTGAAGAAAGGGGTACCCTTCCATTGGGATCAGGTTGCACAAGCTTCCTTTGATGCTCTCAAAGATTCCCTGATAAAAGCATCATTAATGTATGCCCCAAACTATCAAAAAGACTTTTACCTGTATCTCACCACTGCAGATACAACCATCAGTATGGTTTTAGTGCAAGAAGATAATGGAATTGAACATCCTATATATTATTTAAGTCACAATATTAATGATACAGAAAGTAAATATTCATACGTTGAAAAGTTAGCTTTAGTAGCCATTCAAGATGTGCAGAGATTTCGACATTACATTCTCCTTCGCAAAACTACCATTGTATCAAATTGCAACCCTATGACATACATCTTGTCATGTCAATTGATGGGGGGAAAATATTCTAAATGGATAGTCATTTTGTAGGAGGTTGTTTTGGAATTCATCAAATCCAAGTCAAAGAAATCTCTTGTCTTTGCCGAGCTACTTTGCGACCTTCCCTTGTCATCCAACGATTTAACATCAGAAGCATCAATCTTGGATGAGTCTCTGTTTCTGATATCGTCAAGTGATCCATGGTATGAGGATATACTAATCTATTTCCAGACCCAAGCTTATAGGCCTAACACCTCTCACTTTGAATAGTGACGTATTCGATACCAAGCTAAAGATTATCTGATCATTGGTGATACACTTTAGCGTCGTGGTGTCGACGATTTTACGAAGGTGCCTTACACATGAGGAGGTCGAAAAATCTTTGAATGAGTTCCGTTTAGGTGCTTGTGGGGGGCATTTATCTGGTTATGTGACTGCACAAAAAATCTTACGAGCTGGTTACTTCTGGCCAACTATATCCAAAGATTGCATACTTGTTGTAAGAAAGTGTCGTGCTTGTCAGATTTTTTATCGTAAAACCATATTACCACCTGCACCACTACATCCAGTCATTGTTGTTGACGCATTCGCAAAATGGAGCATTTATTTCATGACATATAACTACACCTCGGACGGGGGGCATGGGTAAATTATAGTCGTTGTCGACTACTTTACCAAATGGGCCGAGGCAATGCCTACATTAAACAACAGTGGCAAAATGGTTGCTCTCTTTTTTTTCAATCATGTGGCTTTAGATTCGGTGTGCCACAAGCTATAGTCACAGATCATGGGTCGTATTTTTGCAATCACATGATGATCGAGTTAACTACCAAGTTAGGACTATCTCATGACAGTTCTACTCCATATTATCCACAGGATAATGGGCAGGTTGAGGCAATCAACAAAGCCCTTAAGCGCATGTTGCAAAGAATGATTGGAGTCCATAAGAGGAATTGGAATTTAATCCTATACTCAGCTTTATGGGCATACTGGACCTCGGTGAGAAATGCGACTGGATTCACGCCTTTCCAGTTGGTGTATGGTTTGGAAGCAGTCTTTCCAAGTCAATGTGGAATCTCATCCCTCAAGCTCGCAATTGACCTGCTACCTGACACTTCTAAAGAAGAAGCTCATTTCTTGGAATTAATCCATCTGGATGAAACCTGTCATGATGCCACATTGGCTAACATAACACACAAGAAACACATCAAGACACAATATGAAAAAAATGCTAAGCCTCGTGTCTTCTCAGAAGGTGACCTGGTCTTGCTTTACGATCAGGATTCTGACAAATTGGGAGTAGGAAAATTTGAACCCTTATGGATGTGCCCTTACATTGTTAAACATGTGTTGAAAAAAGGAGCCTATCGGTTAGTCGATTATGATTGGATTCCTTTATCGCAACCCCAGAACGGGTTGTATCGTAAACGTCACTATGCTTGATTAAGTGTAGTAAAACTTAATGTACATATTTTTTCATTTCATTTTTGTGTGTTAGTTTTTCTTTTAGAGTTTCAATTTGGTTAGGTAATCCACTTCACATTTGTTGCATATGTCAAACATTTCGAAACCATTTGTTGGGTATGCCAATGGAGCTAGTCATAGTACACAAAAGTTATCTTCTGCAGCCTAGGCCATCTTAACTCCAAGAAGTAAGTTAGTGAGTTTCAGAGGGATATGTATCGATCAATCAACAAACAACATCGCTGAGTATAGCATGTTGATTGAACTCCTCTCTGATGCCATTTCACATGACATACGTCGAATCATTGTTAGGCTAGATTCACAACTTGTCATTCTACAACTTACTGGCGTTTATTCTGACTGAAACCTAGCTATTCATCGCATGTTCCTAAGAGTTAAAATTTTGGAAAGACATTTTTATTTCATTCAATATCAACATATTTCCATAAATTTAAACACATTGACTGACTCTTTAGCAAACTATGTGTTAAATAGACATTTGCAACATATGTA
Organism: Pinus tabuliformis; assembly: GCA_031772625.1. Taxonomy (NCBI): domain Eukaryota; kingdom Viridiplantae; phylum Streptophyta; class Pinopsida; order Pinales; family Pinaceae; genus Pinus; species Pinus tabuliformis. The sequence continues at coordinate 1,065,739,743 of CM062811.1, forward strand.
AAGAAAGCAATTCACACCATCATTTGCATAGGATTTCATCACTTAACCACAATAAAACTCTGAAATTCAAATAGATATTTGTTTATAAGTTTTCACAAATATTTTGTGTCCAAGACAAAATTGGTCATCTAACCCTAGAAACTCAAAATGAATTAAGAAAAAACATCCTAGACTAGTGCTGCTAATGATAACAAGTCACCGCATGTGCTATCATGTGTAGGAGCCTCATCCAACGACTCGGAACACTAGTGGTATGGCGCAGTAGCCTCATTGGTAACTCATCAATCCGGACATCCAGGACGCTAAGAGTTAAGCTCTCCACATGATCCTGCAAGTGAGCCAAGGTCTCGGCTATGTACAAATCTGTAAGGACTTCCCTCCCGATTGCTCCCTCCTCTAGAGCATCTGCTTCCCGTGGGCATGCCACAAGTTGAACTGGTCCAATATCTGCATACACATATGATTTTCTTTAGTCTTGGTAATAATAAAAAAAACAAAAAATGGAAAACTAAAAAAAGAAAGTGTGGTGAAATCAATTTACCGGTAGCGCTCCACTGCTCCCCGATTGGTAATGCTAAATCTGGATCGCCTCGGAAATCCATCCCTACATATGGATATTCCGTGAAATCCATCTCCTGATGGTCAAACCACTCAAAGAAGGCAGATGAAAAAGAGATCTGTGACTGGCCAACATGCCTAGCCATAAGGTCTACCCATTGTTGCATCCATGGTTCTCTCGATCTAGGCACTCCCAAAGAAATGTTCTGTGGTTGGGTGAGAGTGGGATTCTTTCCAAAGGAAAGGAAATTAAAATAGACCCATAACCAAAATTTTTGGTCCTTCTAACCTTCACTTTGGACAATTGATCTTTCATAAGTGGAAGTACAGCCTCACACCAGTTGAATACTCTCGTTTCAGGCATTCCAAGGCATACTGCATGTAAGATCTGTTTGCTAAATGTAAATCTTCACTACCAGCCAATCTAGCAAGGGTAAAGAGAATAGTACTTAAAGGTCTATCAATAACATCTCGGATATGAATCTTTCCATCTCTACTCGATTGGGATCCTTTCAGACAAAATTGACGAATATAATTTCTCACTGATTCACCTCCTCGGGTGAGTCCTGATAATGAAAGTGGGGCACCCTGCCTCGATAAACTCGTCAGAAAATAAATATCCTTGGTGGTGATAGGAATATCTTTACCCCTGCTCTGAAACACCTAGTCAATAGGATCCCAAGCATGAACAAGATATTGCAACAAATCCATCTGTTGTCTCATGCTGGACAAGTGGAAAAACTTTAGCAAACCATAGTTCCTTAATGCATTTACTGTGCTCTAGTCATTTAAGGAAATAATGTCCTACTCTTCATGCTCTTGTTATCACCATGTAATGACCATTTTGATCCCATGAATACCTAAAACACAATCAATAGGAAAATTTGGATCCAGTTTGGGCAAAAAATCAGTTCAAAATTTGATGAGAAACAGTTGTTCAAACTTGGTGTTCTACACCCATCGCACTTAGCCCTTGAGGAAGGTGGTATGCATAGTAGGTTGCCTCTTAGCATCCCAGTATGCATCACACTTTTTGATAGGGGAAGGGTGCGATGGTTGAAAAACGAAATTTTAAAACCTAGAGGCCCAAAAAACTGAGAAAAGTTGCCCAAATATGAAAAAGAATGGAATAGAATTGAAGAGCATAAGGATAGATCCTACTTGGTCCTGATGGAATGGGAAATGATCCACAAAATCTCTCGCAATCGATTGGTGAAATTTGGGGAAAAAACTACCTCAGAGCTCCAAAATCCAATGTTAGAAATGAAATGGTGAAAATGAATTGTTAAAACTTGTTTTTATGTTTACTTTTTCATGTACATCAAGTAAATGTTGATTTTATTCATTTTTTCATCCATAAATATGTATTTTTAATCATTTTGATGGAGTTTTGAGCAGGGTGAACAACTGAGAACAGAATCTGATGTGCTAACGGTGAATTGAGCATCTTTGACCACCAAAGAAACTTTTCGTTTTCTTTTCGAGATTTGATTTAAAAATGAAAAGAAAAATATAAAGTTCTCTTTAAACTCTTTTCAAACTCTTTAAACAAGAAAGGATAGTCGAGCACTTGTCTCTTCTAGCTTGTTAAAGTATTGGAAACGACATCCCTCTTGTATTATTTTATCCTTCTTGAGACCTGAGGGATTATTTTACGAAAAAGAAATTATGGAGTTTTCTTTTCGTCTCTTTTAAAACTCTCTAAACATGAAAAGGACCAAGTTATCCTTGTCATTGAACTCGTTAAAATAATAGCGACAAACCTGTCCATCTAGATGAGAATGAGTTTCACCGTCGCTAGACTCGTTAAAACATCAAATAGCGATGGGTTTGCCCAAAGGGAAAATTATAGAACAAGCATATGTTATCCTGCTCAAGCTTGATAAAAAATAAAGGGGTATTGGTCAGCAATGACTGGGAAAAAAGGGGAAAATCTTGAAAACTTATGGTAGCAAGTCACTCTTGAACATGACACTTTCACTTCATCTCCGTGTTTGAGTTGGGTTGGATTATTCCATTTGTTGGTCATCATACCATTGGTCTATCACACCATCCATCTCTTTGGGTTAATGCTACCAATTAATCTCAGTGTCGTTGATATGTTCAAGAGAAGTCATCCGGTTAAAGTCTCATCTGTTGCAATACCACAAACCTTCATTTTCATGACCGCCATTCCTGAACCTTGTGTTGTCTCTTCATTTTCATCTCCAAAAATCATTTACTTTGTTTCGTGTCGTAGATGTGGGAATCATACATTAAGGCCCTCCTATGACGAGTCACTTCTTGTTGGCATCAGCTCATTATCCAAGAAGTTGACTTAGAAACACCCTTTTCTGTGCTTTGAAGCTTGCATACATCAATGGCAAGTTTTTCTCTTCCAGCGACAGGTTGACATCAATGACCTTCGACCAAAAGATTTTGCATGGTGTTTGACATCGAATCATCTATTCACACCACATGAAATGTACTGTTTTACCTTGAGGATCATCTTCATTATCGATTATCCCCCTCGTGTCTATTAACAGCTCACATCATTGGTTGTTAATCACACGATGTCTCTCCATGTTCGACCTCAGAACATCTTTTCGCATGGTTTGTATTGTACATTGAGTGAAGAGTAGAAATTTTGAATAATTTAACACATATTCAATGGAGATTATCCTGATCATGTACTAATGCGGAAAACATACACAATACATAAGCTCCTCTACGTTGATCAAGAATATAGCAGCATCAATAACAATAAAACATCAAGAGCATTCACACATTAACACAGTATGTATCACGGGGAAAGCATCGCGCTAAAAACCCCAACTATCTGTATATTAATGATTGAGTCATGTAACATTACACAGCATAATACTTCTCACAAGTATCTCCACCTCTGTTACACACAATACAGCTCAGATCTGATCTCCAAATCTCTTCCACTGCTTGCCTGCCTCCACTGCTCAATACCTGCTCAAGAACTGATGAGAATTGCTTCCCAAACTCGTTTTTCACCTGCAAAATAGTCACTCACTCTTTGTGGACGTGAGCAAAGGCTAAAATGCGGGCCAAATACGTGAGCAAACTCATTGGCATACTCAATCCTTTGATTGTGCAAGATCTGGTGCACAACTATAGTCACAACTGATAGCAATCTGATTCTCTACCACCTGTCCCTGTTGAACTGAACATGCACTGACATGCAACTGAGTTAACTGATGTATTCTTTAGTTGTATTATGAGTTAATAATTAGTTTAACAACTCATCATTAGTCTATCTGCAGTTAGACTAACTACAACCAGTTTAACTAAGTTAAACTGAACACAACTCCATCAACTGTACCTCCAGTCCACTAAACTCAACTCACTTGAGTTCTAACTGAAGTCATGCATGCAACAACTCAACTGACTCATAAGAAAAATGAATTTCCTTCTGACAGTTGCATGTGCCACTTCCGTAGCTCAAACTGAAATGCTCCAAGAGAATAAGATTAAGTTTATAGTCCAAATATTATTGTGAGATAATAATATTTGACTTTTCTATTTTTGACAGCCAGTCTAAAAATAGACTTGATCACTCACACTGTGATCACTCACACTTTCATCAAAAATAGAAGTCCATCTATTTTCCCAACTTGATCAATCATCCATAAACATAGACATGATCCATATGTCTAAAAATAGACATAGTCTAAAAATAGACTTGCGCCAAAAATAGCCTGCGGGCCCACTTAGTGAAGGCGACTCTTTTCACTAAGCTCCATCATCTTGTTGCAATCTCAACACTCCCTCTCGACAAGATATGGATTATCAGCAACCCCTATCCTACCTCGGTGGTACTCGAATTTGCTCCTGGTGAGAGCCTTCGTCAGAATATCAGCATCCTGATCCTCCGTTGGAATGTACGAAAGTAACATGATCCTCCGCTGCACACAATCTCTGATATGATGGTACCTGATGTCAATATGTTTAGATCTATCATGAAATACAGGATTAGCCGAGAGTTTAATGCAACTCTGGTTATCACAGTAAATCACAGTAGGATCCAAATGAGAACCGAACAAACCAACCAGGATCTTCCTCATCCATATAGCCTCGCATGCAGCCAAACTTGCTGCCATATACTCGGCCTCCGCTGAACTGAGTGCCACAGATCTCTACTTCCTGCTGTACCAAGAAACTGCTGTCGATCCGATACTGAAGACCCCTCCTGATGTGCTCTTTCTGTCTGTTGGGCTCCCTGCCCAATCTGCATCCATGAAGCCACATAGCTTCACCTCATCCTCCTGTCTGTACCACAAACCATATCCCGATGTGCCTCTCAAGTAGCGCAATACATGCTTGCCCGCCTTCCAGAAGAGCTTGGTAGGCTTAACCATAGCTTGTGAAAGCTGGTTAACTGCATAGCATATATCAGGTCGTGTATTGACCAAATACATCAGCGACCCCACCAACTGTCGATAAATAGTGGCATCCACTTCTTCTCCCAAAGTGGCATCCTCCTTCCTCCAACCTCCAGGAAGAGGAGTATCAACAGGCTTGCAGCCATGCATGTTGAACTTCTTCAGTATCTCCCGAGCATACTTGCCCTGAAAAACAAACAGTCCACCACTACGCTGCCATATTTCCAATCCTAGGAAATAGTGAAGGAGGCCCAAATCCTTCATCTCAAACTCTGTAGCAAGATCCTTCTTGCATGACAGTATCAACAGCTCATCACCCGTTAGAATCAAATCATCAACATACAGTACAATGATAAGCAACTTACCCTCCACCACAATCTGGTATAGGTTCGGATCCGCCTCGCTCTTGGAGAATCCAAGTCCTATGAAATAGCTGTCTATCCGTGTGTACCAAGCACGTGGTGCTTGCTTCAACCCATACAGCGCTCTCTTGAGCCTGCACACATGCGACTCGCTGCTGAAGACTTCAAAGCCTTCGGGTTGCTCAATGTACACCTCCTCCTCAATGACTCCGTTGAGGAACGCAGTCTTCACATCCATCTGATGAATGTGCCATCCCATCTGCGCTGAGAGAGCAAGAATCGTCCGTATGGAAGAATACCTTGCGACAGGTGCAAAGGTCTCCTCATAATCGATCCCCTCAATCTGTGAAAATCCTCGGGCAACAAATCTTGCCTTGTACTTCTCCACACTCCCGTCAGCTGCCTGCTTAACTTTGTAGATCCATCTCGAACCCACCACTGATTTCCCTTCCGGTCTAGGAACAATCTCCCATGCATTGTTTTCGACAATAGAATCATACTCTTCCACCATGGCGTCTACCCATGCAGGATCCTCCACAACTTCCTCGAAAGAGGATGGCTCAGTCACAACACACTTGCTCATAAGAGCCATGTATCCAGTGTACCGATCAGGTGACTGTCTCTGCCTGCGTTGGGCTGTAGGTGGTCCTACAACTTTCTCTGCATCTTGAGCCAGTCGCTCAGCTTCTGTCAAGCGCTTTCGCCCTCTGATGGTTGGCGCTGCATGAGTGGTCTCTTCCACTCCATGAACCTCGTCCTGTGGCTGATCCACGTCCTGAAGCTCATCCTTAGGAACTAATAGCTCCTCATCTGCATGCAAGTGTAGCTCCCTCTCAAGCGAACACTTCATGGCTTTCTCCTCCTGAAATTTTATATCCCGTCACACAACAGTTTTACCACTGTCTGGCAAATACACACGATAGTTGTGGGGCGTATCAGTGTACCCCACAAATATCCCAACCTCTGCAGTCGGCTCCAACTTCTTTCTGGCATCCTTCGTCACATGCATGTAAACGTTAGCACCAAAAATCCTCAAATGAGAAAGATCAGGCTTCTTACCAGAATAAGCCTCCTCGGGTGTACTCATGCCAAGTATCCTATGAGGACAACGGTTCTGCACATAAACTATTGTATTGCATGCTTCCGCCCACAAGTGAAGGGGTAGGCCCTGATCATGCAACATTGCCCGTGCAGCACCCACAATCGTTATGTTCTTCCGCTCAGCTACCCCGTTCTGCTGTGGGTTATGGGGAGCTATGAGCTCTCTACGAATCCCTTCTGCCTTGCAGAAATCCTTGAACTCGTCCGAGATGTATTCACCACCATTATCGCTCCTAAGAGCCTTCACCTTCTTCCCTGACTCCTTCTCGACCAGTGCTTTGAATTCACAGAAATTTGAATATGTCTCGCTCTTCTTCTGCATGAAGAAGATCCAGCACTTACGAGAGAAATCATCAACAAAAATCACATAATACCTGTGTTTTGTTGTCGAAGCAACTGAGAAAGGTCCACACACGTCTGTGTGAATTCTCTCAAGGATCATCGTGGCGCGACTATCCTTCTCGTGAAAGGTGGCTTTCACAAACTTCCCCAAAGTACACCCCTTGCATTGATTTGACTGCGCAAGTGTGCCTTTAGGAAGCCCTGTAGTGATCTGCTGCAGTATCTTCAAGGCTCCATGGTGAAGGTGACCCAATCTCCTGTGCCACAACTCGCCATCATCCCGGCTCACCAATCCTTCTGCCTTGCCTGCCATTGCTGCACATCCATCTACATGCAACTGATAAAGGTTCCTCACTTGAACGCCTATCTTCCGGGTCTCACCAGTTGTCTTGCTGCGCAGGAAGGCCTTTCCCTCGCTGAAAACAACATCATACCCCTTGTCTTCTAACATCGCCACTGAGATGACATTCTTCTTCAATCCTGGAACATGCATGACTTCCTTCAATACAAAGGGTTTACCAGACTCCCTCTCAAAGGAAATGGTATCGATACCGGTTGCACTGTATCTACCATCATCGCCCATCTCGATGTGCACTCCAAGATCTTTGTCCTCCAGATCAGAGAACAAATCTCTATCTCCCGTCATGTGAAAAGACGCACCACTGTCCAAGAACCACACTGATCCCATCACACTTGAAACCAAGCATGCGATCAATGAAAAATCAAGCTCAAACTGAGAAGCTAAGGCCTCTCCCCCTGCAGATCCAGCAGCTTGCTTGTTCTTCTTCTTCTGCGGACAATTTGTGGCATAGTGTCCATGCTGGCGACAGTGAAAACACTTCACCTTGGACATATCCTGCTTCTTGCCTTTCGCACCAGACTGAGAAGCTTTCTTGCTCTTCCCTTTCTTTGCTTTGGCAGCCAAAGCACAATTCTCTTCATCAGCTCCCTTTGACGAAGATCCGTCCCTGGTACTCCGCCTGATCTCCTTCTGCACAAGATCTGACCATAGTCTTTCCCATCCTGGCAACTTCTCCCGACCATTGACAGAGTCCTGATAGGAATGCCAACTCTTCGGAAGACCAAGGAGAGCCAAGCTCACCAAGTCCTCATCATCGACAGTAACCCCCACACTTCCCAGCTCATCTCGAGACTGAGTGAACTTCATGAGATACTTGGGAATACTGTCTCCCTTCTCGCATTTGATGTTTCTGAGTTTATCTTTGAGCGCCAGCTTCCTCTGATCGCTCTTGCTTTGGAATAATTCTGTTAATGATTTCCACATCAAATATGGAGTAGCCTTTCCATGGAGGCTGGACACAATGTGATCCTTCACGCCCTCCAACAGAATTCTTCGACATTTTGTGATCTTCTTTTGCCAAGCATCAGCTTGAGTAGCATCAGTAGGCTTTGGGATATCCGTATCTATGAATTCCTTTAGCCCGTTATCATCCAATACTGCCTCCATCTTGTCCTTCCATGCAATATAGTTTGAGCTGCCCTCAAGAGCATACTCCAATCGCAATCCGTTGAAAGACATTGCTGCGTTGTCACCAAAAAAACACTGCTGCAAATTCGAATTCCACCAGCAACCAACTCAACTGCTTCCGATCAACCCTCGCTTGATATCCTGTAAAAATCTCTTCTACAAATCAAGCTGCTCCGATACCATGTAGAAATTTTGAATAATTTAACACATATTCAATGGAGATTATCCTGATCATGTACTAATGCGGAAAACATACACAATACATAAGCTCCTCTACATTGATCAAGAATATAGCAGCATCAATAACAATAAAACATCAAGAGCATTCACACATTAACACAGTATGTATCACGGGGAAAGCATCGCGCTAAAAACCCCAACTATCTGTATATTAATGATTGAGTCATGTAACATTACACAGCATAATACTTCTCACAAGTATCTCCACCTCTATTACACACAATACATCTCAGATCTGATCTCCAAATCTCTTCCACTGCTTGCCTGCCTCCACTGCTCAATACCTGCTCAAGAACTGATGAGAATTGCTTCCCAAACTCGTTTTTCACCTGCAAAATAGTCACTCACTCTTTTTGGACGTGAGAAAAGGCTAAAATGCGGGCCAAATATGTGAGAAAACTCATTGGCATACTCAATCCTTTGATTGTGCAAGATCTGGTGCACAACTATAGTCACAACTGATAGCAATCTGATTCTCTACCACCTGTCCCTGTTGAACTGAACATGCACTGACATGCAACTGAGTTAACTGATGTATTCTTTAGTTGTATTATGAGTTAATAATTAGTTTAACAACTCATCATTAGTCTATCTGCAGTTAGACTAACTACAACCAGTTTAACTAAGTTAAACTGAACACAACTCCATCAACTGTACCTCCAGTCCACTAAACTCAACTCACTTGAGTTCTAACTGAAGTCATGCATGCAACAACTCAACTGACTCATAAGAAAAACGAATTTCCTTCTGACAGCTGCATGTGCCACTTCCGTAGCTCAAACTGAAATGCTCCAAGAGAATAAGATTAAGTTTATAGTCCAAATATTATTGTGAGATAATAATATTTGACTTTTCTATTTTTGACAGCCAGTCTAAAAATAGACTTGATCACTCACACTGTGATCACTCACACTTTCATCAAAAATAGAAGTCCATCTATTTTCCCAACTTGATCAATCATCCATAAACATAGACATGATCCATATGTCTAAAAATAGACATAGTCTAAAAATAGACTTGCGCCAAAAATAGCCTGCGGGCCCACTTAGTGAAGGCGACTCTTTTCACTAAGCTCCATCATCTTGTTGCAATCTCAACATGAAGATTGAATGAGTTTGAAGACCCCAGATCTAGTTTCATCCATCCAGGCTGTGATATATTCAGGAGTACAAAAGCATCAAATGTACAAAGGCTTTACACAGATGGTCATCCAATCATGGATTACAAGTCTATATCTACAGACGACTGTCTGATCTATGTACATGTTATGAAAGTTTATAAATATGAGCATAGGGATGCCTCCCTCAGGTAGATCATTAGAATAATAACATTATCATGATATATTGTATTGTAATTGATGCAGGTCACCTTCCAGTTCGAAACTTCCGATCCTCATGATAAAGCATTTCACCCTACATGAACATTTACGACCTCATGCTTTAGGGGGCAACTGTTATAGACATATTTGGGCACATCAACCCAACTCACATTTCGATGTATTAGGGTTCATCAACCCCTAAAATAGTTGTTTTATGCCCTAAAGGAACTAAGTCATCTGAATGCCTCATTCCCCAAAAGTTCCATCTCAAAAATCATCCAGAAAGTGCTTAAAATGAATCATTGTTGAAATCCCTGTGTTAGGGTGCTATGCATAGCAGGTACTACACTATCAGATTGGTATGCATCATAGTTTTTCCATCTAGTAGGTGTGATGGGCGAGGTAGGAAAAAATTCCAGGATAGTTCGAGAGTTGGTTGCTCGTGGAAACTTCTATAAACGTCTCCTATGCCATTTGCCCCTCTGAGATTTCCCAAGGATGACCAAGGGAATTAGGAAGCCACCTCCAATTCCCTTATTTCATGGAACCAATTCCTAAAAATATAAAGGCATTGATCATTCCCATTGATGACTCAACCTCCTACAATCATCTATAAAAGGATCTCTCATCCAAGAGATCAGAAGGATGAATTATTCTAAGTTGTAAGGAAGTGCTACTAGTTTCAGTATTGAGGTGAGAGCATTGTGTTATAGTTGATATGTTCTTGCTGATTCATGATGTGAAGAAGGCTTGAAGCTGGGAGGATGGCAGTGGATTAGACTTCTTACGGGTTGTAATTCTCCTTGTTATCAATAAAGTTCTTCAAGATTTTACCCAATTGATTATGTTAACTATAAATGCATTCATTTGTTTATCATATTTCTAATTCTATGATGTTTATGCTATAATAGATCATTATGCTTTGACAAGTCTTTAATTTTGTAGCTGTGCAGGTACTCTCCAAGCATGTTAAGTACAGGGAGGAGTTACAGGATCTTCCAAAGGAGAAGGAGATCAACCGAGGATTCAAGTGAAAGCTATAGGTTGGTCTTTCATAATCTCTTTCTTATCTATCACTCATAGGAAAGATAGTGAATTTCTTTGACTGTTGTTTCTAGGTTAGCTACCAACCTAGAGGGCTAACATTTCTTAGAAATACTAGTTTTCCCAAAAACACTAACTTTTCTAGAATCAAAGTAATACAAATCTTTGTATTGTCTAGTAATGTCAAGTCCTAGTATTTCCATGATAGCCTTAGGCATTAAATTATGGGATGCACCTAAATCTAGCATAACATTATGAAGAATCTTATCATGAATATTTAAACTAACATAAAATGGAGGGACTCCTCCTTCTTGTGGTTTACCTTCTACTTTTGGCCCAAATAGGAGCTCAGGCTGATCATCACTCAAATTGACATCATCCCTTTTCTCCCCAATTTTTAATGCCTTCAAGACCTGAGTCATGTATACATTCTTGTTAGTCAATTCAGCAAGAGGATAGAAATTTTCAGCTTGACAAGTTCATTTTCTATACTAAATGGTGATTGATTTTTAAGCACGTTTGAAAAATCTGACTTATCAACAACTAGTTTTGTGGTCAGTTCAGTTTGTTGCCTAGTAGAACGAGATCAGTTTGAGTAATTCTAGAAGTTGTATCAATTGCCTTTTTCATAGTAGTTTCTATTGGCTTCTTTCCAATATTTTCTGTGGTTTTCTTAGGGGTATTTTCTATTTTTTTCTTGGGATCAGAATCAGAGACCTTTTTGATAGGATTTTCACCATTTTGTTTAGTTGTAGTATCTCAATGTTTCTTACCTCTAAGATTATACTGCCTATGGACTTCCATTATGGCATTTTCAAATCCTTGTTCATATTTTTCTAACTCTTCAAAATTCATTTCAGTTTTGGCTATAAGAAAAAGTTCTTGTTCCTCATGAGTGAGGAAAATTGTTTCATCATCACTTATCCCTAAAAAATTAATTTGGTTACCATCCAAATCTTCCCCTCATCATTTGTGTAATTGTCCTGAAAAGGAGGCCAAATTTTCTAATCTTGTCCCTTTTGCTCTCTTTTTTTTAATTTGGGGAACATTTCTTCTAAAGTTTTGGTTTCTGGTTTGTTGAACATTTTTGTTTTCTCTTCCTTGATTCTGATCATTGATGCTCACTCTTTGCATCATTTGATTCACTGCTTTGACTATGTTACCAACCTTATGGTCAACAGTAGAAGTAGAAGGTTGTTCTTTTATGGTTACTCTACGTTTAGACTTAAGTTTGTCTTTTTTGGCCAGGATGTGGGCTTCAACTTTAATTTCATTTGCTTGCATTTCTTCCAAATTTTCTAGGTCTCTTTCCCTAAGTCAGTACTCCATATCTACATCGAAACCATATCAAAAATCAATCAAGGCTAGGCTAGGGGAGGGCTTGATGCCTTGTGGAATGGCATTGTAAACAATATTGAATCTTTTAAAATACTCTTTTATAGTTTCATTGTGCTTTCTTTTTAACCTTTTGTATTCATTCAAGAGTTGAAGTGGGTTCTTCTTGATCTCCCATCTGGATAAAAAAATGATGGAAAATAGCAAGATTGGCTATACTTCCTACGGGTAAACCCCTACACCATTTCTTCACATCACCTCCTAAGATTTGGGCAAACAATCTCATTTTAACATCAGCTTCATACACTTCTTGGATATCAAACACATCACTCATCCTATGCACAAGTTGTTGGGTAGTGTAAGCGCCAGTATTATAAAAGGTCACAATTTTGGATGGATAATCTATAGGCATAGTATTTAGCTAGCCTGGTAACACCAAGGGTGCACACCTTCCTATCATAACTATCCTGGTAGATTGAGTTGAAGATGGACCTAGTGGAGGTGTAGTTTGGATAACTACAGGGTTAGTAGGTATAGTAGTTTCAGAAACCAAAGGTAGGGAAGTTGAAACTATAGAATGAGTAGGGTTGGGGGGCTATAAATGTACAGACTGAGAAGACTAACTAGACAAAGAGGTTGCTGCAACAGTTAAAGCATAAAATTCAACAGACTGCTGAATAAAAGCTTCTTCTATACCTTGGTCCAATATTAAAACTAGACCTTGTAGTTTGTCGAATTTTTGTAAAGATTCAAGATCAGAGTCTATTTCAAGGTCTTGGGTTTGAGAAACATATGGTTGTAGTGTGGCTTTGTCTATGACAATTTGATCTATAAAAGCCTCAGACTTGGATCTAAAAAAACTTTTCTAAAAAAGGCAAATCAAATTCTATATCTTGTAAAGTTTCAAATTTCTCTGGGAGAGAATTAGACCTTGACAGAGTATTTTCCATAGGAGAATTGAATCTAGAGAAGGGACTATTACTACCTTGACTCTCTGTAAATATTTTCTTTCTCACTAGTTTCTCAGGGTCATCTACAATTTTAGAAGGGTCGGGATCAAGGTGAGATCTAGCGTGAATTATTTTGGGAGCCAAGGCTATGAAAAATCATCACACAAAACTCAAAATTAAAATCAAAGATACAACACATATCTACAAAAAACAACCTTAGACCATCTATTTCATATCGGTACAACAATTACTTACTAAAATATTTATTTTAAAATTGGGAATAATAATGTTTTTGATTAAAAAGTATTCTTCCCCAGTATGGTCACCACTATGTTATCGTTCTGTATTTTTGAGGTTGTGGGACTAAATACATTGGAAAACATCAAAACCACTTTTCAAGTTGGGATCTAGCCCTGCCAGGTTCAGGGAGGGATCTCTCTTTATAATTTAGCTTGGCTTTTAAGTTGAAGGCTATTTATGATCAATTGGTTGTTTGTTTGAATTTGTTTGATTGGTTGGTTGGTTGATCTGATCAAGTTACTTTCTTTCCATTACGCTATGGAGTCAAATTAAGCTGAATGTTGCATCAAAAGTTTAAAGGAGTAATCACAAGGAAAGTTAGTTACATTTATTAGATCTTTAAATTGAATTATGGAATGGAGAAAAGAGGTGATTTAGTATTGATTGAAAATCATTTAAGAATTTATCAATCAAACTTCAGAAGAAAACATACAGATTTTAAACGTAGTCCAAATAAGATGCTCAATAACATATCTTTTATTTCACATCTCCTGTTTTATAATTAGATTTCAGATGATAAACATATAGAGAATAACAATGGAAACACAATTACACTAAGAAAAACATCACCACTATATCACAACACAAGTATCCTGTGAAGAGTCTTTTTATTAATGATGCTCCAACAGCGTGGAAAAAGTATACTGCTAGATAAAAGGAGTTACAATGATTAGGAATTGACCCTCAATTGTTAAACTTAATGAAGTTTTCAAACATAATTTGCAAAAAATATTACAATTAATGCCTAATTAACATGGCATTCCATTATTAACTTCAAACTAACAGAAATGAAGTAATGTGACCAAAAGAGGTTAATTGGTGAAGTGATCTGGACATCTGGCACTGCTTTGGTGGAGAATAGTTGTTGAGAGGCCACTATTTATGTGTCATGTTGGTGAAGTTGGCTCTTTCTATAATCCTGGAATTCACACAGTTTATCCCACCTCTCCTCATCTGTAATGGCAATTTTTGTTACTTTGTGGTAGATCTCATCTACCTTAGTATACCGAGAAGATGTGGGTTTTACTATAAAAATATGTTTTTTCTCACATTGGATGAAACTGATGTTGTTGATAACTTCGTAAAAAGCTCTATCTGTAATAGCACCTTTGATGTGGGAAGACGTGGTCGTATCCTTTGCAATGTATTTCATCTTCTTCATATAGTCTTCTCTAGTCATCATCTTGTCATTGATCACAAATAAAGATGGCAAGCCTTTCTTATTTAATGATTCTATTATGGTAAAAATCCTATTAACTACTACCTCAAAAGTGTGACATTTCTCTGTCACCTGCAAAACCAAGTACTTTTCTATCAGAACTTTCTTTACTTCTAAGATTGTTTATGTTCTATCATCTATTCCTGAATCATCGAATTCATATTTGTTTTTATAGTTGAGAAATTTGATGACTTGGTCGGCCGTGGTAGGCATTTCTCCCAATTCATTGTTGATAGTGGAAATGGCCTACTTGGCTTTCTCCATCAACTCTTTCTGCTCAAATATAATCTAGATACAAGGCCAAATTTCATCCATTACCTCAATGACGTTGTTCCATATAATTTGTTTGAGTTGGGCCAATGTGTGGCCAATAGAGGACTCAGTTGTTGATTTCCTCCATATTTCTACCTGGTTTTGATCTCTCTGTAGCTCTGTTGCATGGAAATTCTTAGTCTTTGTCTTATGATCTTGTAGAATATTTACTTGAGCCTGCAATATTTTTATTTCTTTAGTTTGGAGAGACATGTTCTGCACTGCATTTACTAACTGATTTACAACAACCCCTCTGCTTGTTGTAGAAGATGTAGTTGTAGGAATGACGCTAATATGCAATGATTCCAAAGGGACAACAACCATTTTGGTAGATTTCTCCTTTCATTTGATTATGTTTTCCATCTTTGTCTCCATTTGCTTCAACTTTGCACTCTGCTCCATGATGTGCTTCATCGTGTTTGCTTTTTGTGACTCTGTTTCTTCAATGTCCTTGGCTAGAGGAGTTTATGTGGCTGGTAATTTCAATTGCTTCCTTAATGCTACTATGTCTGTA
The DNA here is from genome assembly GCA_031772625.1 of Pinus tabuliformis. Taxonomy (NCBI): domain Eukaryota; kingdom Viridiplantae; phylum Streptophyta; class Pinopsida; order Pinales; family Pinaceae; genus Pinus; species Pinus tabuliformis. Next base: position 1,065,755,218 of record CM062811.1, read on the forward strand.
TTCTTTTTCCTTACAATCTCTTCTACAACATTGATGTTGACATCCATAGGTATGAAGTATGATACCCCTCTTGATATTCACATAATTGATTATGTGTTGTTAATGGTAGATTTTACATTATCAGATGGTGTACAAAACATGGTTTCACTCTCCAGGTTTGAAGATACTTCGGCCACTAGAAATTCCCTAGATAATTTTTTCCTTTACACTACATCCTTGACTTACCTTGACTCCCAACCCTATCCTTAATGCCCCCTTCCCTCCAACCCCCAGCCCCCATCTGTTATTCCTTATTCATAATCCACTTCTTTTTAGCCAAGTTCATCTTTGTCCTTGTATTAGTAGATAGAACTAACAGGACAAAGGAATTTCAATCTAAAAATGGTGGACAATAGAAAGGATTACAAGCTTCGGTCAAGGATCAAATCCTTCCATATTGGTATCTTAAAAGGCAAGTTAGCAGAGGATTCCCCTTCAATTTGATATGCTGGAAGATTTTCTTTTCTATCTAAGTCTCAACAACGAGAAATAAACAACATAAAACTAGGTCAACAAAATACCATTACAGGAGCTCTTGTGGCTAAGATAGCACTTATGGGGGTTCAAAAATGACAATCTTATCACTCAATGTATAGGGTTTGAACAAAATTAGCAACTTAAGGGGAACCATACCGAGTTCTCACTTTTCTAGTGGTTGCAAGAAATCATCCAATTTTGAAAAGTGTTGATTCATAATTTTTTGGGAAATATTTGTAACGCTTTAATTTTTTTATGTATTGAACATGCACATTTTTTTTAAATGTTAGTGAATTTCATGCCAATTTTGAAAAATGTTGATGCAACAACAACCCCTTTTTTTAGGCTTATTTTTTATACTTTAAATTTTCTGATTATTAAGTATGGATGATATTTTTAAACTGTTCATAATTTTCATGCGAAATTTGAAAAGTGTTGATGGAGCATCAATAATCCTTTTTTTTGGGATATTTTTGACACTTTAATCTTCTTCTTCTTTATTTATGTCTTAAGTATGCACATTTTTTTTTATAGATATTGGTTATTAAACCACATTTCAAGTTGTCTTCTTCTTCTTCTTTTTTGTTTTCTTCATGAGATGTCTAGTTTTGAATGTTTTTCAAGTTTGTGTTTTTGTTTTTCAGGTACTCAAAATTTTATTTTTATTTTTGCAAAGTTAAAAAATGTAATAATAATAATAATAATTTGAAGTTAGGATTTTTATAGATTTATGTATCATTAATAATAACTTCAATACACATAAAATAGTTGTCACTAAAAAAATTAATTTTAAATTATTGATTAAAAACTATACATTTTTCATAGAGATGTAATTAGAAAAGTACATATCTTGGGATTTTTTGCTAAAAGTTACACGTCAAATAAATGATTTTTATGGAAAAAATGAACATAAAAAATTGAAACAATAGCAAATTTTATGAAGTTTATTTCCAAAATTGATAATATTTGATGGTTTTCCCAAAAGTAATGATTCACATAAAAGTTTAAGTAAAAATAACAAAATTAAAAAATTAAATGTTTCAAAAAAAAAATTAAAATTTAAAAAAAAATTGAAAATATTTTGTTTAAAATAAAAGTAAATTGAACTTTTTTTTAAAGAAACAGTTAAAAGCATTTTAAAAAGATTGAAAAAAACATTAAATTAACCAATAAATAATAAATAAAACAATAGAATTTAGTTAAAATCGATATATAAAAAATGAAAGAGATTTTTTGTTTTTATTAGATGTAGAAAAATATCAAACAATTAAAAAAAATGTTGAGAAATTAAAAATTCAAAGACAAAACAAATTAGAAAATAGTATTAAATAAATTAGGAAAGAAAACACAACAAACAAAACATAATTTAATTGAATACAAGAAGGAAAATAAAAACAAACTTGAATACATATATTTGAAAAAGTAATATTACAATATAGATTAAAAATTAATAATCATAGTTATAAAATATCAATTGTTTAGAAATATTAAAATAAAAATAATAATTTAAGCAAAGATTTTCTGTAGAAAACACATCAAAGAAAGTTTTGGCTAGTGCGTTTTGAACCAACAAGTGTGGTTCATTATCAGGACCAGATGAAGACATAGACCATGGCAAAGACTTAAATAGAGAGTAATCTAAAGACATAATTTCAAGTAACAACTATATTTGAACAATAATATTTAAATTAGGATATTAATTTATTAATATATTAAAAACAAATATTATTAGGTAACGGCTATATTAAACGGCTAGTTTTGGAAAAATAATATTTAAATAATGATATTAGTTTATTAGTTTATTAAAAATATTAATAAGTAATGGCTATACTAAATGGCTAGTTTTTGAAAAATAATATTTAAATTAATCAATTAAAACCAAATATTACTAGTTTTTGAAAATTAATATTTAAAATATGATATTAGTTTATTTGTTTATTAAAAACAAATATTAATAAGTAACCACTATATTAAACAACTAGTTTTTAAAAAATGATAATTAATAAATAAAAATGAAAAAAGTCAAACTCCAAACAAGGAGGGAAGCCAAAAATTATAAAAGGAGTCATGACCCTAATCAAGACAACATCATTTAATAAATAAAGCAATTAATTGAAATAAAATAAACCAAATTAAAAATAATTGAGGGAAAAATAAATAAAATAAAATAAAAATATACACAAGTCAAAAGAAATATATATATATTCAAAGAAAAGTAATTAATAAATAAAACATGGTCAACAATAAAGCCAAAAATTATAAAAGGAGTCATGACCCTAATCAAGACAACATCATTTAATAAATAAAGCAATTAATTGAAATAAAATAAACCAAATTAAAAATAATTGAGGGAAAAATAAATAAAATAAAATAAAAATATACACAAGTCAAAAGAAATATATATATATATATATATATATTCAAAGAAAAGTAATTAATAAATAAAACATGGTCAACAATAAAGCCAAAAATTATAAAAGGAGTCATGACCCTAATCAAGACAACATCATTTAATAAATAAAGCAATTAATTGAAATAAAATAAACCAAATTAAAAATAATTGAGGGAAAAATAAATAAAATAAAATAAAAATATACACAAGTCAAAAGACATATATATATATATTCAAAGAAAAGTAATTAATAAATAAAACATGGTCAACAATAAAATATGGGGCTGAGGTTCATTAAACAAATAACAAAAATACTAAAAGGAGTTAAGAACGAATAAGATGATAAAATACATAAAAAAAAACATGGAGGATCAAGAAAATAAACTCTAATGAAGAATAAATCAACAATAAATACTATAAAAAGGACACCAATACCTACCTAGATAAAAAAACAAAGAAGATAAATCCCAAATAGAAGCCTAAGAAACTAGGAGAATAGGACAAGGACCCAACTTCTACTAATATTCCAACCATCATATCTATTCAAATTATTGGGTCTTTTTAGAATTTCTAGGGCCTTCCTCAATTTACGATGAGTAAGGTCTTGACTCCTTTTATAATTTTTGACTTCCCTCCTTGTTTAGAGTTTGACTTTTTTTAATATTATTTTTCAAAAACTAGTTTAATATAGCGGTTACTTATTAATATTTTTTTTATAAACTAGTGAACTAATATCATAATTTTAATATTATTTTTCAAACAAGAGTTGTTTAATATAGCCATTACTTAGTAATATTTTTAATAAAATAATATCATTATTTAAATATTATTTTTCAAAAACTAGTTGTTTAATATAGTCATTACTTAATAATATTTGTTTTTAATATATTAATAAAATTCATATCATAATTTAAATATTATTATTCAAATATAGTCGTTACTTGAAATTATGTCTCTACAATGCTCTCTATTTAAGCTTTTGCCATGGTCTCCCTCTTCATCTAGTCCTGATGATGAACCACACTTGTTGGTTTGAAACACGTCGGCCCAAAAATTTCTCTTATATGATTTCTACCGAAATACTTTGTTTAATTCATTATGGATCACAGAAGCCTGAATACAAAATAAAAAAAATTTTAATCAAAATATAGATTTAGAAAATAAATTAATAAAAGTAAAATTATTAATTTAAAAATGAAATGAAAATAAATAAATAAATATTTTGAAAAACATGAAAATATACATCAAAAGAATTAAAATAAATAAATAAAAAATTTTAAAAGGAAATATAAAAAAATAGATGCATGGGTCCCTGCCTGGGTTGCACCCTAAAGGGTTGTTGACAGGGCCAAAGGAATGGTGTGCTGCTCGAACTACCCTAGTGGTGGCCCTTTGGCACCATGTGAGGCCAAGGGGTTGATTCCTAGAATCGAGCCCCCCTACAACATGGGTCACTCCAGCTACCCTAGCGACAACCCTTTGACACCATGTCTGGGCGACGAGTCAATTCTCATAATCAACCCAACACCCTAGTCATGCCGACAATGTGGTAGGAGTAGCACGTCATTCTCGTTGCCCTAATATATATATATATTTTAATGATTTTTTTTGTTTTTAATGATTTTTTAATTGTTTTATATCTATGTACTTTTTAAATTTATGTTTTAATATAAATTTATTTTAATTATTATTTTTTAATTTTATATATATATTTGGTCTTTTTTCAATGATTTGTTTCTTATTTTTTATGTTTATATTTTCATTGTTAATGAGTTTTTTTTAATTGTGCTTATTTTTTTTCCAAGAAAAAAATTGATATGTTATTCAAAGAAAAAATTACATTCTACAGATGATTGAGGACATTACATACATTAGCTGAAAGGCCCAATCGAAAAAAGGCCACAGGGTGAAATAGAAAATGAAGAAGCCAACAAAAAATCTGGCCCAAACTTTAAACAAATCCTAGGCACAAGCTACCCAAATAGTGAATATAAACCTAAAGAGGTTGTGACAAAAACACCTCAACAATGGGATGAACCACAAAAAAAGAGAAAAGAGGCACGGGCTAAAGTCAAAAGTAGTAGGGGAGCCACTTCAACCTTGCTCCCCCAACTACCAAGTCTAAGACAAAGACAACAAAAGAGCCACACCAAAGGCGACCCTAATGCACCCAGCATTAGCTAATGATGGAGACCCCTAACAACATCAATGCTAGGAGAAGACACTAAAAAATAGTACTGCGGGGTGCATAAGCCCACACATGGCGACCATCATGGAAATCATTATCACAGAGCAGGGCCATGAGCCAAAATGAGAGCCAAAAACCACTTAAGCAGAAACATAAGCCCCAAGAAAGTGGATGGAATAGGCCATTCGCAGAGGCAAGAGAAACTGAAAACAGGAATCCAAATAAAATTGCGGCAATGCCCTAATCTCAAGCGAGTGTCAAGGCAGCCATAAGCCAACAGACGAATCGTCAAAGCAATGAGGAAAGTATTTGCAAGAAGGAGAGCTGACTCTAGCTAAAAAACTACACGAATCAACAAAAAACCTACCCAAAAAAATCCAAGCCGACACATAGATGGTCAGCAGCAAGAACAAGTGGAAGAGCCACGACAACTCAGAAAGACAAAGAAGAACCAACAAAGGCACAAACCAGGGAGGCAGTAGCTAGAACCCTAGCCACCCCTCACACACCCTCAACTCCTCCAACCCCTCCTCATCACCCTCCTTGATTGATCCTTTATCCACACCTACCATCTAATGCATCTTTGTTATTAAATTATGTTATTTATTTATTCATTTTTTATTTGGTTATCTATATGTGTCATTTTTCATTTTTAACTTTTCTTTTTCAATGTTTTTATTTTATAACCTTTGTGGAACTACATATTCATCATTCGCAATATATCACCCTAATGAGGGTGAGGAATTGAACTGATAACTTCACATCAAGGAGTTAATTAACAGAGCACCCGATCACCTACTTTCCAAGACCTCATGGACTATTTTTGACTTATTATTATTTCTGGGTTATGAATTTTTTTTGTTTTGGTTTTTTTTATTTTATTAATTTATGTCTTGCTATAGAGGTTGTGTTGATGTTCAACTAGCAACCCGACTCCAATATGTGTCAATTTGATAGTTGATTTTTTAGTTTTCGTTACAAGGAATCAAATTCAACTCAACTATGTCTCTATTTGATGGTTGATTTTTAAGTTTTCATTAAAATGGATCAAGCATGGCCCCACTATGTGTCACTTTGATGGTTGATTTTTAATTTTTTGTTGCAATGTGCCAAGTTTTCTTAGGCTAATATTTTAAAAGAACTGTATTTTTAACATTTGGTAAAAAGACCTTTTGATTTAGCTATTTATTATTAAGGTTTAATTTAGTCATGATATTTGATCTTGAAATATGTTGAAAACCTAAGGTTTGTTATAGCCATGATATTTATTTTAATTCCATGGTTGAAAAATGTTGAAATTTTAAGTTTTTCAGAGTCATGATATTTTATCTTTAATGCCATGGTTGAAAATTGCCAAAACTTTAATTTTTTTTAGATTCATGATATTTATCTTTAATGCCATGGTTGAAAATTGTTGGAATTTTTAGTTTTTTTGGAGTCGTGATATTTTATCTTCATCGTATTGTTGAAACTATTGGAATTTTAATGAATTTTGGATTCATGATATTTTATTTTTAATGCCAATTCCAAAACATGTTGGAACTTTAGCCAAAAAAATGTTGATGCCATATCTTGGTGTGTTTTTTTGTGTTTATTGCACAAAGATTTTAGTTTTTAATGTTATTGTTAACAAAATGAAATTTTAACCCAAAAGAAAAGTGTTGATGCAATAAGTTGCAACCAAAGAGAAATGAAATTTTAACATCAAGTTACATCAACACTTTTCATTTTAGGGGGTTTTTTTCATGTTTTTTGTGCAAACAAAATGGTTTTTACTTCCATTTTTAAGAAAATTGAAAATTTACCCCGAAAAAAGGAAACAAAAATTTTGTTCCAACATCAACACTTTTTGTTTTTGGGGACTTTTTTCATGTTTTTTGGGTTTTTTTGGCTAGAGTTCTCGTTTTCAGGTTTTAGTTCTCATTAAGTTGGTAACCTTGTTTTTGGTGCCCCTCACCAAAAAAATGCTTTGTTGATGGTGCTGGATACAACCAATGATCCATGATTTGTATGCTTATGGATGCATCGGAGTTAACATGAGTTACAATGCTTAAAAACCATAAAAACATAAGCATGAAAAATGAAGACAATGAAACATGATCAAAAAAGATCATGATAGAGATTTGATTATGAAGTTGTCCAATTTGGACTACATCTCTGAGCCCTGCTCAATAGTGGGGATGCCTTCTTTTATTAAGTGGCATGAAAAGGGAGAAGTACAACAAGATTTCTACATAACCATCCTTATACGTCCAATCTGGAAGATAGCTATAAAATAGAGAGGTCGTCTCTAGAAACATACAACACCACTACCTTCCTAGCAAAAAATAGTGCAAAAATGCCTATCCAAACACCCCATTCAGATAATCGTGCCTTTTGTAGCCTTCTCGGAACCTTCTGATCTCTTAGATAAGGTCTCAGCCACCTGCAAGGAGTAGATGCCATTGCTCTGCTATGCAAACTTGAGCTGCTCTCTGCTCTCTCCCCTTTCCTCAGACCTAAATAGTCATACTTATATGCTGATGTGGCTGAAACCTTCATAAATGGGTGGTTTTAAAAAAAAATGGCAAGTTTATCAAGCGGGATTGTCATGAGACCAAGGATCTAGGACATGTATGATACAAGGAAACCAAACTTGCAAAAATGGTGAAAACCCCTTTTAACCATGCATACAACTCGGTGGTAATACTTATTGGCGAACAACTCTCAGTGTTTTACATCCTCAACAGAGAAAAACCCATCAGAGAGTAATCCAACAGCATGTTTCTGTTTTAGGTCTTAAACTGGCAGCACTAACAAAGAATCGGTGTTCATTCAATCGGCAGACAAGGCAAGTCTAAAAAACAAAACTTTGCACAATTAGCGATACACAGTCCCGATGACTTTATCAAATGCAGTTCATAAAAATCCCGCATCTGGCAGTCCATCACAACTTGCAATCAGAGGCTTCCATCAATGGATAGATGCAATCCTTCATAACACAAACCAATTAGGTTTATTTAATACAGTTTATAAATATCACATCTGGGCAGTCCTGTCGCAAATCAAAAATCAACAATTATAGCTAGACCGCTTCGTAAACACAAATCCTTTTATGTGATTGTGATATGTATCACATCGTAATGAAGTCCTATTAGGGTCGATCCAAAACCTCTCCTAATATGCAATTTCAGTATGTGATATTGCTTTGCAACAAAGTCCTTCCGGGGCTGATTAACCTCCACTGATCTGCGATTGCGATATGCGATATTGCATCTTAAAAAAGTCTCTTCGCAACCAATTTACCTTTATGTTCTTCCTCCGGCCTGTGATATGCGATATCACAATCGTAGCCGGGAATGCGAGGAGTCGATTCTTCCTTAAGCGCTCATCCTTTTCATCGATAAGTGATATGTGGGGCCCAGTGGAACTACCACATGGCGCGCCCTCATTCACTGAAGCTTTGCCATGTCATATTCTTCTTTCCACTTGGAAAAGTCAAATTGAAACTTTGACTTGCTCTAACTTTTTCATCTAGACTCGGATTTGAGTGTTGTTCATACCATTGGATTCAGGATGATGATCACTTCGATCTGGTGCTAAAACTACCCATATTTTACCACTTTGAGTTTTTATCCTTTTACCATGCCACTAGTACTTTAGAGAGATCCACCTGGATCAATCCTCCTGGATCCTCCTAGATCAATCCTCCCTACTAAGAGAATATTTTGTTCCTCGAAAAGGATTAATTAATCTGCAATTACTCTATACTCTATCAGTACCACAAGTGTCCTAATAGGTCATCCTTCCTTCTCCTTCACCTTTGTCCTTCGGAGCCATAAGCAATGCACCAACAACTGAATCCCCTGCAAACCTATAATACAATATCTTTCAAACTACATGTTTAGCTCTATGAACAAAATGAGCCAAGCATCCCATACTTTCCATGAGTTTATAACATATACCCAGTGTTCAAGTTTACATTAAAAAGGAAACAATACTCCAGCTATCAAGACAAGGCCAAACATCATTGTTGCTTCAACAAGTGATGGAAAACACATCATCATTGTAACACATGATTTACACAAACAAGGCCAAACACTATTGTTTCTTCAACAAGTGATGGAAACATAGCATCACTTTTAGAGTTCAAAAAGAAACACAAAATAAGGCCAAGCATCATTGTTTCTACAACAAGTGATGGAAAACACATGATCACTTTTACAATTTAAAATGAAACATATGAAAAAATAAGGCCATGACATTCTACCACACTTAGAAGAACCATATCTCACTGATCAAAGTGAATGGATCATCTTCCATATGGCACGTTCACTAGCTGAAAAACTGTTTCACGTGGTTCATGCTCAGATGCTCTTGTCCTTGAGACGTTGTTGTGGATGGAGCCTCCAACATGTGGCTCTCTAATGACCACCACTTTCATAATGACTAGATTGACCCTTCAAAAATCATGAGAAATTATTTAGTTACGACTACCTCTCATGGAAATGGTCATATGTGAATGACTTACTTAATGCAGTTGAATCCCAAAATGACATCTAATATAATGCACTGTGTAAACCCCTAATACTTAAAACCTTATTTGACTTCAGAAATGTTTGTAGATGTATTATAAAAATAAAATAAATTACACCACCATGCACAATATTAATGAAATATATTTATAAATGAATATATGCCTGCATCATATGGTCTTGGAATTTTATGTTAGAGTGATAAGTATTTGCACTAATTAAAACTTCCTTGTTCACTATTTGTACATTGTAACCTGTCCCTAAGAGGAGATCCATCTTTAAAGCAAGCCATAACGCAAGTGCCTATGTCCAAGCAAAAAACACCTTATCTATGAAGTTGGACACAATATTTTAATTTAATTGTAATTGTAATTAGAGGTTAAAATTTATTAATTAGTGTCCAAAGACAGTAACTATTAAACGACAATTTCTAGAATTTCTAGAAAGCCTATGTATATATGGAAATTTTTACATAGAGAAGCTATCCATATATTGACATTGTTGGAGCACAAAATTTGAGAGAAGCTATGAGTATATTGACATTGTTGTACAAATTTACTGAGAGGCTAGGAATATAATGATATCTTTTTTGTGGCCAACTGAAGTTAGCATATTATATTGTTTAAATGGGGCATGTGTTGGTATATTTTGGCGCAAGGAGGCCTGGAAACAATGGAAATTATGGTCGTATTTGAAACGATTTGGTATTTTTTTTTGGAAATATAGGTTAGAGCTATCAAGTTTTAGGCTCTTGGGTGCTTCAGGGGCTTTTGATGCTGCTTAATCAATTTCCACCATCAAAAAACAATTCAAAAACTACTAGAAATGGATTTCTTGAATTTTTTCACTAAATTCTGACCAAAAATTTCACCAGGAAAAATTGTGGTCTTTGTGGACAATACCTATCTTGTTTAGGTTTCTTACCTTACATGGTGAGTTGGAGAGTCATTTTTATTTCAATTAATTATAAATTTTGAAATATTTGAAAATTTAATGGATAGAGCAGAAATCAATTATCTGTTTTTGCTTAAATTTTGTTAGATTTCAAAATTATTTAAAATTTTGTAATTAAATTATTTTAATTGCACCATAATTTTATAAAAAAAACTCCTTGATTTTTTTCATTTTGATCAAACTAAAAAAAATAAAAAATAAAAAATAACAAAAAAAAAATTAAAAAAATAATTAAATTAAATAATAAAAAAAGGTAATGAGAATTTGACGAAGATATTCTATCACTCATATGGTACAATTTTTTTTGGCTGTGTGTGGAGCACATATATAAAAATTTTGAAAATTAAATTAAACTAGAGAAAACATAATGACAATTTGGTGGAGATATTCCATCGCTCAAATGGTGCAATTATTTTTTTAAATGTCTCACTGTGTATGTGTTGAGCATACATATATCATGGGTTGTTGGAGAGAATTTTTGGAAAGTGTAATTTTAAGCTTCAATGCAAGCTAAGATTTTATATTTCTCAAATGGCATATGTTTTGTAAATGTGGATTTGTGTTGAGAATATATAGATAGTGTGTTGCTCCAAAATGAGTGTGATGAAAAACTTGCTCCAGTCTAAAGTGATAGGTTTTTTCTTTAACTTGAAAATGACATTGAACTCATAAACCTTAGACATGACAAGTACGCTGGAGGGAAAATCACTCGCAGAAGAGGTCAAGATGGAATTAGAGGTCAAGATACAATTAGTTTATTTCTTAAGGGTACTATGTATAATTGATGCATTCAATGTACCACAGGCATCGTGCCCTGTACTTTTTTAATAGATTGACCTGGCCAAGCCTAGAACTTGACGTCCCACGGGATGTATTTTTGGTTTCCAAATGTATTTGACGACAGCTAAAAAGATTTCAACATCAAGCCTGGCATTCTTTCTACATCTTCAACTTGTCAAAATGATGTCCACTTTCACAATTAAACTGTAAAACATTATAATACCTATATTTCATGGGATTCAAACTCAAAATTGGTACACAAGACATTTGAACTGAAGACAATTTAAATTCTCTGGTGTCTCACTGCCTACCACCATAGTACTTACTACCTAACATTAATTGGAGTAACTCTCGATGCCCAAATCAACCCATGCGAACGATATGTAAAATTAATCTAAATGGTATACAACTAATATGAAAATTTAATGCATAACTACGATCCTTCTAGTTTCTACCTCTGTGTAAATAAATGTGGACCTCGGTTTTGAAGTTTTATTTCACTCAAGAGTCTACACTAAACCAAATCTAATGAGATATGTTGAAGCAATTTTCATTCTTGAATCTTACCTATTCCATTCCATGATCCATATTCACGATGAAGGTTTGTTGAATCAGATGGAATGTATGCCTTGATAATTCGGTGGGGTTGTTTTGCTAAGTTTGAGTTATGGACGGCTCTAGTGCTCCTGTGTGGTGGTTTGAAGGGATTGGAATGTGCGAACAACAACCCAACTTGCCACTTTGAGTTGTTAGACCATTAATCACAACTGCTCAAACAGCGCTGACCACCGTTCAAACGTCAGCAAGTTTAATGTGACTGTGCATGAAACAGTTAAACATCATTTCAAGATGGTGGAAATCGACGGAGGTCATTATTGACTCTCCTTCATAGATATCTATAAATAATTATGTTTAGTAATGAAATATCAAGCTCATTCCATGAGTCTTCAAGTTTCTAATATGGTATCAGAGCTTAGGTTAGCCATTGTGAGGTCTCTGTAGTGTGCAGTCAATGGCTGGAGTTTTTTGTTGTGGTGGAAAGTGCAGTGTGATACGAGCACTACTGAGAATAGTAGGTCGGAGAGCTGTTGCCACCATGTGAGGAGGTAGTGTGGCTTGAAGAGCTATTGTGCCTGTGCCACCGTGTGAGGAGCCAGTGTGGCTTGAAGCATTGTTGTGTGTGTGAAGGCTCAGTGTGAAGCCATAAATCCAAGCCAGTGCTAGACTCTGGCGTTGTGCCCGGTAGAGGTTGTGGCGTTGTATGAGGAGTGCACTGAGTTGCCAGCCCATTTGAGCCACGGATGTGGAAGTGGCCCAGATTTCTAGTATGCGCGAGTCTGAAACTTGTGTGAAGTTGTGTAGAGTAATCGTTGACTGGCGAGCACTCGAATGTGAATGATAAAGATGAGATCTCCGCGTTGAAGCAACGATGCATGTGTGTTGAGCTTTGTTGAGGCGTAGAGCTGAAGGTCTGTGGTATCCTAAGGAAATCGACTGCACTTGGGATAGTTTCCTATTCATTAGCTGCCAAGTGTGCCTAAGAAAGTTAAGTGAAGTCTGTTGGTCATTACCTGCGGAGCCTAGACAAGTCTGTGTATTCTCTCTGGCGTGGTGGGAGCAATCTGCATTCTGGTGTCATTCACACATGGGAGGTGTGAGCGGATACCTTGGTTGTGACATGTGAAGGTCATGAAGTCATGGGACTGTTGTGGAAGAGAGCCAAAGGGTTGGATCTAGAGAATTTGAAGAGCCGCATTGGTGTGGTTGTTGCAGTGTTTTACAAGCATTCGAGGAATACATCTGTTTGATGTTAATCTTGGAGATTTTTTTATTTCTGCCCATTGGTGGGAAGAGCCTTTGAAGAGCTAGCTCTCTATTTGTGAGTTTGTTGTGTATTTGGAGATGCTGTGAAGGTGGGGTTCAAGTGTGATAGCACACTGCCCAACATGAAGGAGCCTGTAGCGAAGCCTCAGCTACAAATTATTTTGAATTTGATTCTATGGTAGAGTGATGGGTCAACAGAGGAGACAGTCTCGGAGAGAATTGAAACGAGTGAGGAGAAAGAATGAAATGGAAATAGTTGCAGAAGAATATGAAATGCTTCAACCAAAAGTAGATCTGAATAAGACAGAAGAATTTGAAGACACTGATGCAATACTGAAACGATTAATGCCAGTTCTGTCAATTTTTTCAGGTAAAGGTTTTAAACTTTGGGTAATAAAAATGGAGGGATTGTTTGGTTCAGTAAATTTATGGAAATTTTTTCAAGGAATTTCCATAAATGCTATTGATAAAAGTAGAGGTGCAGTAGCATTGTTTCTCATCATATCAGGTTTAGATGAAAATATTTTGTCTAGTATTTTATATGAATTTGGTGAAATATGTGATGCAAAAATATTTTGGGATATTCTTGAAATGAAATACAGTATGGAGGGTAGTGAGAAAGATCAAGTTGATGAAGGAGTTGTTGCTAAAGGTGATTGTGTTGAAAGCATCATAGCTAGTATTAAGGTTAAAAGTATGTCTTTAGCTGACAATAGAGTAGTATGTGATATTAAGGATACTCTTTGTGATCCAGAGATTTATGAAGTCAAATTTGATGACAATTGTGTATCCCATAATGAATGGTTCAATATGATGCATGAAGAGCATCTTATTGATGAGTTGTTGTTTGGTGAGAAGAGTTGCCTGCCTCCATACACAAATCAAATGCAGGACAACATGTTTGCAGCAACAGAATCAATGAAAGAGGTTGAGGACATGAATCAATCAACTATGTCAACAAAGAAAAATGAAGGAATAAAAGCTCTTTTCAAAGAGCACGATGTCAAAAATCAATATGGTTTTTTTATGAATCTGACATTGTTTTTGAGTGTGTAGATATTGACAATCAAGAAGAAGCAACAAAACTTGAAGAAATTGCAAGCATTAAGGACAATTATAAGTCCCAAGAACCTGAAGCAATGTTGAATACAAAGAATGTTAACCTGCAATCAAGAAAGGAGAAGCTCAATCACTATCTTATGACAAGAAAGATGAAGATGAATCTACATCAACAAATGAACAAGCATTGACCCTTTAGCAAGAAGATAAAAATGAAATGTTTTGTTGTAAGCCTAGCTGAGACTTAGACCAACAGGCAAGTTAAATTTTAGGTCATTGTGATTAAGGGGAGGTGTTAGACCATTAATCACAACTACTCAAACGGTGTCGACCACTGTTCAAGCATCAGCAACTTTAATGTGACTATGCATGAATCAGTTAAACATCAATTCAAGATGGTGGAAATCGGCGGAGGTCATTATTGACTCTCCTTCATATGTATCTATAAATAATTATGTTTAGTAATGAAATATCAAGCTCATTCTATGAGTCTTCAAGTTTCTGATACGAGTTTCTCAAATCATTTCAGCATAATGTGAGGTAATATTCAAAGACCTTCACAAATAAAATGCATCCTGGAAAAACTAAAAGCAATCGCATGATTTCATATGTATCAAAGTTTGCACGGATTATAAATGGAATGGCACAAATTTCATATGTATTAAACCTAAAATGCAATGCATCAAACAAAATTTAGGGTATGATATTTAGTTTGGATGATGTTATGTTTACTTTCTTGTATATAAAGTCTACCCAGAATCTTACAACAACTCGATCATATGGGTAGGAGGGGATGAATGGATTAGAGCCGAGCTAGGCTTCATTAATATATTCGAGAATAGTAGTATGAAATATAAAACGAATTAGATTTTATTGGTAGCAAGTGAAGCTATTTTAGAGAATAGGTTCAACTAACACCACACACTTATAAGCATTTTGTTGTAGGATACTTGTATGATGGTGCACACTGCGCATGTTTCAAAATACATTCAGATCCCAAAAACCCTGAACTAAGTGGTTCTATGATAGTTGATGTCAGAATGAAAGTTCACGGGTATGGTACATTTGGAGAACATTCCACGCACAAACCAAAGAAGCTTTATATCAATTCGTGTGAAACAAAATTCACATATTCCTCTGCAAATTGTCTTCTGACATTTGCAATTCCTATTTCAAAAGAAGAAATGTACAGGTGGGATGTTAAAATTGAAATTTAAGTGACGAGTGGTTTGTCTCACTTAATCATTCTTGTATTCTACCAAAATATTGATCTATTATGCTGATGGGAACATAAAAATCCCCCTAAGGGAGATGATCACAGGAAAATCTCCCCGAGTTCTTGGCCAGTGAATGGAAAAGACAGGGAAAATGATAAAAAATTGAAGTGATCATGATGATCTATCAAATAAATGTTTTTATGAAGTTAGGAACCTCATACAGTTATATTTGTCATGTATTTTCCTATGTTATGATCGGAAAGAAGTATTCCATCACTTTATATTTTTCAGATTTCTTGTTGCACAAGTAGGTTTTTGTGTACCAATTTCCTCTCGTCGAGTGTCTCTTTCTATCGCACCATTGGTTTCATATATTTGTAAGGTCTTGTCAAGAATTCTAGGGTGGGTACAAAGGAGGGTTAGAATTTTCATAGGTTTTTACTCAAGTCTATGGAGATGTTATATTTATTTTAGTAATAAAAAATAAAGATTTCTTCATCTCTCTATCCTAGCATCATGTTATTTGAGTGCTCACAAACTCTTCATTTTAAATATGCAAGAAAGTGAATACAATTCATAGAAAATTGGAATAATGAAACAATGTTTTGGGCTGATTCCAATTGTGCATGATTATTTTCTTGTCAAAAAATGTTAAAATTGTGGCCCTTGGTCAATTATTTTTTAATTGAAAACAAAAGGTTTGTAACTAGCATACCAGTGATAAAGGACCATTTGAACCCTATAATGGCCCTGTTCAAGGATGAAGTGGGGTCGTCAGTGATGGCCATATAGACATCACAAGTAATATATGAACCTTGAAACTGAATTTTAACGATGCACACGTTCACTCTGACCGGTTTAGAGAGTGGGGGTGTGGTGGATGACGTGGATAGAAAAGTTGTGATGTTTAATATAATGAAACAAACATTTGTTGGAGATCACTGTGGGCATATAAAATGACTACCACAATGAATTATTTGTGCTTCATTAAATTTTTTTCCAATATGTGGCTCGTTAAAAAGTATATGTGATAACGTTGACCAAAAAACTATATGTGATTGAAGGGAAATATGAAAAATAACATATCATATTTTGTGACTACTATCATATACAAATTTTGTTTCCAAAGATATAAAATATTAAGCTCTTATGAAAACCCCAAAATTTCATGACATGGCCTACCATGGCCTCCATGCCACCAAAAAGTTCTTGAGTTTGTCTTGTTTTTTCTCTCTTCATTAGGGACTACCATTTTCACAGGTCTATTGTTATACATGCTAGAAAAAATGATGGAATGATCCTGGTGGATATTAGTGGCTACCCACCTATTCCACCTAGACCCTCAAGTCAGTTTCATTTGTTTCCTTGTTTATTTCATCATTTACTATTTTTAGTAGTTTTTGGGTCCTAAAATTTCCAAGCAGTTTTGACCCCCTACACGACGTTTTTTGGAGGTATGTTGCAATCCCATAGACATAGGAATGGGTTTGCTAAAACACCTGTAGTAGTCAAAGAGATATTCCCAACAAGGTATCTTACGCACCGAATGGAGATAATATGACGAAGTTGTGACCTAGCAAGTTGGCTCCCCAACTAACACCTATGGATCCCACAAAATCTTGGTGTTACATCTCCTAGGGTTATGGTTTTGGTTGTTTAGTTTTTTCTCATGTTTTTCAATAATAATTAGGCCCTTTGAGCCTCATTGTGACATATTTCAGTTGGCATGTAGCCGCCATATCTCTTCTCAGAGATAAGCTACCATTTCCCAAGATATCTTATTTCCATTCTATTTGTAAGCATAGTTCAGTATTTTTCTATTAATGAAATGAAGTGTTTTCTGCTACATCTCTATATTTATGACTATATTTGTAATTTGTTCCATTCCTTTTTAAGTTCAGATTAGTGGTATCAAAGCGTGTGCTCTTTCTGTATTTTTCTTTACATGTACCCAACAAGGTTAGGGTATAAGGAGTTAGGGCTCAATCTGGTTGAACCGTTACAAGATCAGCCTCACAAACCACGACGACCTCCCATGGTGGAAGAAAATAAAAACAAGGGGCATGAGATCCTTTCAAAATATTTCTTGAGGAAGACCTCGAGTGATAGAGGAATGTGATGATGGACACTTTGCCTAAATCCTTCGACGACTACAAACTCGAGACACATCTTCATCCACCATCCAGTCTAGAAGCGACACTCCTTTTAAGGTACAAGTTAACTTCAATATTCTCATATTTGAGGACCTGATAGATGGAGACAACGTAGATAAATGGCTAAATTTGTTGGAAGGATATTTTCAGTTCATGACTTTTCCAATTAGGAAAAGATTACTTTTGCACTTCTCAAAGCCACCCCACATGTCAAGGACTGGTGGGACACCTACTATGGAAAAAGGTCAAGAGTGAACCCTCACTATTTTCAGCGCACCCACTTGGGATTATTTTTGAGATGCCATCAAGGGATAATATTACCTTGTTAGAAGCTATGAAGATAAATACAGAAAGTGGAGCATGCTAAGGCAGGGAAAGGACTAATATGTGTCATAGTTCACAAATATTTTCCATACCCTTCAAATGAAGCTGGGTATCAAGGGTATTGGGTGGCATTTCGTACTTAAGTACCGCGACTATTTACCCAAGTACATCTAGGATGAGATGGAGTTCCTGGATATTTCATCGCTTTGCACAATGTACCGATATGCTGTCAAGATTGAGCAAAAGTTTAAACAGAATAAGCGAGACTTTGGATCTGTGAATCCAAAGTAAGGAAAATGCACCTCCAAACCAAAGAGAAGAGGACAAAGCTAAGGTGGGGCTACCTAGGACAGCCCATCGAAGTCGCAAGAAGAGAACAACACCATGAAGAAAAATAAGGACACATAAAAGTTGTGTGAGTTCCATAAGAGCTCCACTCACAACACAAGTTAGTTTCAGGGTAGGCAGTTACTGGTTGCTAAGCTGAAGGCCTCTTAATGAGATGCATGTTCCAACTCTGAATTAGAACCTGATAAGGGGAACGAAAATGGGAAACAGATCATTAATGTTGAGCCCTATGCCACCGTGGCTACCACCAAGATCCATAAGATTGATCCTGAAGATCTAGATGAGGGGGAGTGCCTCTTCCACTCACAGATGTGGGTGAAGGGTTCTCCATTGTAGTTCATTTTCGACTGCAGGCACCAAAATAACATCATTTTAATAGAGGTCATGAAGCAGATGGGCCTAAATACTACAACATATCCACATCCTTACACCATCCGGTGGATTCATCAAGGATGACATCTACGCATCAGCCAACAGTGTCACCTTCCCTACAAAATCAAGCCCTTCATGGATAAGGTATTGTGTAATGTTTATCCTCTTGAAGTTTGTGATGTATTGTTAGGACAACCATACTTATGGAAGCGACATGTTGTACATGAATCTAGAACACTTTCTGTGATTATTACTTTGGCCTATAAGTTATACATGATACTGGAGGTAGCCCCGCCTACCACCATCTCTTTGATCATTGCAAAGAAATATAGTAAGATCATTTCCCATACTAGAAAATTTATTTTCATTATGATTTTCCCTCTGCGCAAGAATAATGTCATGGCAATGGCTTCCAAGCAGGGCTCCTCTGCAAAGTATCAGCAAATGTATAAGGTAATGGAGAAGTACAAGGATATTTTCACCTCACTTACGGGGGTACCTCTGCACTGTTAGGTAAAGCACTCCATCGATCTAACCCAAGACGCGCCGCTGACCAATGGACCGACTATCAACACTCAGTTCTAGAGAACGATGAGATCAAGAGATAGATTTAGGAACTACTACAGAAATGGTGCATAAGGCCAAGTTCATCACCCTGTGGAAGCCTGATTGTATTGGTATAGAAGAAGGATTGGACCTAGAGACTCTTTATTGACTATCAGGCACTGAACAAGATCACTTCTTGGAATAAGTACCTAATCCTATAGATTGATGACCTTCTGGACCATCTCAATGGGGCAAACATTTCAACAAGATTGACATGAAGTCAGTTTATCACCATGTGCTTTTCGATCCCTTTGATGTATGGAAGACTGCTTTCAAATCCAAGGAGGGCCTTTTCGAATGATTGGTCATGTCATTCGGATTGAGGAATGCCCCTGCAAACTTCATGAGACTCATGGATGACATCTTGTGACCCTTCACCAATCCATTCATGGTGGAGTATCTAGATGACATCTTGATATTCAGCTAGAGTTGGGAAGAGCATCTCCACCATATTTGACAGGTCCTTCAAACCCTATGATAATACAACTTGTGTTCTAACTTGGAGAAATGAACTTTTGGCTTGACCCAGGTTCAATATCTGGGGTACATCATTAATGAGTAGGGTGTACATGTGGACCCATCCAAAAGATAATTCATTCGGGATTGGCCAGCCCCAACCACTCTAATAGAGCTCCGCAGCCTTTTGGGTCTTGCCAATTTCTACCTCAGGTTCGTGTTGGGGTTCTCTCCTCGCACTTCGATTTTAAGTCAAGTCACCAAGAGTAGAGCAAAAGAAACTATTTTTTGGTCTGAAATCCAACAACGTGTGTTTTCTGATTTGAAGCATCACTTCTTCTTTGCACCAATGTTCACATTACCAGACCCGCAACAACCATTTTAGATTGATACAGATGCCTCTGACTATTCTATTTTTGTGGTTCTTACTCAGCATGAGCATATAGTGGATTACCATAGTGAGACACTTTCAGATAGAGTCTGAAGGTATCCCATTTATGACTAAGGAATGTATTCTATTGTATAGATCTATTGTCAATGGAAGCATTAAATTTTTCAGAAGGGAACAGTCATCCACACAGACCATCGACCCCTATATTTCATACATACAAAGGGGAAGTTACAAAACGATCGCCATCAAAAATGGTCCACCTACCTGCAATAGTTCCACTTGAATATTAAGTATAAGAAGGGTGGCACCAATAAGTCATTGATTTCCACAACCGACCACCAGTCATGGCGTTGATTATTGTGCTCGACTCTTGTAGTCATGCGATTTTAGGGTGACCACATGTTTGCAAGAGTGATCCAATATTCGAAAGCACATGCTAGACACTCCTGGAAGGGAAGAAAGTTCAAAATTTTCACCTTAAGGATGCATTTTTTTGCCACTTTGGACACATGTGTGTTCCTTCAAGCAAGCGTGCCATGATGATTTGGGAGGCACACTATAGTCAGGTCGCTAGACATTTCAGAGTAGAGAAAACAGTGGCAATATTGTAGAAGTATTTTTATTAGCTGAAACTTCATTAGGATGTTGGTAAGTACATTATATCCTACATCATCTGTGTGATTGCCAAGCCAACCATCAAGAAGAAAGGCATGTATACTCATCTACCTACTCCTAGTCAGCCTTGGGAATCTATCTCTATGGATTACATGTTGGGTCTTCCTTCTACTAAGCACATAACTGATTGTGTTTTTGTGGTCATCGACAGATTCTCTAATATGGTCATCATGGTGGCTTGCAAGAAGAGTTTCACAATAAAGTCCACTGCTAAGCTCTTCTTTGAGCGAGTGTGGGTGGCTACCCACCTATTCCACCTAGACCGTCGAGTCAGTTTCATTTGTTTACTTGTTTATTTCACCATTTACTATTTTTCACATTTTTTCGGGTCCTGAAATTCTAAAGAAATTTTGACCCCCTAAACGACATTTTTTGAGGTACATTGTAGGCCCACAGCCTTAGGCAAGGGCCTGCGGAAAAACTTATAGTACTCAGAGAGACCTTTAGTACAAGGTATCATACACACCAAATGGAGATAATATGACAAAGTTACGACCCCAAGAAGTTGGCTGCCCAACTAATCCCAGCGAGGCCCACAAAATTGGGGTTGTGGTTTTGGTTGTTTAGAGTTTCCTCATGTTTTTCAATAATAAATAGGCCCTTGAGCCTCATTGTAACACAGTTCAGTTGGCATGTAGCCGCCACATCTCTTCTCAAAGATAGGTTATCATCGTCCAAGCTATCTTATTTCCATTCCGTTTGTAAGCATAATTCATTATTTTTCTATTAATGAAATGAAGTGTTTTTCTGCTACATCTATGTATTTATGAATATATCTGTAATTTGTAGCGTTCTTGTTTAAGTTTGGATCATGGAAAAAACTTTGTCATGCCCACACATTCAATTATTTGCCTGCATCATTACACCGCAATTGTCAGATCACTCGACGTTGAAACATCCTGATAAGCAACCCATCCATCTTCATGAGACAGTTAAGAAAAAAGTGGAGTTGGATGAATGTTTCTATATGTGACTTATGAAACTAGTGTCTCCTCTAGGATTCCCACAATTGAATCTCAACGAATCCTACAGTTGTGGCATCTTGGCTTACATGACAATTGATAGTTCCTTTGTCTTGTCTCCCAAAACAAAAGACTTGATGTCACTCAATGGAATATTGCAACACATCCATAATACAAAGCTGAATTTTCATTGTCCTGCACAATTTTTCAAAGGCATTGTCTAATTATTATACTTTTCGAGTTTTATTTTAGAATTATGGTTAAAATAAAGAAAAAATGATTTTGGTTATAATTCAGGCTTTCATCATCTTTAAAAATTGAGCTTACTGATATATTTAAGAGTTTTTAGTCAAAGATATAAAGTGAACTCTAAATAAAAACCTCTTTAGGAACATTCCTTAAAAAGCATGGTTTCTTTAGTAAAATTCCAAAAAACATAGCATGGATTGATGTAGAAAAACACCTAAAAAAATAGCCATGTTTTATTATAATTCTTAAAAAATGGTATGTTGCAACAACATGGCCTACTTTAGAAAAATTCCTATGGCCCACTACAGAAATTCATTTTACCTTCTTCTCACTTAAGATCTCTCATTTTTCAGAGTGTGTTTTCCTTCCACCTTTTACACCACAGATTTCTCACTAGAGGATCTTTATAAGCCGCGAGTGGATTTTCCTTTTTCTCTTTTAACTTCATGATTTTCAGTATATGATTTCTTTTTACAATGCCTCTATGTGACATCAATAAAGACAAAGAGTGGAAATATTTTATTTGATTTCCATAAATCATAATGGCCTTACTCATTATTGTATCAACTCATGTCAATGTCTAAATTCGATTAATTTTGGTTTATATTTTTTATATTTTTCACATTAACTTTTTTTTCTTTAACTAATGTGAAGAAATGAAATATAGTATACTTATTATTATTGTCATTACATTTAAATTTTCTTTAACAGATAATTGTTTTGGTAATGGTGTTATACAACTTTAATGCTCTTTTAAGTAATTAAAAATATGCATTAGTAAAAGGTATTAATTGGGTCAATTTTGTATGATTTATTGAATTCTAGTTTTCACATATATTTTTTTATACAGGTGGTTGCAAATTTATAAATGTATCAAAAGAGATAAATACAATCTCCAATTGGGGAAATGTATGGATGGACAAAAGAGAAAACTTCTAATACTCAAAGCAATTTAGAAGCATGTGAAGAAACTCATAATGCTCATGTGGAACAACAATTACATGAATCTTTTGGAAGTTCTTCTAATCATGATGTAGACGAAGAAACAAATGAAGTTGAAGAAGAGGTTGCTAATAATTTAATAATGAAAGTGCAAACAAAAAGACAATTTCACATGGAATGGTTAGATAAGTTTGTTTGGTTGAATTATGTGAGGTTTGATGAGAAAATAACTATGAAGTGTATCTATTGTGAGAAGTATAGGATGAATGGACCATGGGGTTTACGGAATGGTTGCACAACATTACAACATGATGCTCTTGTTACTCATGAAAATGCATAAAGATGCTAATGCAAGATAGATTAATCCATTAGAGGGAAAGATGAAACCAATTCCAGATCATATTAGACAGGTCGGAGATTCCAATAAGGAAAGTGATTTCTGCAATGTAAGTATCATATTTCATTTGTGAAGGAGATTTATCTCTATCAAAGTATCAGAAGCTTTGCAAATTTCCATTGGATGCAAAAACTCCAAATATACCAAAGTCTCTAGAGTATTCTTCATGCACAAATATTAAGTCTACAAATGATTTTATATATTGCATACCAAAACATTTTTAACAAAATTGGATAAGAATATGTTCGAAAGTCCATTATTTTCATTGATGGTTGATGAAAGCATTGATTTAACCTTAAAGCAACACCTTGTTGCTTATGCAACATATTTATATTGAGAGGGTCTCAGGCCACCTTTCTCCCAGTTTATGAAGCTCAAGGATGTAGTGGATGGAAAAGGAAAAAAAATATATGATAATTTCAATCAATTAATAAATGTTAGAGGCCTTCAATATAAACATTTGATATTTGTTTCTATAGATGGGGCTTCAGCAATTATTGGACATGAAAATGGTCTTGTTTCATTTTGGAAAAATAAAAAACCAAACCTTATTACAATTCATTTTGTGGCTCATCGTGAGTCTTTAGCAGCATCAGATGCTTCTAAGAAATTACCTGAGTTACTGTTTTTTGAAAAAACTGCAAACAAAGTGTATTCATGGGTTCAGAAATCCCCACAGAGAAATAATATACTTAATGATTTTCTTAGAGTCATACAAATTGATATTCTTGATTTTCTACAAATACACTCAGTGAGATGGTTATCCAAAGGGGGTGTTATTATAAGTCTTGTGAATCCTATCCCAACAACTTTAACTTTGTGGAAAAATGAAAAAAAAAACTTCATCATGGTATGACAAGACATGAATATATTCTATCCAGTTTTGTTTACATATGTTTGTTGATGTACTAAGGGAATTTAACAAGTTGAATGTACCTTTTCAAGAAGAAAATGTAGACATTACAATTATTGGGTTAGCACTTGAAGTACTTATAAGCACATTATCTCTATGGTTCTTCAGAAAAGAGACATTTGCAGAAGGCACAGCTTATCTTTCAAAAATTTTGAGTGATTCTCAAAATGCATAAATTGATATTAAAGATGAAGGGACAATTGTAGATAGACATGACTTACAATACATTTTTATCTCAGTCAAGGATATTGAATCCATTGAAGCAAGGAAAGAATCTATGAAACCTTGTATTAAAAGTACACAAGAGAATTGCGAGCAACTCATAGAAGGTTATATCGAGGGTCTTATAGATTCTTTGAATGAAATATTTCTAGGCCTTCATCTTTTTAATGCAACCAAATTTTTCAACCCTTGTTATTATATAGAAGAGTGTCATAATCATGAGAAAAATTAAGAGCATTGGATTTTAAAGCTTTTCCAACATTTGCAACATACCATATCAAGTTATATTGGATTTGTAGATTTATTTGATGTTAAATCTTGTAAAAGAGAGTTGCACCTTTTTGATGATTCATTTAATTTGGATTGTGGGGGTTTTTCTATGAAAGGAGCATGGAAAGTCTTTCGTAACACAAAACAATGACACAAATTAGGGGTGATAACCGGTTTTAAATTTTTAGTGGGCGATTATTTTGTATCATAGTACACTTTTACAAATCACCTCAAATAGCCCACCTTCTTTTAAGGGAGAGGGTAAAAAAGGTAAATTTAGCCCATGAAATTAGGAGTTACAACCTTCGCCCATTTTCAAGAATAGGTTTTATTTAAGTGAATCCATTCGCCCATTTTCAAGAATAGGTTTTATTTAAGTGAATCTTATGGGCCAAAGGCCCAAATACCATATTTATAAAAGATGTAGGTAAATTAATAAAAATATAAATAAATGAGAAGTATGGTAAATAAATAACAAAAAAATTATATTTACTCCATAAGTCACCTTATATACATGCAAGGGTGTAAACAAATAAAAATATAAGTAAAGTGGAGGTATGGTAAATAAATAAAACGTTTTTTTATGGTAAATAAATAAAAATATAAATAAACTAGACCCATGGTAAATAAATAAAACCTCTTTTTATATTTAGTTCATAACCCTCGTTCTATTTATGAAGGCTCAAGAAAGAGGTTTTATTTAAGTGAATCCTATGGGCCAAATACCATATTTGTAAAAGAGGTACGGTAAATTAATAAAAATATAAATAAACAAGAGGTATGGTAAACAAATAAAACATTTTTTTATATTTACTCCATAAGTCATCTTATATTTATGAACACTCAAAAAATGCGTTATATTTAGGTGAAACCTATGGGCAAAATACTATGGGACAAATACCATGGACTATATTGTTATTAATACCATGCAAAAAAACATTATTAACCCTAATATTAGTATTAATAAAAATAAAAATGGCACATGGTATTGACCCATGGTATTCATCAAAATGGCACATGGTATTGACCCATGGTATTCACCTGGAATGTAGCCTATTTAAATGGGGGAATTAAACCAGCATAGATCCATCTTTACTCTGGATCTACTAACCCCCGAAAGGCATCAAATATTGGTAATTTTGATTTCAAAAGATATTTTAAAGAAATGCAATGATTTCATCTGTGTATTCAATAAACACAACATTTTATAATTGAGTAAAATATTCGCCATGCTTGGTGAGAGATTAGCCAAAAAATTATATATACATATCATATTATTGATAAAATCGTCTTCCATTTTTCCTATATACAATGCAGATTCGCCCATTTATTATACATGTAAATTTAGGGGGGCTTCTTAAAATTTTCTCTAACACAAATTATCCTGATTTGATGAAATTATGACAAGTTGTACTCACTATTCCTACAAGTACAGTGGATTATGAAAGGGGAGTTTCTAAGTAAAACATCATCAAGGACATTAGAAAATCGAATCTAGATTTGGATACACTAGATGCTCTAATGAGAGTATCTTTGAATGGGTCTGAATCTTCTAATGTTGATTGGCATGTAGTTTATGAGGTATGGACATATACAAAGTCAAGAAGGATTCTTGTGCTTTGAAAGTTCTTCTTGGTTATGTTTAATAAAGGATATATGTACTGAGATATTCCTATTGATAAGTTTTTCTGTAGTTTCTCGAGAAACTGACTTTAAATGAAGTATAATTATGATCTATTATTGCATATTTAAATAGTAATTTCTCTTGAATGTTTGACTTTTAATGAAATATATTATACTTTGGAAAAATCTCACTATATACTTTAATTGTAGTCCATCAGTTATAAGTTGACATAATATCTAAGATGACTCAAAGCTGGTGTAAGCATTATAGAATCATCCTCTATTTTCAATAAACAAATAAACCTATATTCAACTGTAAACATTATTGACACATTAAAATATTGACAAAAACCCTTCCATGATCAAAGTCATATATTCTCTCAAAAATAAATACTTGATTCACACATTAAAATGTTAACCGAAAACCCTTCAATGATCAAAGTCATGTATTCTCTCATAAATAAATACTTCCACTGAGCAATCTATGCATGCTTCCTTCACACATTAGTAACAAGATTAATAAAAGTTTAAATATACTAATCGCTAACTAAATTTCTTTATTAAACTCTTTAGATTGTTGTTAAATCAGCCTATAATATATAGGTCCATGTATCGTGTGGGCCACATATGGTTAGCCATTAAATCCTTTATTAAAAAGAAAATACTCATTTTGAAATTTATTATTAAATATTTATGAATTATGAACCTTTACATTTAATCTTTATAAATAAGAATCATTATAAACCTAGAATTTGATGACTTATTTTCCTAATTCTGGAAATGAGTTAAGATGGACCATCAGTTAAATTGATTATCACTTGTTAGATTTATGGTTAGTTGGCTTAAAATCTCCAACAACAAAAAAAAATTGACATATTTAGATTTGGTAATTACCATTTTTTAAAAACACTTTTAAATCAAAAACGTTTTTCCAGTGATATTTTTTGGTGGGGTTAAATTTTTCCTAATTTACATTCGGAACCATTTTGCACCCCATACAAATCTATACAACCATGTTTGTTTCTGCAATTTCACTTTTAGATAGCATATCAAACCAATTTATAATGGAAGCAGTGTAATAAATCTATGTACAGCAAGTGCCTAAAATCTCCCCAAAAAAAATTAAGACATTTAGATTTAGTAATTACCATTTTTTCAGAAACACTTTTCAATAATAAAAAACACCGCTTTTCTAGTGATATTTTTTGGTTGGTTTAATTTTTCCCTAATTTACATTCCCAACCATTTCTCACCCAATTTATCACCCTATACGATTATATATAACCATATTTTTTTTCTACAATTTCACTTTTAGACCCAATTTCTCACCATATACAAATATATACAACCGTGTTTTTTTCTGCAATTTCACTATTAGATAGCATATCGAACCAATTTATAATCTAAGTAGCGCAGTAGATCTATGTATAGCAAGTACGTAGTGCGGTAAAAGTTTTGTGTGGTCTATTTATGAAACATAATTCTTCAATTAGTAGAAATTTCTTCAAATTTTCTTTTACTAAAACAATCTTCCGAGTGAGTTCTTTATGAATTTCATTCAAATGTGCAGTTTAGTAATTTTACTATGTGATCTCTAATTTTTTGCACTTGCTGTATATTTGATTTAGTTTTTATTGGATGATTTATTTTGTGTTCTAGAATAAATTTGTAAGTTTTTGAAAGAAAGTTTCCAAATAAGTGGAAGCAGGACGCTTACAAATTTGATTACAATTTCAGATGAAAAGTATGAAAAATTCAAAAATATCATCAAATTTTCATGAATTTGATAAGTTGTGAGGATTTAAAATTCTAGGCTTGGCCCGACATTTAATTAAATATTTTGAAATGAAACAAATTGAATCGTGATAAAGTACAGAAGTACCAGATCCTCAAATGCGTGCATGTTTTAATCATTAATATTTTGGACATAAGTTATTGTGAGTTTTTTTTTAAATGAGTTTTTTTTTTCAAATTAATATTTTATTTTTGACAAATAAATTTTAAAATCTATAAAATAACTTATCAAAAAGAATTTCTTGATAGATGGGATTGGGGAAATGGAGGTCCAAGCTAGGGTGGTAGGCGATCATGACCAGCTACTTCGTGGACGCCGCAGAAGGTTGTAGCTGTTCGTACCAGTATTGCACACATTCCCATCAACGCACGTGCAGACCTTCTATAATTTTACCATGGGTGGTTTTGGTTTTTTACTCCATTTTCTTTTACCCAATCGACCGTTCCCGTTCTATAGCCTCTCTGTTTGACCTTTGGCCTCCCTTGCTGGTCTCTATCGCTTTGCTGCTCCTCCCTCTAATGGTTACCAAGGCAGCTAGCATTGGTTTTTACCCAGACAACAATGGACCTAGATATGGTGGATTATTCGAAAGAGGAAATAGTAGAGGAATCCATTTGGGCTGCGCGACCTGCTAAGTTAGGGACCATTTCTTTTGGTGAGGCTTTGCATGAGACAATTTCTAGACTCTCTGCGCTATCTGGACTGTTGGTTCACCAGCTCGTCCTGTCAGATGACCCACCAGCCTGGCCATCGTTCTCATCTCCCCCGGCATCCCCGACGTCCTTAGGGTTTGCTTCGGGTTGCCTTAACCCTAACCCTTCCTCCCCGGCTCCTGGTCAGTTATCGCATCGCGAGTTTTCCGTAAACCCTCCTCCCCCCCGTGCCCCCCCCCCAATTTCCTCGACTCCTCTAACCTCGTCGCACTCTTCTCCTCACCCCTCAGGCAGATTTACAGGCATCCCCCCCCCCCTTATGGAAAGTCTCCCCTTTGCTTCTACCCCTCCCTCGGCGAAACCCCCCATGCAGGAACGCTCCTCAGAAGCTAGTGGGAAGCCTGCAGCTAAGGTCAGGACAGCAAAAAAGACGCGGTATTTCAGTGCAAAGGAGGTGGATTCATTCCTCAGGTTGGAGGAAGATATTCGGCTGGGAAAGACCATGGATTTTGCTGATAGGGTTCTGGCCAGCAAAATTCGGGGATGCAACTACACCGTGGTCCGTCCGAGATCTTGGGTTTCGGAGGTCT
Organism: Pinus tabuliformis; assembly: GCA_031772625.1. NCBI lineage: Eukaryota > Viridiplantae > Streptophyta > Pinopsida > Pinales > Pinaceae > Pinus > Pinus tabuliformis. The sequence goes on from CM062811.1 coordinate 1,065,784,603, forward strand.
AGGGGAACCACTTGGCGGAGCTGCCCACTCTGCAAATGTTCATAAGGGGCTGGTTCTCTCTCAGATTCTCCAGGCCTGACCTCACGAACTAGGTACTCTCTTCGTATTAGCATTTTGAACATGCCCCGGTCCTGCTGAAGAGATGGTCGCCCCTTTTCGATCTGAACACGGAGCAACTTGGAGTCGGATCGATTTGGGTAAGGCTCCCTAGCCTCCCCCTAAATTTCTAATCGGAGGACATTTTCAAACGTATTGGGAACTCAATCAACATGTATATGGAATCAGACAAGTCATATCTGTCGATGGGAAAGATGGCTTTTGCGAGGATACTGATTCATATGGACAATTGAGGGGCTCTGCAAGAATATTTAACAATACAATGGAGGTATTTCACACAGAAGCAGCCCCTGGATTACGAGGGCATACCTTACATATGTCAACGCTACCATAAAGTGGGGCACGTGTATAAAGATTGCCCTCTAGTAAACAGGTAAGTGCAATCGCCGGTGGGGAACATGCTTGAAAACCATCCCCACGGGAGGAACCTCCATCTGCTATCAAGGGAGCTCAAGACCCTTCAGAACCGACCGATGCAGAAAAGGATCACAAGAAAGACTACAGGAAGAAGCATGGGAAGGCTCCTCTCCAACCTCCCTCTCTGCCTCTAACCAGAGCACCGGCGGCTATAGGGGATGCTCACACCACCGGTATGTCTTCTCTCTCCTTCTCCTTTGTTATTTCTATCGTTGTTTCTTTTGTTATGTCTTCTCTTTCTAGGCATGTTTGTTCAGTTGTCCCCCCGATCTCCCTGTATGCACACCCTATCTCCCCCCCTCTAGACCTTCCCTTCTATCCCCCATGGTCAAGCAATGCGCTATTTCCCCCCCCTCCCCCCCCTCCGTTTTCTCCTTCCCTCAGCCTTGTTTCTCGAAGACTCCCCTTTCCCCTTTCTTGGACGCTGAGCTTCCTAAACACCGTTACCCCCTCCACTCCTGGATGCGTGCTCAAGGTTATAATTCTATAGGCTTTGAGGTCATTGCCTCCTCCGCCCCTCCCCTTCCCCCCCAAGTTCGGATGGTGACCCTCCCACCTTTCCAAAGCCATGCCTCAAGCTAGAGAGGAGGTTGCCTCTGGCAAGCAGAAAACTTTAAATTTGGCTCTTAGAGCGGAGCATGCCCCTCTCCCCCCCTCCATGAAGCTCCTCTCCTTAAATTGTCGCGGGATGGCCAGCCCGTACAAGAAACTAGCCCTCAAGCACTTATTTGCCTCTAAGCAGGTCAACATCATTTTGCTTCAAGAAACCCTTGGTTCTGCTTCTGTTGTATCATCCATTCTTACTTCTTGACTCCCAAGATGGTCTTTTCACTCTTTCAATGCCTCGGGTAGATCAGGGGGTTTATCCTTGGGCATTTGTAACAAATCTATTAAAACATTGAGCGTAACGCTTTCTGGGTGCAGACATATATTCCCCATCCCTAGAATCGGAATTCTGGATCCTCAATGTGTATGGACCCTGTCAACAAACGATGGATTTTTGGATACCTTTCCTCAACTCGTCTCTACTTCTCCAAGACAATGTTATTATAGGGGTTGATCTCAATTTCTCTCTGCCATACTGAGAATCTTGGGGCAATCACACCCAGGTAGATGCTTTGTCGGGTCTTTTTGAAAACCTCTTGGAGTCCCACAGTCTGGTGGATGTCCCTTCAGCAAAGAAGCAGCCTACATGGAGGAATAACAAAGTGGGAGAAGCCAGTTTGGCTAGAAGACTTAACCGCTTTCTTATTAAACAAGGCATAATCAATGGAGGACACTGTATTAGACAATGGGCCAGCTCAAGTGGGCTGTCAGACCACTACCCTATATACTTAGAGATACAAGATGTCATTAGTAAGCCAAAGGCCCCTTATAAGTCCAATTCTACCTGGTTGCAAGATATGGAATATATCAAGTTTGTGTCGAATTTTTGGAAGGCACATCCTTCTGGTGCATCGGGGGACATAACTCAGAACTTTCTCCTCAATATCAAGAAACTGAAGACCCTTTCTAAGTCTTGGGCTCGGTAGAAAAAGGAGGTGGACGAATTCTCCCTCCAGGAGGCAGAGAGGGCTATACTTAAATTCGTTTGAGGAGAACACGGGAGGTGTCTTGAGGACCCAAGAATAGAAATAGGCTTATAGTGTCGTGTTTCAAAAGAGAATCCAAGTTCTTTCAAACAGGGAAGCAAATTGGAGGCTCTAGAGTAGAGCTATCTGGCTGAAGGAGGGGGACGATAATACTAAATTCTTCCATAAACATGCAAATGGTAGAAAGGCTATAAATACTATCTAGGAACTAAAAGATTCAAAGGGTAGATCGGTTCAATCCTTTAGAGAGTTGGCTACTCTAGCTTGCTCACATTTTCACAATATATATAAAGCTCCTCCTTATGCCTCCCTAGCTAAAGTGATGAAAACTGTTCAACTCTTCCCAAGGTTTGTTGAGCAAGAGATGGAATGGGAGCTAGTGAGAGAAGTAACTATGAGAGAACTGGAAGATACTTTAAAAATGTTGAAGAAAGAAAAGAGCCCGAGACCGGATGGCTAGACCATAGAATTCTATGTGACATTCTTTGAGGTGCTAGGGGCGGACCTCCTACAAATTATTGAGGAGAGCGGGAAGAGAGGAAGGATCTCGGGCAGCTTGAAGGCCACATTCATAGCCCTTATTCCAAAGTCTGACAAACCCTCCTCTTTTGATGGCTTCAGACCCATATCCCTGTGCAACTCCATTTACAAAATCATAGCCAAAATCATTGCCAACCGCTTAAATCTGGTCCTATCACTCCACATCTCCCAAGAGAAATTTGCCTTCCTGCACAACAAACAAATCCATGAGGCCATTGGGACGGCTCAGGAACTCCTCCATTCATTCTAGTACTAGAAAACAATAGGCATGATCCTAAAGATTGACCTCTCTAAAGCTTTTGACAGAGTCAACTGACCTCTGCATGCTCCTCACCCATATTGGCTTCCCCTTTCCTTTTATCAAATGGATCATGAGCTGCATAATCGATGTTCCCTTCTATGTCTTAATAAATGGCTCGGCTTCTCCTCTTTTCCATGTAGAAAGGGGTCTCAAACAAGGATGTCCCCTGTCTCCACTTTTGTTCCTCTTGGTCATGGAGGGCCTTAGCATATTTATCCATTAAGAGCACAGGAATGAGCATTTAAAGGGTACAAAAGTCAATCATTCCCTTTCCTTAAACATCTGTTTTTTGTGGATGACGTCCTCATCTTTCTCGATGGTAGTCTGAGTGACCTCACAGCTCTCCACCAGGTAATGGGGGTCTTTCGAAAGGCCACAAGAATGGTTGTAAACGAATCCAAATCAACCTTATCTATGCTTGGGTGTGCTCAAAATGAGATGTTATTTGCTCTCAAAATATTCCCCTTTGTCACTTATCCGTTTGAAGAACGCCTGAGATACTTCGGATACTGTCTGGAGCCATTTGGATACAAAATAGTGCACTGGATATGGCTGATCACAAAGGTGGAAAAGAACCTGAATATATGGTACCATAAATACAACCAGTAGACCAATCCTGATTAAAGCAGTGCTGGAAGCAACCCCAATCAATTTGATGTCCCTAGCTTGGATCCCTAGAGGCATTCTGGACAGGCTTCAGAAAATATGTTGCAGATTTTTATGGAAGTGGAACCAGACAGGTAGAATTTTTGCTTGGACAAGATGGGAGACTCTGGCACTGCCTAAACATTGGGGGGGGGGGGGGGGGTTGGGGGGGAGGGGGGGGGATTAAGAGGCTGAATTTTTTCTTAAAAGCACTAGCGGAAAAGCTAGGATGGCAGCTTTTCAACAAAGACAGCCTTTGGACGAAGGTGGTAACTTCAAAGTATATAAGCCCCATTAACCCTCTGGATTGGATTCGACATGACAAAAGAACATATGGGAACATCTCCAACATTTGGAAAGCAGTAAACAAAGCAAAGGACCTAATAAGGAACGGTTTGACTTGGCGAGTCCGTTCAGGCTCAAACGTGTGTTTGGGAGTGGACCCATGGATAGGGTGTGGAAACACTCGCAAGCTCCCTGAAGACCTGAGGCTTCACCTAACTAAACAAGGGATTTCTCATCTCAGCCAAATTGTAGACAGTGAACGATCCTCCTTAGCATAGCAGGCCTGGAAATCGAGAGCAGCCCTAAATATTCCCATACAGTGGCAGCATTCATGGAGCCTTTACATAACAGTGCTAACAGAGGCCCACATAAGGATCATGGAAGGGGAAGATGATCTCATTTGGGATTTTGCAAAACATGGTTACTAAACACCTAAGACCAGATATGTAAGGACCTGCGGTCCTTGGCACACCCACCGAAATGAGGTGTGAGCTTGTTGGTGAAAGGAGTGAAGATAAACAAAGGATGTGCAAGCTCATAAAGGAGGTGCAACGAACATAGGTGATAATGTGCACGAAGGGAAGGTGAGCGACATGTTTTATAGCGTGGGGAGCATGGGCGCTCAACCCACGGCCGACCTACACTTGAAGCAAGGCTGACATGTGAAATGAGGAGAATTGCAAAGTGTAGGGGCATTTCATTACATGGTGGATGAGTAGGCTTGGGTAGCCAACTCGCCCAACCATCCATATATATTATGTGTGACGAAGGTTCATTTGGCAAGTGTTCAAGGAAGAAGTGCGTAGATAAAAGGCCGCAGCAAGGAAGTGAGGCGCAAGTCTTATGCGCCCAAGTCTTAGGCAGGTCGCTTAAGTGTGCACGAGTCTTTAATGAAGGCGTGGGTGCTCGGTTGTGTGAAGGCATGCAAGGGTTCTTGGGCAGCTCGGGTGAGCATCGGCCCGTCGTGCAAAGGCAACCGCAGAAGTTGAAGAACGATGGAACGTGGTGAAGCCGAGTGCACGGTGAAATGTTGGTGAAGCCGGTTGTGTAAAGGGGGTGTCTTGGTGACTTGGTGGAGTCACCCGCCCGTTGTGCACGAAGACAAGGTTCGGTTGTGAAGTGCGGAAAGGCAGCTCGTGTGAGGGTGCGCGCGCCTGACTTGGGAAAGGAAATCTTGGTTGTCACACAGTGGTGTGATGAAGTTGTAAATTTGGCTAAGTATGAAACTTGGTGTTTCCAAGTATACTTGTAAAGCTTTGTAATATTGAATGACTGTATAATATATTATTCGGGCAGACTCAGTGTTCAAGGAGTTGCCCCTCCCTTTATACTGTGCAATTGTGTTCTTCGTTTATAATTGTTGTTGATAATGAATGTGTATGGGTGTTCATTGGTATAAAAGAACATTAATAATACTTGGTTGCGAAACACAAACTAAGTTGGATAAGTGGTTAGGCGTAGTCCACGAACATAAGTATTGGTGAAAAGAAACTGTTCGGTGGTGCTGCACCTCGCCAAGCACAGTTGGAAGACTACCGTCATCTTCGGCGTCGTGACAGGTGGTATCAAAGCTCGGTTGGAGTTGGTTGAAGCTTGGAAATTGGTGACAGTAAAGCACGTACTTGCAAGTGAACGAAGCTATTTCACATACAAGTGGAACAAGAGCTGGTTCATGGTTGCAGGCAACTTGGTGAAGCTGTTGGATGGTTGAAGTTAGATTGAAAAAGAGAAGGAATTTGTTAGCAATGGCAGGTGAATCTCAGGTTGGGTCTAGTCATGGTGCGAAGGATCCTACTATGGCATTCATTGAAAAAGTGTTGGAAAAGATGGAGGGCTTAGAGACTTACTGGACTAAGAAGATGGACTTGGTCGAGAAGGATCAAGAGGCCAATTTGAAGATGAGGGAAGAGCTCGAGGAACTCTGGACTCAACACGAGTACATTGATCTTATGTGTACACAACTTGAAGTAAGGTTCAAGGAGATTGAAGTGGCAAGAGATCGAGACTTGGTAGAGATCGTGGACTTGTAGAAATATCTTGACGAAGCCAGAGATGGGATCGCGGTGTTGAAGAAGGCCATGAGGCATAACTCAGTTGAAGTGCCTCATGTGAATGCAAGGAAATGGAATCTTATGATGGTACAAGGAGTGCAAATACTCTTGGCAACTTTCTATGGGACATGGAGCAATACTTGGAATGATTGGGTCTATCCGATGATGAGATGAAAGTGAAGGTAGCTGCTGAGTTCTTGACAAAGGATGCTAAGATGTGGTGGCAAAGGATAATGGATCAGATTGCGAATGGAAGTGCTGGTGACATTACTTCATGGATGAAATGAAGAAAGCTTTGCAGACCCATTTCAGTCCTCAGGATGAAATGCAGGAAGCAAGGATGAAGATTAAGTTCATAAAGCAGACAGGGAACCTATAGACATATCAGCAGGAGTTTGGAAGTGCGGTTCTGGAACTTCCTGACATGGCAAAGAGGGACAAGGTGTTCAACTTCATTATTGGATTGAAGCCTTGGGCATGCAATGAAGTGAAGAGGCAAAAGATTAAAACACTTGAGGAAGCTTTTGCTGCTGTGGACAGGTTGCTGGAGCATTAGGATGAGACTTCTGATGATAGGAAGAAGAAGTCCGATCAGCCAAAAGAGAAGAAGAGGGATGATGCTTCGAAATCGGATGATAAGTCAAAGACGAAGAAAGCCTTGAAGTGTTGAATATGTGTTGAACCACATACGGTGAAGAATTGTCCTTCTAGAATGAAAGTGGCTACTATTGCACAATCTAATACGAAGAATGAAGAAGCTTCTATGGGGATGATGCAGATACTTGGTGCTGCTGCTGCTACAGAGGTGATCTCTCAGAGGGATCCTGAGAGGAACAGTTTGGAGTATGTTCGGATGAAGGTTGAGGGTGCTGATATACTCACTATGGTGGATAGTGGGGCTACTCACAACTTCATGGGTGAAGATACTGCGAGAAGGATTGGGCTGAAATTTGTACCAGTGAAGGCACAAATGAAGACAGTCGATTCTCCTCCTGATTGTGTTCTTGGTATAGCTGAAAAAGTGGAAACAACACTAGGTGAGTGAACAGGGAAGGTCGACTTCACTATAGTGCGAATTGATGACTATGAAGCTGTGTTGGGAATGGAATTCTTGAAATAATTTGATGATATGATTGTTCCACATTTGAAGAGACTATACATTTATGATGGAAGGGGAGATGTACCCATTGGTGTTCCAACCATTGGTGTGACTAAGCCTGATTGTAAACTGGCAGTCATGCAAATGGAGGATCAGAAGCGAATGGAAAACATGAGTAAGCGGTTGTCTATGGTTGAAACAAAGCTTACCAAGCAGTCATTAGTCATCAGGACACTTTTTGATAGTATCTTGGATTTGTCAAGAAGGCTAGAAGTGGTTGAGGATGATGATGACGATGATGAGGCTTATGTGAGGCTAAATGTCCGAGAGGAGGATCAGGTCACTTATCTACAGAGGATGGAGATAGAGAATCCTGACAGATGGATTGAGATTATTAGTGAGGGTGAGCCTTTAGGCTCTACTCCCTCCACATATTCTTAGATGGCATAGAAGATGGGGCTCATTATTAGCTGCTCATGGCAGTGAGTCCTTAAAATAGGTTGAGCAGCTATGGCAGATGGTACAGGGATGGTTCGGCATCAAGCATCATGAAATGTTGCAAATGGGATGGAGTTTCCATGGACTTGAGTATGGGTGATATTCTTGGTGAGTCAAGGATGTGGCAGAATCGGAGATAGACTGGTGAAGGCATAAGGATGTTCACTCTCATGGCTTGAGTGTGACAGTTGGATTAGCTACCCAACTAGTCCAAACATGGGGTCCGGAAGTGCACGGAGAGATGTTGGCATCAAGCAGACAAGGAGGACAATTCACAGGATGGACGACACATGATGGAGATGAGAGTTATACATATGTTGCAGGGATGTTTGCAGTATGTGGAGGAGTTGACATCATGGACCAAGGATGAGACAGATGTTGATATTGATCTTGGTGGATGGCTACCAGGATGGTATGTTGTCGAGGATGACAACGATTTCAGGTGGAGGAGGTTGTAAGGACCTGCGGTCCTTGGCATGCCCACCGGCACGAGGTGCGAGCTTGTTGGGGAAACGAGTGAAGATAAACAAAGGATGTAAGAGCTCATAACGTAGGTGTGACAAACATAGGTGATAATGCACACGAAGGGAAGGTGAGAGACATGTTTTATAATGTGGGGAGCATGGGCACTCAACCCACGACCGACCTACACTTGAAGCAAGGCCGACATGCGAAATAAGGAGAATTGCAAAGTGTAGGGGCATTTCATTACATGGTGGATGAGTTGGCTTGGGCAACCAACTCACCCAACCATCCATATATATTATGTGCAACGAAGGTTCATTTGGCAAGCATTCAAGCAAGAGTCTTCAAGGAAGAAGTGCGTAGATAAAGGGCTGCAGCAAGGAAGTGAGGCGCAAGTTGTATGCGCCCAAGTCTTGGGCAGGTCGCTTAAGTGTGCATGAGTCTTGAATGAAGGCATGGGCACCCAGTTGTGTGAAGGCGTGCATAGGTTCTTGGGCAGCTCGGGTGAGCATCGGCCCGTCGTGCAAAGGCAACCGCAGAAGTTGAAGAACGGTGGAACGTGGTGAAGCAGGGTGCACGGTGAAATGTTGGTGAAGTCGGTTGTGCGAAGGGGGTGTCTTGGTGGAGTCACTTGCCCGTCGTGCACGAAGATAAGGTTCGGTTGTGAAGTGCGGAAAGGCAGCTCATGTGAGGGCACGCCCGCCCGACTTGGGCAAGGAAATCTTGGTTGTCACACGGTGGTGTGATGAAGTTGTAAGTTTGGCTAAGTATGAAACTTGGTGTTTCCAAGTATACTTGTAAAGCTTTGTAATATTGAATGATTGTATAATATATTATTCGGGCAGACTCATTGTTGAGGGAGTTGCCCCTCCCTTTATACTATGCAATTGTGTTCCTCATTTATAATTGTTGTTGATAATGAATGTGTATGGGTGTTCATTGGTATAAAGGAAAATTAATAATACTTGGTTGCGAAACACAAACTAAGTCGGATAATTGGTTAGGCGTAGTCCACGAACATAAGTATTGATGAAAAGAAAGTGTTCGGTGGTGCCGCATCTCACCAAGCGCGGTTGAAAGACTAACGCTGGCCTGGGGGCGTGACAGGATACCTGGTGCTCATGGAACCCTTTAAGCCACCTGACTCTGAGATAAGATGGAACCTCTTCTGGAAACTCAAAGCTACCCCCAGATCAAAGTTACTCTTATGGTCCATCTTAAATAACAAGGTCCCTACCAGGGCAAATCTGATGAAGCGATCTTTCGCTGGACTGTTCTGGTCCTACCTCTACAGAAGCAGCAACGAGGACACAGAACACCTCTTCCTGAATTGTCGTTTGGCACAGGATCTTTGGAATGGTATCCGGACAACTCTCTCCATCAGGCCCAGCTGGCACAGGATAGCAGTAAAGGAGGCGTGGACCTCTTGGTGGAAGGATGCTTCTAGAAAGGAAAGGAACCTGCCCCTGCTCATCTGTTGGGCGATCTGGATATCCAGGAATGAGATAATTTTTTCACAGAAGGTCCCTCACTAGCCCTCCATACATAACAGAATCGTAGTAGATTATCATATGATCCCAGAAGAGCCCCAAAAAAACCAGACAAGGAATGTTGAGACAGAGGTCATCAACAAATCAACCCCTTGGGCTTATTTCGATGGCTCAGCTCAGGAGACAGGCTGCGGTGGGGGAGCGATTCTATACTTATCCGAAACCCATTTTTGCAAAATTCAAATGGGACTAGGATGGGGAACCAACAATTATGCCGAACTTATTACTGCAAAAAACATTATCCTCTTTGCCTTACAAAAACAATGCTCAAACCTGCAGCTTTTTGGTGATTCAAAACTGGTTATAAACTGAATAAAAAAAAACATACATTTTTTGCTTTCACTTGGAGGCATATTTTAGATGAGATTCATAGACTTGTCTTGTTTTTTGACTCATTCACTTGTCATCATATTTTCAGGGAGCGAACACCTCTACTGACTTCCTATCCAAAGAAGCAGCGATCAGGGATGACAACTCTTGGATGATCTGTGAAGACTTGGACGGGGTCGTGTATCGGCACTATCATAGGCCTTTCGTAGACTCTGAAGCATTGTAAGAGCAGCACTAGAATGAACATTTTAACTTAGTTTTGATGAAAAACATATATTTTTTGTTTATCTTTTTTATATTTATGTAAATAGTCATTGGTTACTCTTTTTCCTCTGAGAAGAGGATAGGAACTTATAAGTTAGAAGTGTTTTGGAATTTTGTACTCCCTGTGAGGAGGAATGCACAATTTTCTTACATTTTTGGTTAGCCGGGCAGTGCCACATCAAAGTAATGCTTATGCATATACAAAATGTAATTTTTCATCTTATTAATAGAAATTACGACTTTTTCTATGAATATATATATATATATATAATTTTAAGCCTTGATAAAATTAAAATATATTTTCTATAAAAATTAAAACTTATTTTTATAATTAACCAATATTTAGTTTAATATTTGATAATTATGAGAAAAACATTTATTAATAGCAACTAAATTAAATTCGAAAATTAATTTGATAAACGGATTACAATACACTAGGCCTTGGCTAGAAAACTTGAACAACACCTTTAGAATATTTTAAGCCCATTATAATTGCGAGGCATGAATATAAAAATCTTTAATCTCTCTTTTAAAAAAAACTCTCTACCGGCTAACTCTTAAAAATATGCCCATGCTCATTAAACCATTGACTTTCCTCGAATCGATTGACGCGCGCTTATAAATATTAACGCGGTCTTTTCTCGCTATGATCGCGCTGCAGGCCAATAACGACTCTTGCGAATAAACTATGCGATTCTTGCAGACTACGCTGGTTCTTGCTAAACCTTGAAATTTGTAGATTGGAATTCTTTGCACTGGCGAAGACTAAGGGTGCCGGCGGCTCTCGTTCTTTCACATATTTAGTGAAACATTCAATGGTGGTAGGCTGCAACCCTACCACCTAGGAGACTACCACGATTAAACATTCAATGCTCGTAGGCTGCAACCCATACGGCACGGTATCCAACTTTGTCTACAATGGCTGTGGGGAGCAGTCGAGCTTCCTATAAATGGACGTCCTCGCGGGAGAGTTTCTCAAGTCTCTCATTTCCTGTGAGAAATATGGCAGCGTCTAATGAACAGATGAAGAGAATCTTGATTGGGTTGATTGCCGTCTTCTGTTGTGCAATCGTCACTGGTAAATTAGCATTACCCAACTATTCTTTAATTTTTGAAATGCAATTGTTATTCAAGACTTAACATCGATTGAGTTGTATTAAACTGATTATTTTTCTTCAATTGATTGTGCAGATGGTGATAAAATAGGAGTGAACTACGGGATGCAAGGAGACAATCTGCCACCTGCAGACCAGGTGGTAACTTTGCTGAACGGCCACAACATCGGGAAAATGAAGCTTTTCAATCCAGACGGTGGTGCATTAAATGCTTTTGCAAATTCTGGGATCGATGTAATCGTAGGAGTCAGTAACAACGATTTGAAGGCCATCTCCTCCAGCCAGGACTCAGCAAATGGTTGGGTTAATGACAATATTGTGCGCTATTCGAGCACCAGTATCAAATATATTGCGGTGGGCAACGAGGTTTTGCCTAGCACGCAGTACGTATCTTATCTTGTTCCTGCCATGAACAACATTCAAACCGCGATCCAGAACGCCAATCTGCAGAACATCAAGGTCTCTACCCCCCATGCCTTCAATGTTATAGGCGTCAGTTACCCGCCTTCAGATGGAGCATTCAGCGACGATGTGAAGGATACCATGAACTCTATACTCAAATTTCTTTCAGATAACGGGGCTCCGTTCATGGCCAATGTCTATCCATATTTCAGTTACGCCGGCGGCAACGGCATTCATCTGGACTACGCTCTCTTTCAGCCCACGGCTACGGCGGTGACAGACGGAGTTCACAGCTACAGCAATTTGTTCGATGCGATGGTGGATTCTATTTTTTCCGCAATGGAAGCCTTGGGATATTCCAACATCCCGCTCATTGTTACTGAAAGCGGATGGCCTTCTGCTGGCGCGGATGCGGCCACAACTGAGAATGCTCAAACTTATAACAACAATCTCATCCAACATGTTTTATCGAATGCAGGGACACCCAAGAGGCCGGGTACGAACATCGAGACCTATATCTTCGCTCTTTTCAACGAAGACCAGAAAACTGGGGACGAGATAGAGCGTCACTTTGGGCTCTTCAACCCTGATCAAAGTCCTGCATACTCTGTCAACTTTTCTCCAAATTGACCGCAACTCAATTCTCCTTAATTATTTGTATGCAAAATGCAATGATATAAAACTATAGAGGATGCTGCATAAATAAACATCCTCCTTCCTTCTTAAAGTGCCGAAGCCGTCACAGTGTACCTATCATTGTTTATTGAAGGACCACACTTTGGATTTCTAATAAATATACATATTTATAATACGGCCTCCCAAACAAGTTGGATTGAGAAATTTTAATCTTTGAAATGAATTGTTAGTCGAACAAGATATGATACATGGTGATCAGGCAAACCACAAAAGAATGAATCCATAATGCCGTGATGATGTTTTCTCTTTAATGATCTGAATCCATTTAAGATATGTGAGAACAATCTCAATAATTATTCTAATAATATAAATATTATTTAAAGAATAATTTAATTTATAATAATAAATAATATTATAATTATTCTAATTTTATTAGATGATGGTTAATGTTTATTATTTAATGATATCAATATTATTTAAAATATAATTTAATTTATAATAATAAATAATATTATAATTATTATGATTTTATTAGATGATGGTAGTTAATGTCTCTTGCAATAACATTAATTACATGGTTAACATTTTTATAAAATCTTGGGAAAATAGATAATTAATAATTTATAATAAGAATTTGTGAATTTCTAGGTTACCAATTTTTAGTTTATCAAGTTCACTTCTATTTGATCTAGTGTGTAATCTACTCCTATATATGTAACCATTTGATGCAACCATACAAATATACCTTATCGGGGCTTAATTTCCCCTTAATGGCCCTTTAAAGCTCGATGCCCTCATGCATGCATATTGGAAGCGTTTTATATGATTTTGGCCTTAAAAATCCCAAATCACCCCGCTTTACACCCTTTCTCTACAAAATATAGGCCCTTTACTCTATCGGGAGTGGAAAGCCTTCGAAAAAGCTTAAACTATGCCTTTTTCCCTTTCATGACCAAATACTCTTCAAAAGGCTAAAACAAAGCTTTTCCACCCCTTTTACATAGTTATTTGTGTTAACGCCACAGATATAGATCTGGCCGATCGGATGGCTTAGATTAGATCGCAATATCGGCAATCGCAATCTCAATGCCCATAACTATAGGCATTATCCTTGGCGCAGTTCCAATGCGATAGCATAATCACTATCGGAAATAATAATGGCGCTTAACAATATATAACCCCTGCTTCAAAACCCTCTGATGCAATGGCCTTTACAGACCTGATAGGCTATCCAATCGACACTATATTGTTTCGGGTTTGGGTAGGTTACGTATCGGAATTCAGCAATCACAAGCGAGTTCCCTTCCTCCGATGCGACGCGATTTATGTATTGGATCCGATATAACTCAAAAGTAACATTTATATTATTTCAGGTCTATTATAATGATCCGCTGAGTAGTTTTGCACTGTTTCTCTGAGCAAATGGGTTTTTCGCTTGCGGACCCAAATTACACTAAGTTTGCCTTAATTATGGGGATTTCCAAGGTAGAGTATAAAAACACAAAGCCAATGCCAAAATCATTCGCATATAGCGAAGGAGCAAGAATTCGAGGCCTCCACGGGCCGATTATGTAATTATGCATGCAATACTAACCTTTCCACAATAAACAATAACAACGTCCCGCATTAGGCCAGATTATACAAACAAAGATCTCTGCCTTAAAAGAAATGTATTAAATTACATGGTTCCACACTCTAAATCAATTCTCTATGTACATATATACATACAAAACTATATTTGGGGTTCTCTGCCCTCTCTGGCCCAATTTCTCTATTTAATGGCCTTTCCCTCCTATGCTGCCTATAGGCTACAATACTCTCGATCCTCTCCCTCTCTGTCTCACTTGTAACTTTTCAGAAAAGAAAGGAACACATATATGATAAGTTAACCATCTCCTCCACAATTAGAGGAATAAATTATACATTTAGAATTTAATCATATCCTAATCTAAACAAACTAGACTACTTGGCTGGATCTCCATGCAGGGAGGATCATTTGCCATTTTATTCCCAATTCTGTTCAGAATTAGGCCACTATTAACTACTTACATTTATTTGAAATTAATACAAATTTAACAACCAAGTCTTCCTCCAAACTTGTATTAGCCACAACATGTGACCACTCCATCACATTGCTGGCTAGGTCTAGATGCTCTTGCATCAGACTCCTAAGGTTTAAATTAATCATGATATCCTGATCATGCACTTCTGATCTGTGTCCTCCTAGATCCCATACTTGGTTTTGTATTCTGTCCTTGGTTACTGCTGTTGTTGTTTGTCCCTCAAGTCTCCATCCTTTATGCTATAATGCCCCATCGGTCATGCTTTCACCGTTTGTTGTTGTTCTTTTCATATATCTTACTGCTGCTTTGCTCACTCTAATTCTCAGTTTTCCATTCCCTTCACTTGTACCATTCCTTCGAGCCAATCTTCCTTTCTTCTTTTGTCCTTTACTTGTTTTATTGGAATGTTGTTGTATGAGTTGCCACAACTCATCCAATTCTTTGTCCACTTCACTTTTCCTATGTTGAATAATATCCTCCTGCAACTGATTGTGTTCTTGAATAAGAACATCATAATCTCTGTGTCCATATTTTCCCATATACATTTCTGAAATGTATAAATGCCTTCTCCATTGATCCTCTGCAATGACCTCACTACTTCTTACTTCAATTCTCAACATACCTGTAACTTCACAAATTTCTTGAAATCTCAGAATTTTTCCTGCTTGTTTAGCTACTTGGAATATTTCTCCTTCCAGTAACTTCATTTTTGCACTCTTAAGGATTATGGCATTATATTTGTCTACTCCTGAAATGTCATCTTCAGCCTCTTCTTCATCAATAAACCCTTGTAGTATAATAGTAATCCTATTACTATAATCTCTTGAACTCATTTCTAATTCAACACTCCCATACTGTAGATTCCACACCATTTCATACTTCTGAGACATTCTAATCTCACCCTTCATTAATTTGATATGTTCTTCAAAATTAACTTCTTGGTTCAGATTGACTTCACATTTCCTTGTTCCTGCATATAAATCTTCATCAAAATTAATCAATTCAATAACCACAAATGCTTTACCTTGCTTCCTCATTATGCCAACATTTCTAACAACTTCTTTTCCATATTTTTCATTCATGACAACTTCTTCATCCTTATTCAGTTCTGGTTGTACAATTTGATCACTTATTCCTTGGTTTCCTTGCCTCTTTTTCAAAGGAATTGACTTTTACCACAACTCTACCATCTCGATTGGAATTTCTCCCAAAAGTTCTGCACAATCTTCATTGTCTGCATCATCTGTCTTTAGTCGTTCTTTACTCTGGCTTCCTTCAAGGTCAATTATCTTCAATGATTGTTTAATATCTACATAAGTTACTACAGCTATGTTTAACAGCTGCTCTTCTCTTTGCATCACATGATTATGTGAGTTTCCTTCCTTTAACTTCTGAAAAATCATATCTACGTTGTTCCCTTCACTTATGATAACACTAAACAGTCACCTTACTTCAGTGTATCCTTTGATCTCAATAATTTTTTTGCCATCCTCCTTTTGACTTATCCTTTGGATATCACCTGACTAGACATCTTCTTTCACTTGGTTGTAACTTTCCTCCTTATTCTGCATATGACTGTGAGTAGTCATCTCTCCACCGGTTAATATAATAGTTTACAATAACTGCTTGCCTTTCCTCAAGTCTATGTGACTTGCAAACACACAACAACCTTCAATTTTCAAAGTACAATACCTTCCATTTTCTTTTGATCCTTCAAGCACCAATCCTCCATCATAGATCTTTTGGATTTCAGCAGATCCATCTTGTTGTGACTCCATTTCTCTGAGTATTTCCTTCTTTAACAAGTCAATACAAATTTGTTCAAGTTCCCTGAACTCGTTCATCAGCTTGCCATTCCACCTCTGTTGCAATAGCTTGCAATAGCTTCCACTTGACTCTTTTCTTCATTCTCCATCTGTATCTTCGATCTTCGTTTGTCTTTCTTTATACTGCCAGGCTAATCTCTTGTCTTCATTCTGCTGCCAGTTGCTATACTTCTGCAATCTAATGCGTTCCTCAAATTCATTCTCATATAGCTGATCATCCCTTTCAAATTATTGGTTCCTTCCATCTTGATCTTGCTGGATTAATACTTATGTCTCCTTCATGTCTCTGAGGACATAACTTCCCTGTTGCTCCTGATCTTTCATCTCACCTTCAAATAATCTCTGCTCAATTTCTCTGATTTTAGCATCTTATTAATGTTGTCTTCCACACCATGCAGAGTAATCATATCCTTTTCCCTATCACGTTCTAAAAGCTTCATTTCTCCTTCAGGTTCCTTGAGCAGTCTTTCCAAGAGTTCTATTTCCTTGTGAAATCTCTCGAGTAGTTCATCACAACATCCATTATTAGCTTCATTCTTTTCTTGGCAATCCTCCAAAGTTATCATGTCTTCTGCACTATCATATTGCAAACTTCTTTCATCAATTTTATTAAAAAAAATCATTTGTTTACCTTCTCGGAATACCACTATGGCATTGTCATTAGACTTCTGGTCCATATCAACTTCATTTGATTGTTTCACAACAAACAGAATTTCATCTATGAACTCCTTCTGCTGCAATAGATCAGCACCTTCTTCCTCTAAAATGGATTCTCCATCATACTTCACCTCAAGAGCTTCATTCCTATTTGTGACAGTTTCACCAGATTGTCCATCATCCTCTATATATCCTACAAACATACACAAACTATGAGAATTAAAATCACAAGGCTTCATTGCCTCATCTGCTTCCCTTGTCAACATATCTTCGAATTGTTCTGAACTATGCCAATAGTCCATGAGATCTTCAGCTAATCTCTCATTATCCTCTTCACCCAACATTTCACCTTGTTCTGGTCTGCAAATGGAAACTTGCATTCCTGCTTCTGCTTCTCTGAGTTCCTCTGGTTCCTCTTGAGCACTCAATATCTACTCAATCTTTCTCAATTCTTATGTTATCTCTAACTTCACTTGCTGATTTCTCTTTTCTCGTAGCCTCTGCCACTTTACTCTCTTCCTCATGGTCCAACCATGCTTTTGGTCTTCATCACTTCTTTGCAGCATCTCCATAAATATTCCAATCTGGAAATCTATCTCAGCTCTCTCTCTGTCAAGCTCTCCTTGACTCATCCTCATGCCATTTGCTTTGGCATCTTTCCTTCTACTATGGATTCTTTCTGAACCTCTGCTATGACTATTTGTTATCATCTTCTTATCCTCTCTTTCCATGAGCTCTACACTCCTCTGCAAAAAGCCTTTGCAACAAAAAGTCCTCCTTATTGTGATCTTACCTCACTAAGCTCTCCTCACTCAATCTTTTGGTAAGCACGGTCCTCTATCTGGAACCCCCTCCTGAGCAACACCTTTGCTCCTTCTAGGCTTCTGCAATCTCTCACTCTCTCTTGAGAACACTTCAGTTGTCCTCTTTGTCCAATCTCTTATTGGATTCTTCAGGTTCACTGCCACTTCAAAGTGCTTTCCTTGCTCTGCTTTTAAGAACACATCTGGTTCTTCTCTCACAACTTCTCTTGTTTTATATTGCTGCAGTCTTCACACTTTCTTATGCGGCCACCTGTGGTTTGAATGGAATTCCTCTATCTTTTGCATCTGCAAGTTCTACTATACATCGTCTCTATGTGCCTTCCTTCTGTCAAATTAGAATTTGAGCCTTCCTCTCGTCTGCATAAATATCTTTACACAACTTTGTTTTTAGTTCCTTCACATGGAATTTTCTTCCTTTTTCCTACTCTGATACCAAAAATGACGCAACCTTAAGCTTGCCACACAAATATACCTTATCAGGGCTTAATTTCCCCTTAATGGCCCTTTAAAGCTCCACTCCCACATGCATGCATATTAGAAGTGTTTCATATGCTTTTGGCCTTAAAAGTCCCAAATCACCTCGCTTTACACCCTTTCTCTACAAAACATAGGCCCTTTACTCTATCGGGAGTGGAAAGCCTTTGAAAAAGCTTAAACTATGCCTTTTTCCCTTTCATGACCAAATACTCTTCAAAAGGCTGAAGCAAAGCATTTCTACGCCTTTTACACAACTATATATGTTAACACTACAGATTTAAATCTGGTCGATCGAACGGCTCAGATTAGATCACAATATTGGCGATCGCAGTCTCAATGCCCATAACTATTGGCACTATCCTTAGCGCAGTTTCGATGTGATAACATAATCACCATCAGCAATAATAATGGTGCTTAACAATATATAACCCCCACTTCAAAACCCTTCGATGTGATGGCCTTTACGAACCCAATAGGCTATCCAATCGACACTATACTTTTTCGGGTCTAAGTAGGTTGCACTATCAGAATTTGATGATCACAAGTTGGTTCCCTTCCTCCGATGCGACGCGATTTATGTATCAGATCTGATGTAACTCAAAAGTAACATTTATATTATTTCAGGTCTGTTATAATGATCTGCTTAGTGGTTTTGCACTGTTTCTCTATGTAAATGGGTTTTCCACTTGCGGACCCAAATTACACTAAGTTTTCCTTAACCATGGGGATTTCTACAGTAGAGTATAAAAACACAAAGCCAATGCAAAAATCATTCGCATACAGAGAAGGAGCAAGCATTCGAGGCCTCCATGGGCCTTTTATATAATTATGCATGCAACACTGATCTTTCCACAATAAACAATAATAGAGTCTCGCCTTAGGCTAGATTATGCAAACAAAGACCTCTGCCCTAGAAGAAATGCATTCAATTACTTGGTTCCACACTCTAAATCAACTTTTTGTGTACAGACATACATAAAAAACTATATTTGGGGTTCTCTACCTTCTCTGACCCGATTTCTCTAGTTAATGGCCTTTCCCTCCTATGTTACCCGTAAGCTACAATACTCTCGGTCCTCTCCCTCTCTATCTCGCTTCTGCCTTTTCATAAAAGAAAGGAACACATATATGCTAAGTTAACCATCTCCTCCACAATTGGAGGAATAAATTATACATTTAGAATTTAATCCTATCCTAATCTAAACAAGCTAGACTACTTGGCTTGATCTCTACACAGGGAGGATCATTTGCCATTTTATTCCCAATTTTGTTCAGAATTAGGCCACTCTTAACTACTTACATTTATTTGAAACTAATACAAATTTAACAACCAAGTCTTCCTCCAAACTTGCATTAGCCACAACATGTGACCACTCCATCACATTGCTAGTTAGGTCTAGATGCTCCTGCATCACCATTGTTAAATCAATACAAATATAGTGAGATTTTGTTTCGTGTGTAACTATGCTTGCTCTCTTGTTTTTGAGTTGGTATCAAAATAGGTTTAGCGCCGATTCTCTCAAGAGAACTATTATGATGATGCCAATTCTGCAAGCTTAAATCCTTTTACATAGGGTAGAATGCGAGAGTGTTTATTTTCCGTATGAGTGATTGTTGGAGTATTGAATTTGATAGTTTTGTTGTGTATGATTATGAGAAGGATCTGGAGTACAAAATCATCGTCCAAAGTATTGTACATGTGCTGCTCAAAAAATTTGCATAGTCATTGTCAAAGGAATGGATTCATCTTGTTATTGAAGAATTTCCATAAAATTTGTGGATTTATGAATTCCTAACTTCTGAAATATGAAATACCCCATCGAAATTATATGTTTTGTATCTATTTCAAACTTGTTAGTGGTATTTGTAGTGAAATTGTGGAAAGGGGTTTCATCGAGATTAGAACTCGAGACCTTCAAGATGATCCAGATGATGGTTTACTAGGGGATACAAGTGAACTTGTTGGTCAATCGTAAGAAGACTCAATCATGACCTGGTTAATTTCTTACCCTTGTTGGTGCAATTAATTTTTTCTTTTTTTGTATTTCATTATTATATTTTGAATCTCCAATCTCGTTTCAAGGGGGTTTTGAGTGGTAAAATTTCCTTGAGCCTCACGGTTCATGTGACTGGAAGAAGCCCTAGAGACTTGGATTTAGGGTCATTGAATCAACCATATTTTTTGGCTAAATGAAGGGCTAGGATATTTTCTCATGTTGGAAGTGTTGTCTTTCTTCTTAAGAAGCCGTGGGGAAGTCAAAGAAGAAAAAACCAAAAGTCAACGCGTGTGCTCGTAGCTTCACGATCATTGTATATTGTTGTTCACTTCGGAAGCTTTTAATTGCAAATAATTATGTGGTGTGGGTTTGAAATTTAATTAGTGGTGGGAAAAGTTCACTCTTGTATTTTTTATTTGTAATGAATTATGAAGAACCAAAATTATAGAGAATAGTAACATAATTCAAATTGGTGGGTTTTGCTATGTACGGTGATACAAGAACATCGTTGATTTGAATATGTTTACAATATGTTATATGTTGGTCCCATCATCTAGAGCAAGAAACATTAGTTTACAAGTTATTTCGTGTGTGCGTTTAAGAGGTCATATTGTACAATTAACTTTTGAATACATTGAATATCTAGACGGTGAAAGAAAATGTATTCAACAAATGGACGCATGTCCATAGATTGATTGAGTTACTTGAATGTTTTTCTTGCAGAAACCCCAACGAGTCGAGTGTGTCAATATTGTTAATTTTACAAGTATGACAATAATGGTGAGAAGCGGTTTTATCTTAAATGGGTCAAGTGGTAAGCTCGACGTTGTGGTGGAGAAAGAGTGTAGTGTGTGAGATGCCAAAGTGGGTGAAAGTGCTATGATGACCAGATTAGATAAACATCAATGTTTAATTTCAGTATTGTAATTTGTGATTTTTTATATTTGTACTGTAAGCATTAAGGGAGAGACTTAGAATTAATGCTTATAGGTGTGGTACAAGGTGTTAATTGTTGTGAGTTTCACTAGTTATTTTTAGTTAATGAGATCCACCTACACCGTATTCAGTTGGTGATATATTTCTATATATGTAACTATTGTCAAATCAATAAAAATATATATGATATTTGTGTTTGGTGTGTCACTATGTTTTTTATTTCATTTTTTAAGTGGATATTCATGAACTTAGACATTTTAACCTCTTCCCTTTTAGCTGAGATGCATCCAAATCGAAATCTTAACATTAGTTGAACCTTCATGTCATTTGTGCTCAAGGAAGGCACATTCTCATCAATTGTCAACCTAGAAGGATCAGTGGATCTTACACATTTTACAAACAAGTAAAAATTGTTCCGAGGGCGCCCCGGGGAGTGATTACAACGTGGGTGTACAAAAATTTGTATGTCAATCCAATGATGGACTAAGTGATCAGACAATTATTTGAGCTTGTTATAACCTTCTTAGAGCTTTGTAGGAAATGGGTATCAAAGCATGTTTTAAGGAATGCGAGGGGTTGTGGCATCAGAGTACACAAAGCTTTTCGTTAATTTGATCATGGACAAAGTGTTTGATTGGCTCATTGAGTGTGTTCTGCCCTTCCTCAAGCCATGTGAGAGATGGGTATTAGAAGATCGTAACGCTTTTCCCTTTCCTTTTAGGCCAAATGAATAGAGTCAATCATTATATTGGAGATCAAAGAGACGAGAACCCTAGAGGACTACCTAAGTCATAGCTAGCTTCAATGCGGGGTTAGTGGTTTCCATGGATTATAATCCCATGGATGCTATCAACACTCGTATTCTCTTAAGTCTACCATTAAATTGTTCCATTTGATTTTGATCATTTAATTGTTCCTTTTACATTTTCCATTTCAGCTTATATATTCTCATTTTCATTTGTGTAGATGGTTCCAAAGCTGTGCTTTTGCATTTTGCAATTAAGCTTTTGCATTTTCTTGTGTTGTACTATTTTAACTTCCCTCCCTATCAAAGTTTCCCACTTTTTGATGCCTTTCTTAAAATTCATCCACACCTTTTTGGTTTTCAGCGATCCTACCATAAGTTCCACTGCATTAAAAAAAATTGTTTTTACAAAAATGCAAATTTTTTTTTAAACTATCTTAATTATATAACATATGGTTCTCAACTATCCTGCCATAAGTTCCACTGCATAAAAAAAAAATTGTTTTAACAAAAATGAAATTTTTTTAAACTATCTTAATCATATAACATATGTCTAAATTTATTATATATAGTGTAATTTCAGATTTATCAAAATTTCAATGATACAAACTAATTTTTATAGTACAGTTATTCTCTTTAATGAAAATAATTTTTTAAATTTTAAATTTTTATTAAGTCCTCTATAAGAGTTGTAGTTGCAACTTGTGTTGTCCCATAGTTGCAACTTGTGTTGTCCCATACAATGGAGTAATTGGGTAATTATTTCCCCGGGGTCAATACAAATTCACAAGAGTAAAATGGATTTGATTTAGAGTTTAATAAAATATTTTGGATCTATACAGGTTTACAACTTTGCATTTAATAAAATATTTCGATCAGTAAAATAAAATGGGATACAAAGTTGCAGTTTTTACTAAAAACCGTAAATTTGCAAGGTAACAGAAACTACGGAGAGGGT
Source organism: Pinus tabuliformis (assembly GCA_031772625.1). Classification (NCBI taxonomy): domain Eukaryota; kingdom Viridiplantae; phylum Streptophyta; class Pinopsida; order Pinales; family Pinaceae; genus Pinus; species Pinus tabuliformis. Next base: position 1,065,807,393 of record CM062811.1, read on the forward strand.
TTAATACTTGGTCAAACAATCATCAACTTTGCCTTTAATTAAAACGTTAAGGCGAACGTTAAATTTATAAAGGTGAAAGAAACTATGGAGAACATTTAATAAATATCTAACTATGGAGATATGAAATTTTTGTATTGGTTAAAAATAATAACGATAGTGAGAAATTCAAATAAATATTAATAAAGTTTAGTTATTTTATTATTTTTCATAATATTTGTATATGATCGAATTTAGGCTTATGTGATTCATATCTAATTTTTGAGAAATTTTTTCGTGTTAACATCAAAATAAATTTATTTGTCGAGAAATTTCTTAAAATAAGACTAAAAATTAGAAGAAAGATTATTTTCTTTCTAATTTAAATAACTAAGTTATATATATATATATATTGGAATTCTTATCTTAAAAAGCTTTATGAATCTCCTAATGTCACGGATAATTTGGAAACCCTGCTCACAACGAAAGAAGTCTTCTCCTTAGAAGACATTAAGTTTGGGGTTAATCGCCTCGCGAATGGGAAAGCTAAGGACATTGAAGGTTACCAGGCAGAAATCTTAAAAATTGGAGGCCCTGTCCTCATCCCCCACATCCACAAGCTCTTCAATCAAGCTGTTAAGCAAGGGTTCCCTAAACCATGGACTGAGAGCCTCATTATCCCTATTTTTAAAAGTGGAGATACAAATAACCCCTCTAATTATCGAACAATTATGATCAGCCCTCTCTTAGCCAAATTATATGGTAGTATTCTGGAAAAAAAGTTAAGCATATGGCTTGAAAGTGAAGATAAGCGGGCTAAAGGCCAAGCAGGTTTCAGAAGGCATCACTCAACGACAGACCACCTTGTTACGCTAAGGATCATTGCGGAGGAATGTCGTAATGATAAATCCAATTTATTCTGCTGCTTTGTAGACTTTAGAAAGGCTTTCGATACGGTTCCTAGATACAACCTTTGGAATAGGTTAGAAGAGCTAAAGGTTCCTCTTGAGTTAAGAGCTGCTGCTATAAGGCTATACGAGAATGTAATTGCCAAGCTAAAGAACAATGAGGGGTGGTCAAAAGATATTAAGTGTAACATCGGAGTTAAACAAGGTTGCCCCCTCTCCCCTACTCTATTTGGCATTTACATCGATAAGCTCGAAGGTTATTTAGAAGAAGCAGGATGTGGTGGCACAATCTTAGCTGGGATAGTCATTATCCTTCTTCTCTATGCTGACGATATTGTTCTTCTGGCAAGGTGCCCTTCTGATCTTGATAAGCAACTCAAGCTTCTTAAGGATTTCTGCTCTACCATGGGTATGACTGTTAACACAGACAAAACAAAAGTTATGATTATCAAATCTAAAAAGGACACTTGCGCTAATTTTACGTATGACAATAATAACTTGGAGGAAGTGTATTCTTACAAGTACCTAGGAATTGATATCCATCACAAGCTCAACTGGAACCATAGCATTGAGAAAAGGATCAATGGGGGATGGAAAGCTTATTTTGGTCTTGAAAATAATTGTAAAACAGCAAACCTCGTAATGTGGGATAAAAAGAAGTTCCTCTTTGAAACCTTAGTCACTCCTGTTATCTTATATGGCTGTGAAGTTTGGGGCTGCAGCATCTCCAGAGAATCATGGAGGAAGATTGAGCAAATCCAGAAGCGTTTTATAACTTATAACCTGAAAATTAAAAGTAATACACCCTATCCTATTCTCCTTATAGAAGCAGGTCTTTCTTCTATTGAGAGCCTAGCTATGCTCAGGTTTCTGATGTACAAGCACAAGCTCAATAACATAGACAATCATAGACTTCCTAAGCTAGCTTTAACTTCCAGCCAAAATCACCTGAGGCTTAACCGAGGATGGCATAAGGACACAAGGGCCTGGTTAAACTATTGGGAGATCAATGAGAATGATGCTTTGCAAAACATAAATAACATTAAAGATATTGTTACTTCTAAGTTCAAAGAAAAATTGTGGTGTGAGAAAGATTTAGCGTCTAAAAGAAAATTAAGTTATTATAAGAAGGTCATCAACCCCACCCTTGAGGATCAAAAGTATCTCTCTATTCTAACTAGCTCAAAAAAGAAAATTAATATAGCAAAGATTAGAACGAATTCTCATGAGCTCCATAGTGAGACTGGCCGCTGGGTAGTTCCTAAAACGCCATGGATGGAAAGGATCTGCCATATTTGTGAGAATAAGAGCATCGAGGATGAAAACCACTTCCTCTTAGAGTGCCCTGCATACAACCACATTAGATCTCAATTTCACAACCTTTGTTATAATACTGACCTTTCTAGCCTTTTACAATGCCAAAATTATAGTGAACTCGGGAGGCTTCTCTCCAAGCTTTTTGAGCATCGGAATAAAATCATAAATCAAAATAAATAATTCGTCTTTTTAGGTCCGATAGATCATTATTTGGTCTCAGTGGACGTTAACAACCATCATCATCATCATCATCATAATCTTGAAATTACGATAAGATTATTGTCCAATTCATAATATGAGATTACTTTTGACTCCATTTTTAATCTAAATAAATAAATAAATAATATATATAAAATATTATTATTTTTCTGGGTAAAAGTAACTTCTATATTAAGCAAGAAAAATATTTACATAATTTACAGCAACCAAGGGGGACGAGGCCACCCTCTAACAGAGACAACTGGGACAGACTAGCAGACCTCTGAGACAGCATTACAATGATTGTCCAAATGAGCCCCTTGGACAACATTACAGTTCTGGATGGCCAAAAAAACAGACTCTATTACCTTGCTGACTCGAACTTTTAACAAGCTGCCACTATAGGGCTGAGAACAGGAACTGAGCGAGATTGAGGATTTGACCAACAAAGACATGAGCAAAAATACAAAAATGCAAAAACCTGGAGAAACGCCTTCGAACATATTCAGGTAGGGTGACTTGGCGAAGTTGGCGGTTGCCTTTGCATCAGGCTAGGCGGATCAAGCCATATGACAGACTCCTCACCCACCTGAAGATGCCCCTCTGAACCCGGATGAGCTGAATCCTGTTCCGCATTCCTATTCTGGACACAGTTTATTAATGGCTGAATTTCTTGCACTGATTCATCACAAATTGAGTTCGCCTGGTTCTGAGCCTGCTGAGGCTGGTCGACTTGTTCTATGGGTGCCCGCGGACGGGGCATCCTATGCACTCTTCCTTGCATATCCCCCAGAAGAATTTCGCTGCTCTGGAGACTGTCGGAAGCAGGGGAGGACCATGAGGGGTTAATTGGAGGCGCTTCTGAAAGACACACAAAGAAATTGACCATAACATCCGACTGAAGGATCGCTCTGGGAATGTGGAGGCGGAAAGACTGATAGGAATCCGGCAATAGCAAAAATTCCTCCTCAGAGCTGGATGATGAGGGGGAAATGGCTGCCATAGGTGCTATTGGGTGCGGTTCCTCCCCTTCAATCCCATAACGAACCCCTGAACGACCACCGTGGCGAGGCACGCCCCTTCGACGCATAACTGTTTCCAACCTGAGCGCCTTGAGACTCTGCTCAGTTTCCTTGAGACAATATTGCAGAGCAATATTTTGCCCGCCTCCCACTTCAAACAACATTCCCTGATCATTGCAGGTCTGAGCGGTGTTGGTATATAACCAGGACTTCGCCCTCACCAAATGCCGCGTACCATACTCCATTACACCAGATCTCCTCGAGACCGGAGCAGGCTTGCTCGACTTAAATGCAACCTCGACCGTGCTCTGCCATTCCTTAATGTCGTTTGCCTGAAGCATTGAATAGTTTTTTATCGCCATCGTTGTCTCGTACCTGCTCGCTGCCTCGGCCTTGAGACAGGTATAGAGGCGCGGGAAAGCCTTAATGGCCACCTGTCATTCATGCATGATGGACACCCGCATCCGGGGATATAAAATATTATTATTATTTTAAGTTTTAATTAAAAATAATTCCTCAAATATATTAGAGATTACCAAAGTCAAACATTGAATGTAAATATAAAAAATAAATTAAATTAAAAAAAATAACAAAATATAAAAGGAAAGGGAAAAAATAAATAAACACAAAGTAAGGGAACAAAGACGAAGCAATAAACTTCACGGGGGAAATTATAAGACACTGATTTAGAGAACCTAAAAGAAAATAAAAATTAATTTATTTCTATTTTTTTTTACGAATGAAGGAGATAAAATTAAATATAAAAATAAAAATAAAAATCGGGAATAATAGAAATCGATAAACCAAATGAGATAAGAAAGGAAAATTTGCTAAGAGGAAAGGGCAACTGCTAATTTTCCAGTCATTGTCCCTATTTAGATTACTAGGTTTCTATGGCCTCCCTAAACTTATGGTCATGAAAATGAGTAATCCTTGCAATAACCAAGGCCTCCTCATTGCATCTATGATGCTTTGTGTATTCCACATGTTTCGCCAAAGCTGAAAAGCGGGTCCTCGCATGCCTAATATTGACTACGTGCTCAAGAATCTTCTGATTTATAGAGCGACTTGTTTCACCAATATAGGGGGCTCCACAAGAACATGGGATAACATATACACCTTTCATATCCTTGGGGTCCACTAGGTCTTTTACATATTTTAAGGAGTTTTGAATGGTGTTGAGGGGTCTAAAGGTTGAAGGAACATTATGCTTCCTCAGATTTTCGCAATCTTGTTTGAGGTCCCTCAGATGAAAGGGATATGCACCCTTGAAATCTTATCCTTGAGATCTTTCTTAACCTTGGGACCTTTTCTAGCTTTAAGGAAAGCTTTAAGACCCCAGTGCCTATTATATCCATTATTAACGAAACAATTAAGGAGATGGGTTTTCTCTTTAAAAAGGTGGTTTTGATTAGAAATTCTCAATGCACGAGTAGCTAACGTGTTGAGAACACCTAGCTTTTGAGTAGGGAAATGATGTGGCTTGGCATGAAGATACTTCTCAGTATGAGTTTTCTTCTGAAATACATTGTGGGAGAAAGACATATCATCCTTCTTTGAAATAAGGACATTAAGGAAAGACAAGCAACCATCAACTTCCTGCTCCATAGTAAACTTTATGGAGTTAGATTGATTATTGAGATGTTCGAAAAAGAGATCTAACTTATCCTGACCATGAGGCCATATGACACAAGTGTCATCCACAGATCTTTTCCATAGCTCGGGCTTGAATCGAGACGAGAACAAAGCTTTGGATTTAAAGTTTTCCAGAAAGAACCTAACTAGAATAGGCGACAAGGGGGAGCCCATGGAAACAACACAGGTTTTTCATAGAATTCCCCTTCAAAGCAGGGGAAAGTAGAAGTAAGACAAATCTTGACTAATTAAGAAGTATCGAGATAAGTGAGGTGATTGATGACCTCAAGGGCCTCCTTGATAGGGATGTTAGTGTAAATGGAAACCACATCGAAACTAACAACGTTGTCTCCAGGATCAAACTTCATGTCCCTTAACTCATTGACAAATGATGAAGAGTCTAAGTATGGGGGATTTACGCAGTGCAATCTTTGATAAATGACTCTGTAAGGCCAACTAGGGGTTTAAGCTTCAGGGCTAGATATTTAGCTAGAAAATAGGTTGGCTCTCATATGGTGTTGACAATGGGTCTCAGGGGAGGCCCATCGTTATGGATCTTTGGAAGCCTATAGATCCTAGTTGTGATAGGGCTACTCTCAATGAGATTGTGGCTAAAGAAGGCAACAATGCTACTATATTTTATAGCTAAAACAATTGTTCTAGAGATCCTCTTGAAGGGATTCTTATTAAGTTTTATGTAGCTCTCATTGTTAGAAAGGTGATCCAACATCTTCTTACGGTAGTCCTCCTTATCGAGAATTGCTATAGCCCCACCCTTATCGACATTCACAACAACGATGTCTGGTTCTTGTTTAAATATTTGAGGGCATCAAACTCTTCCTTACTAATGTTGTTCTTGGGCGACTTTGCTTTCCTAAAGACAACAATGCAGTCATGTCTTATTATTTCCTTAGTATTATCCGGTAAGCCCCTAATCCCAAACTCAATATCACACATAATTTCTTCCACCCATATATTTTTAGTTAAATTAATTATATATATAGATAATAGTTACTTAAGTCACCGGTCACTGGATCAATTGAGTTTGTTTTGCTTCTTTTACTCAACTTATATATCAAACAGTTCAGACTCTCCGCATTGACTGAAAAAAAAAAAGACTCTGCACATTGACTGAAAAAAAAAAGACTGCGCATTGACTGAAAAAAAAAAGAAGACTCTGCGCATTGACCGGGATTAAGCGTGCTCGTGGTTCTCCTTTTTACACATTTGTAGAGAAACACGATAGAGATTAGTAAGAGAGTTTCATAATGAGTCAGTCAATTGGGTGTCCCACACGTTAACGGTAACGGAGCAATTGAGTTTCTTATTCAAATCTATGCTCAACTTTAATAATTAATTAAATTTCTTATAAGTCAACCAACATCTACTGCACAAAATATTTCTCAAATTTGTGATTTCCCAGCAGAAATATGGCAGCCTCCAACGAACAAACGGAGATTGCGATCCTCTTTGGTTCAATCCTCACCGGTAAATTAGTAATTACCAAACGAATGTTTGTTCAACCGTTCGCAAGCGCTTTGTGCTCTCGATTACCTGAGTGGTTGCGTATGCAGGCCATTCAAAGATATGCCCACTTGTGAGGAAGTTAAAGTATAAGAAATATTATGCATTAAGTTATTCGAGAAATATTCGTACCGCTTGCTGGTGAATTCAACATATTCGTACCGCTTGCTGGTCACTTCACTACGTTTTTGATAACATATTAACGCTTGGGGTTTAACACTTTCATTATATTGATATATTGAACCCTTAGTTTCCCCATAAAGTTTAATTATTATATTTACATAATAATAGAATGGCAGGGTTTCGTTAATACAACTATGTGTATAATGAAAAAACGATGATGTAAAATTATAATTAAATTATTTTAATCTATTTATCATTATTGAATTTTTTTTTTTCTCTCTAAATATTAATTCTATTAAAAAAGGTGAAAAAATATGTACAATGAGGTCATGCCCTCAGAGGAGGCCGAGGCCATTCCTCAATCAAAAACTCAGGGACAATACAGTTTAAACTGTCAACCAAATTTACAATAAATACCTCAGAGATTTGATTTCGGTCCCTGACATACTGACAAAATTTACCCGGACTACAGTTATCATAACCTTCAGTGACCTCAAAAACACGGTAGCGCCTAGCATAGCTTTCTTTAAAACAAAAATTGAAATCTATGTTGGCTTGAATTGCTATCTGAAGCATGAGACTGAAACAAACAAGAACTTTTAACTGCAAAATCAAAGACACGGGATCAAAAAAGCATAGCATGTGCACCCGAAGGCGACCCGACAGAGAAGAGTGTAGTTTAATCCGCATGACTTGGAGAAGCTGGCATATCCTCCTTCGCCTGGCTTGGAGAGGCGACCCAAGTCACGAACCCGTCTTCGTCCAGAACCGGCGCTCCATCAGAATCAGTAACCAAATGTAAACAGCCAGTTGCTCTTTGAGATGGCTCGCAAACAATGTCATCTTCCTTAGCGGGGTCAGGCTGCTGAGGCGCTTCCGGGACAGGGGCGTATCATTATTGAATTTTAATTATTATTTAAAATAATTTTATTTTAGTCAAATGATATTTTTTATATTATATTATTTTATTAAATTATTTTATGTTGTTGAAGTAATAAATTATTTTATTAATTAAAATATTAATTAATTAATTAATAATATTAATTAAAACATTTCACAGTATATCAATTAAAATATTAATTTTAAAATATTTAAATTAACATATTAATGTTAATTAATAATAATAATTATTATTAATTTATTTATTGACAATAATATATAGATATTTTAATTATAACATAAATATATTATTTTAAAAGAGTAATTTGATGATGATGATAATCTATAAATATAGTCTATAGGAGCTAGCTTAAGACAATGAGGGAAAGAAGCATTTTGGTCAGCGTAGTTTCGTTGAGGGAAAGTGTTTTGGAAATGAGAGTGGATATGAGTAAGGGCCAAACAATTCAAGAAAAAGTTATTTTCATCTTCTAGTCTTTTAGTATAGTCAATCAACTAAATCAAACATAGTCAAACATGACCACATTTAGACTTGGCCAACTCTATGTTTACGTATCTGACAATAGTCAACCTTGTTCACTCAAAGTCCTCTTGACTTAAGATATTGTTAATTAACTAATTAATAACATTAATAAAAACATTAAAACATACCGTTAAATTTTAATGAAAAATTAATAATATTAATTAAATATTTTACTTAAAAATGTTTAATAACACTTAATATTAATTTAAAAATGTTTAAATAATAATATTAATTTATATGATAAAAAGTTGTGGCGTAAATCGCATTATCAATCATTTGTCTAAGAGTTTCACTATATCCAACTTGGTCTACATTGTGAATATTCAATGGCTGTGGAGAGCAGTCGAGCTTCCTATAAATGGTTGTCCTCGCGGAAGATTTTATCAAGTCTCTAATTTCCTGGGAGAAATATGGCAACGTCTAATGAACAGATGAAGAGAATCCTGATTGGGTTGATTTCCGTCTTCTGTTGTGCAATCGTCACTGCTAAATTAGCATTACCCAGCTATTCTTTAATTTTTGAAATGCAATTGTTATTCAAGACTTAATATCGATGGAGTTGTATTAAACTGATTGTTTTTCTTCAATTGGTTGTGTACAGGATGCTCGGAGATAATCTGCCACCTGCAGACCAGGTGGTAACTTTGCTGAACGGCGACAACAGCGGGAAAATGAAGCTTTTCAATACAGATGGTGGTGCATTAAATGATTTTGCAAATTCTGGGATCGATGTAATTGTAGGAGTCAATAACAACGATTTGCTGGCCATCTCCTCCAGCCAGGACTCAACAAATGCTTTGGGTTAATGAAAATATTATCTGCTATTCCGGCACCAGTATCAAATATATTACTGTGAGCAACGAGGTTTTGCCTAGCACGCAGTACGTATCATATCTTGTTCCTGCCATGAACAACATTCAAACCGTGATCCAAAATGCCAATCTGCAGAACATCAAGGTCTCTTACCCCCATGCCTTCAATGTTATAGGCAAAAGTTACCCGCCTTCACAGGGAGCATTCAGCGACGATGTGAAGGATACCATGAGCTCTATACTAAACTTTCTTTCAGATAACGGGTCTCCGTTCATGGCCAATGTGTATCCATATTTGAGTTACGCTGGCGACAGCAACGAAATTCATCTGCACTACGCTCTCTTTCAGCCCACGGCTATGGCGGTGAGAGACGGAGATCACAGCTACAACAACTTGTTCGATGCCATGGTGGATTATTTTTTCTCCGCAATGGAAGCCTTGGGATATTCCAACATCCCGCTCATTGTTACTGAGAGCGGACGGCCTTCTGCTGGCACGGAAGCGGCCACAACTGAGAATGCTGAGGCTTATAACAACAATCTCTTCCAACATGTTTTATTGAATTCAGGGACACCCAAGAGGCCTGGTACGAACATCGAGTCCTATATCTTCGCTCTTTTCAACGAAGACCAGAAAACTGGGAACGAGATAGAGCGTCACTTCGGGCTCTTCAACCCTGATCAAAGTCCTGCATACTCTGTCAACTTTTCTCCGAATTTGTTGAAAATATAATTTCAACTGCTGCTCAGTCAAACAACGTTTAATCCAGCAAAACCACCGTGAGCTTATCGGACCACTTTTGGTTAGCAAGCAGTTTTCGTACAAACGCGCCTGATGGAATAAGATTTTGCCACGCGTAAAATGTACCTTATCCAAAACAACCATTCCATCAGGACATAATGTTCAGCAGATAAAGGCCTTCCGATATTCACCTCGACCGTTTGATTTTTTGAGGGCAGATCAATGGTTGACGGACATCTCAGACCTGCAGCAAATAAATTTTGACGTGCCGTAAAAATTTTGGTTGACCACCGGTAAAGTAATTTAATGAATTAATTGTGCTCGTAGAAGTATTGGTAAGAGTTTTAATTTTATTGTTTTTTTAGTTGACGAAAGGTATGGGCAAGTCAACGTACTGTTAAGTTTTTTTTTGTTTTTTGGTATATGTAATGTTTTGTATTCATTTTGCAAATGTAATGAAAAGGGAATGAAATGCACAGCTCGTGCGAAGAAAAATTACCAGAGTCTCTTGTTATTGAGATGCACAACAGTGCATAAGAAGAGTGTTGCTCATTGTAATGTAAGGTGTGTTGACCATTCTGAAATGGCGCAGTAGAACGCACAACAGTGCGTGGGCGAAGGCGAAGACGAAGATAGTATGTATTTCTTTTGAGAATATGTAATTTGAAAATACGCAGCAGTGTGATTAATCTTTTTTGGTTGTTGACTTTGTATTTTGAGAGGAGATCCGCACAACTGTGCGAAGATGAAATGAAATAGAACAGAGCATGTAATGGCTTGTGTGCTGGAAGCTTTTTGCAATATGTAAAGTGCATAATGTGATTTTTATTTTTACAGCAGTATATGCAAAAGGTTTTTATAGCAGTAAATGTAAACAAAATTTACACATAGCTGTGTAAATTTGTTTAAAGGAGACAGAATAATTTTGTTAAAATGTTTTGGTGAATCCCTCTCAGTGAAAGAGGATGAATTTTGTATCATAAATTTTATTTTAATGAATACAAAGATTTTGTGGGTGTGTAATACTCTGTTCTTAGAAATCAATTAAAGCTTTCCTATGCTAAGATCCTGTGGCAGAAAAACAGAGCATTGTCTCTGTGTTCAGTTTATTTTGTTTTTGGGATTTTAACAGAAAAATCCCCAACAGTGGTATCAGAGCAGATCCAGGCTCTTTGAAGGTGTCAAAGAAGCTGAAGGGAGTTTTTTGCTGCAACATCTTCTCCAGCAAAGTTAAGTCTCAGGCAAAAGAATCCAGGTATTCCTCAAAGTTTTCTTTGTGTTACTGCTGAAGAAACAATCAGTGTTTTAAATACACAGTCAAGGATTTAGAAGCATGGCTTAGAATGCAAGGAATGGCTAGAACAAGCACTAGTATGGGTATGTTTAACACCCAGCTCCCACAGTTTAATGGGAAAAACTATGACTATTGGGCAATAACCATGAGAACCCTGTTTGCTTCTCAAGATTTATGGGAACTTGTTGAAGATGGATTTGAAGAACCAGCAGATGAAAATGAATTTAATAGATTAACTCAGGCAGAGAAAGACCTGTTGAAGAGCAATAGGAAGAAGGATTCAAAAGCCCTTGTATTTTTGTATCAAGCAGTGGACCATAGTGTGTTTCCAAGGATAGCAGCAGCTAATACATCCAAAGAAGCATGGAAAACTCTCAAGACAGCATATCAAGGCATGGAGAAAGTGAAGACAACAAAACTAGAGTTGCTGAGGAAAGATTTTGAGAATCTGTGCATGAAGGAGTTAGACAATATTGACTCATTCTTCACACATGTAATTGGTTTGGTCACACAAATAAGGACTCATGGAGAAGTTCTTGAAGAAATGAGGATTGTGGAGAAAATATTGAGAGTCCTACCCTCAAGGTTCCATGTGATTGTCACCACCATAGAAGAGACAAAGGATCTCTCAAACTTTTCAATTGATGAACTACATGCATCACTGATAACACATGAGCAGATGTTGAGTAGAAATGAAATCCAATCTCTAGAGCAAGCCTTCAAGACCCAGATGTCCTTTGGAAGAGGAAGAGGTCAAGGCAGAGGAAACAAGAGAGGAAGAGGCAGAAGCCAAAACAGAGGTGGAAGGAACAATCCAGCAAATGCTCAAGGAAGAGGTAGCAATCCAAATCAGAACCAAGGCCAAGGCAGTAGCCAACAAAGAGGAAAATATCATGCTTAAGGACAAATGTATGAAAAATGCAATGTCCAATGTTATTACTGTAAAAAATATGGGCATTATGCCAGTGAATGTAGGAAGAAACAACATGATATGAATAATAGATCTAGTGCAAATATCACTAGAGAAAATATCAGCCAAGATAATGTGTTGTTAGCTTGTAACATGGCTGAAACAAACAGTGAAGACATATGGTTTCTAGATTCCAATTGTAGTAACCATATGACAGGAAACATAGCCATATTTTCTGCTTTAGATCAGAGTGTGAAGTCACAAGTCACACTTGGAACTGATAGCAAAATTTCTGTTATGGGAAAAGGGGAAGTTAAAATATTTACAAAGAAAGGTGAAAAGAAAACCATAGCAGATGTCTACTATGTTCCTGGAATGAGATGTAACCTCTTGAGTATTGGATAGCTTGTTCAAAAGGGGTACAATGTTTTCTTTATGAATGATGTATGCACCATCATGGATAGAGCACCCAACAAACGATGTATTGTTGAAGTAAAGATGACAAGGAACAAGATGTTCCCTCTTAGAATAAGGGAAGATTTGAAAAACAAAGAAGTAATTGCAGCAGTTACCCAAGAGGCTTTCCAAAGCGTACCAAAGGATGAAAATTGGTTGTGGTTCTTGAGATTTGGACATCTCAACTTTGGAGGTCTTAACTTGTTGAGTAGAAAAGGAATGGTAAGAGGATTACCATTGATAGAGAAACCGTACAGCCTTTGTGAAGGTTGCACATTGGGGAAACAACACAGAGAAAGTTTTACATCAGGGAAAAGCATAAGGGCAAAAGCACCCTTAGAAATTGTCCACTCAGATTTATGTGGACCAATGCAAACTCCATCACTAGCAGGCAGCCAATATTTTCTAACATTCATTGATGATTTCACCAGAAAGACTTGGGCTTATTTTCTAAAGAACAAAAGTGAAGTGTTTGAAAAATTTCGGAATTTCAAAGCACTTGTGGAAAACCAAAGCGGGCTGCATATCAAAGTTCTGAGAACTGATAGAGGAGGTGAGTATATCTCCAAGGAATTCCTACGGTTTTGTAGAGAAAACGGAATACACGAGCAACTTACAGCAAGGTACACTCCGCAACAAAATGGAGTTGCTGAAAGGAAGAACAAGACAATCATGGACATAACGAGGAGCATGTTGAAGGCAAAGCATTTGCCAAATGATTATTGGGCTGAAGCTGTACGCAGTTTACATTTTGAATAGGTGTCCTACAAAAGCAGTGATGAACAAAGTGTCGGAAGAAGCATGGAGTGGGAGAAAGCAAGGAGTCACCCACATGAAATTTTTTAGATGTGTGGCCTATGCACACATTCCAGATCAGCTAAGGAAGAAGTTGGACAACAAAGGGGAGAAATGTATTTTCATTGGATACAGTGAGGAATCCAAAGCTTACAGGTTGTATATCCCATCCACCAAGAAGTTTTTTGTGAGCAGAGATGTTCATTTCATTGAAGAGGAAGCTTAGGATGGAAGCATAGAGAAAACAGTGAATGTTAAAAACTGTTTGTCTCATGATGAAGATGATGAGGAGATGGCTGAAATACATCCCCAAACAGCAGTGCCAACACAAGGACAGCAAGGAACACCCTTGAGGATAAATGAAAGTGCTTCTCCAAGCACACCACAAGGAGGAAATTCAAGTGCATCTTCAAGCACTTGCACACCAAATGAACGAGGTAAGAAGTTTAGAAATCTAAGTGACTTTTATGATGAAGGTATGAATTCATTGTTTGCTTTGTATTGTCATGTTGATGATCCTATTCATTTCGAAGATGCAATTAAAGATAAGAAATGGATAGAAGCTATGGATGAGGAGATGAATGCCATAGAAAGAAACAAGACATGGGATTTGGTTGAGCTACCAAAAGGTAAAGAAGTCATTGGAGTCAAATGGGTCTATAAGACCAAATGCAATGCTGAAGGCAAAATTGAAAGACACAAGGCAAGGCTGGTTGTCAAGGGATACAAGTAGTAGTATGGGAGAGACTATGAGGAAACTTTCGCACTGGTTGCAAGAATGGAAACCGTGAGAGCAGTGTTGTCCATAGCAGCTCAAAACAAATGTAAAGTTTACCAAATGGACGTGAAGTCAGCATTCCTAAATGGAGTGTTAATGGAAGAGGTTTACATTGAACAACCTCTAGGCTATGAAAAGAAAGGCCAAGAGCACAAAGTGTGCAGATTGAAGAAAGCTCTTTATGGGCTGAAGCAAGCGCCAAGAGCATGGTACAGTAGGATAGATTCCTATCCACTGGAAAAAGAATTTGAAAAGTGTGAGGGAGAACCCACCCTCTACATCAAAGAAAAGGATGGTAAAATTTTAATTGCTGTGTTATATGTTGATGATGTTATTTTTACAGGTAATGATGACTACCTCATTGAAAATTTCAAATCAGTCATGAAAGAAGAATTTGAGATGACTGACATGGGTTTGCTGAGATACTTCTTAGGAATAGAAGTAGATCGAAATGAAAATGGAATTTTTATTTCGCAAGAAAAATATGTAAATGAAGTGTTGGGCAGATTTAATATGTAAGAGTGCAAGGCAGCAATCACTCCCACAATGATGGGAGTAAAACTCAGCAAAGAGGACGGCAGCAAGGATTTTGATCCTAGCTTGTACAAGAGCATAGTTGGCAGACTTATGTATTTAACTGCAACTAGACCGGATATAATGTTTGCTGTTAGTTTAATTTTCAGATTCATGGAGAGGCCAAGAGAAGCACATTGGCAGGCAGCAAAAAGAATTCTGAGGTATGTTAAAGGTACTAAAATGTTTGGCATTTTATATACTGTCTCAGAATGTTCATATTTAGTTGGATACACTAATAGTGATTGGGTTGGAAGTGTAGATGATCGGAAAAGCACATCCAGTTATGTTTTTCACATGGGCTCAGGAGCCATTTCATGGGCTTCTAAGAAAAAGCCTATTGTGGCGTTGTCTACAGCAGAGGCTGAATATGTGGCAGTTACAACAGCAGCATGTCAAGCAGTTTGGATGAGAAGGATGTTAAGGAGCTTAGGCCAGGAGCAGGCAAAAGCAACGGTGATCTTTTGTGACAATAGATCAGCTATTGCATTATCAAAGAATTCAATGTTTCATAAGAGAACGAAACACATCGACACAAGGTTTCACTACATCAGGGAATTGGTAAGCAATGGAGAAATCACTTTACAACATTGCAGGACTCAGGAACAGGTTGCAGACATTTTGACAAAGCCATTGGATCAGAAAAGCTTTGAATTTTTGAGGAAGTGTTTGGGTATGACTAATAACCCAGCAGTTGAAATTAAAGGGGAGTGTTGAAAATATAATTTCAACTGCCGCTCAGTCAAACAACGTTTAATCTAGCAAAATCGCCGTGAACTTATCGGACCACTTTTGGTTAGCAAGCAATTTTCGTACAAACGCGCCCGATGCAATAAGATTTTGCCGCGCGTAAAATGTACCTTCTCCAAAACAACCATTCCATCGGGACATAACGTTTAGCAGATAAAGGCCTTACCGTTTGATTTTTTGAGGGCAGATCAATGGTTGAGGGACATCTCAGACCTGCAGCAAATAAATTTTGACGTGCCATAAAAATTTTGGTTGATCGCCGGTAAAGTAATTTAATGAATTAATTGTGCTCGTAGAAGTATTGGTAAGAGTTTTAATTTTATTGTTTTTTAACTTACGAAAGGTATGGGCAAGTCAACGTACTGTTAAGTTTTTTTGTTTTTTGGTATATGTAATGTTTTGTATTCATTTTGCAAATGTAATGAAAAGGGAATGAAACGCACAGCTCGTGCGAACAAAAATTACTAGAGTCTCTTGTTATTGAGATGCACAACAGTGCATAAGAAGAGTGTTGCTCATTGTAATGTAAGGTGTGTTGACCATTCTGAAATGATGCAGTAGAACGCACAGCAGTGCGCGGGTGAAGGCGACGACGAAGACAATATGTATTTCTTTTGAGAATATGTAATTTGAAAATATGCAGCAGCGTGATTAATTTTTTTTTTGGTTGTTGACTTTGTATTGTGAGAGGAGATCTGCACAACTGTGCGAAGATGAAATGAAATAGAACAGAGCATGTAATGGCTTGTGTGCTGGAAGCTTTTTGTAATATGCAAAGTGCATAATGTGATTTTTATTTTTACAGCAGTATATGCAAAAGGTTTTTACAGCAGTAAATGTAAACAAAATTTACACACAGCTGTGTAAATTTTTTTAAAGGAGACAAACTAATTTTGTTAAAATGTTTTGGTGAATCCCTCTCAGTGAAAGAGGATGAATTTTGTATCAGAAACTTTATTTTCATGAATACAAGCCTTTTATGGGTGTGTAATGCTCTGTTCTCAGAAATCAATTAAAGCTTTCCTGTGCTAAGATCCTGTGGCAGAAAAACAGAGCATTGTCTCTGTGTTCAGTTTATTTTGTTTTTGGGATTTTAACAGAAAAATCCCCAACAGAATTGACCGCAACTCAATTCTCATTAATTATTTGTATGCAAAATGCAATGATATAAATCTATAGGGAGTGGTCTTTAACGTGACATTTTGGAAGCTTTTCCGGTGGATTTTTTCAGTCTAATTTCTCTAAAATCTGGCAGGATTTCATTGAAATCATAAGATTGATGGGTGAACACGGCACAATAAAAATGACCTAGTGGTTTTTCATGGTGTTGAATCCATATATACAGTTAAAAAACTAGTTTAAATAACACAAATCAAGATTTCACATCAAAATTTTCACCGGATTTCAGCAACGAAATCTCCAAAAAATCGCATTATAGACAACTCCACTCTATAGAAAATGTTACATAAATAAACATCCTCCTTCAACCCTAATCAAAGTGCTGCATACTCTGTCAACTTTTCTCCAAATTGACCGCAACTCAATTCTCCTTAAGTATTTGTATGCAAAATGAAATGATATAAATCTATAGAGGATGTTGCATAAATAAACATCCTCCTTCCTTCTTAAAGTGCCGAAGCCATCACAATGTTACCTATCTTGTTTATTGAAGGACCGCACTTTAGATTTCTAATGAGTATTGAATCTACATATTTATGACAGGTTTTGAAAAAATTTTACGTAGACGCATTAAACACGGCCTCGATTGAGAAATTCTAATCTTTGAAATGAATGGTTAGTCGAATAAGATATGATAGTTTGTGGTTAGGCAAACCACAAAAAAATGAATGCATAATGTCGTGATGATATTTTCTCCTTTAATGATGAGAATCCATTTAAGATATGTGACGAACAATCTCAATAATTATTCTAATAATATAAATATAATTAAAGAATAATTTAATTTATAATAATAAATAATATTATAATTATTATGATTTTATTAGATGATGGGAGTTAATGTTTCTTGCAATAACATTAATTATATAGTTAACATTTTTATAAAATGGTGGGAAAATAGATAATGAATAATTTATAATAAGAATAAAATGGAAAATTGAATGGAAAAATCATAAAAACAAACTAGAAAACTTATGGGATTTTTAAAATTATTATTTTTATGTTAGTAGAGTATTTCAAACTCATTATATAGAGACTAAATTGAAACTATGGCAGAGCACTTCAGGGGTTAACATCAGCTTCTCACTAATATTCTGTAGTTAAACTGTGGACGAAACCCCTCTGTGGTCATCGAACAATGCATGAACAGAAGTACGAGCATTTACTCAACATAGATGGAGATTAGAAACAAGACCGAATTTCCTAGAGTAAATGGTGCAGATCTAGGACTGATTTCCCAAGAGTTCAATCATCTACAAATCACTCGATGTCTTCATGAAGAAGTGCGATTCCGTAGGGGCATACATAAGCTTGGGAATCATCGATTGGCCCTGATCCAGATGGCTTCCAGCTTCGCGAAGCTCAGTTCTGTCTGCCTCTGGGGGGCAAGCTCCTTTCCATATCGTCAGTGAAGCACCAACTCCTGGTCCAAGCCTCACTCGATGAGGCTTTGAAGTTTTCTAAAAGTGCCCTAATATGCTAGTTCAATGATTTTTTGTCGCAGTTAACAACGCTCCACAGTTGGATCTTGGAGGTACGGAAGTCTGTCATTTCTGATGAAATTAATATCTACCCTTGTGCTAGGGTTTTTTTTATAATAGTTTTTGAAAACCTTGAAAACAAACAATGTATTATAAATTCCAGCCCTTGGTTTTGGAAAAACTTAGGCCTATTCATGAAGCCATGGAACCCATCATTCAATGCCTCAACAACAGTCATAACCTCAGCACCAGTTTCGGTGAGATTTCCAAACCTACCCTTGCATCCCTCGAATTTCTCCTCACTAAAAGCCATTGGAAATGAAATTGGGAAATTTTACTACAGGTACCCAGAAACATAGGAATATGCCAGAACCACTTATGCAGGCATCTGTGTAGAAATGGGCTTCAACGCTGGATTCCCAGCTGAAATAAACCTAACAAGTAAAGACTATGTGTGGAACCAGAAATTTGATTATGAAAGTGTCCTCATCAGATGTTGATCCTGCTTTGAGACAGGCCATCTAGCCAAAAATTGCCTAAAAGCCTCTTAGAAAAATTCTGCTAGAAAGAATCACCACAGATCTACATGGTGGGAAGGAGCACAAAAAGAACATTACACTCTCATCAAAGAAGAATACTCTCTAGAAAACTCTGAATCGCAAGAAATCGAGCAAGAAAGAAACAACTCTCAAGTCAAGCAGGGGGAAAGCCCCACCCAACAGCAAAAAAGTGAACTCGACAACCCCTCAAGCATCAACAGTTATGAGGATTCAAATACCTCATAAAATAAATCTTCATTTAACAACAAAGCAGATCTCCCAGACCAAACTTATTCTCCGACTATCTTCAAAAGGGCAAACACAACAGATCGCGAAGGTAAGACACCAATGTCTCAAGAACTAGAAGAGATGAAAGAGATGCAAGATAAAGGAAGATGGAAGACCGTAGAGGAAAAAAAGAAAGCTATGACACCAATCTCGCCAAGAAAGACGAGAAGCCAGACAATTAATAATTAAGAAAATTATAGGTCCAATAGACCAATTTGGTCTCAATGGACGTTAGCCACCACCACCATCATCATCATATAGTATCAAGGTTGGTTTTGTGATTTTTTTTTGTGGGATTTTTAAAATTTTTGTTTTTATGTTTGAAAAGTATTTCAAACTCATTATATAATGTATGAAGGTCGGTTTTGTGATTTTTTTCCTATGTATGCGTCCAGTGTTATAAACTATGCCAACATAATTTATTTTTCTAATTTACCAACACCAATTTATAAAAATTAGTTTTTATTTTTGTAATTTTTTTTATTAATTTAAAAAAAGAAAACATACTTTTAACTTTTTAAAGCAAAATCTAATACTTATTTATACAAATTTTTAATAAAAATAATCAAAATGGATTAATAATATTAAAATGGATTAAAATAATACATTTTATACAAAATATTGTTGGTAGTGTGTGTTTGAAATTGGATTTGCGTAATTTTATTTTATTTATGAAAATAAATTAGAGATGGTGGGGTTATATATATATATATATATATATATAATATATATATTCGTTATGGTATGTATGGACAAAAAATGTATATTAAATTTATAAAGAGTCATGTCTTCGATTTCCCTTTTTGAAAATTTAAATTATAATAGATTCAATTTTTCTCCAATTTTTCACTATTTGGTTCTATTAGAATTAATGGTTATAAGTGTGTTATTGTTTTGTGAATTTCTACGTTAGCAATTCTTAGTTTATCAAGTCCACTTCTATTGGATCTAGTTTGTAATCTACTCCTATATATGTTACCATTGTTAAATCAATACAAATATAGTAAGATTGTGTTTCATGTGTAACTATGCTTGCTCTTTCGTTTTTTAGTTGGTATCAAAATAGGCTTAGCCCTGATTCTCTCAATAGAACTCCTATGATGATGCTAATTCTGCAAGCTTAAATCCTATTACATAGGGTAGAATGCGAGAGTGTTTATTTTATGTATGACTGATTGTTGGAGTATTGAATTTGATAGTTTTGTTGTGTGTGATTGTGAGAAGGATCTGGAGTACAAAATCATCGTCCAAAGTATTGTACATGTGCTGCCAAAAAATTTTGCATAGTCATTGTGAAAGGAATGTTTTCGTCTTATTATTGCAGAATTTCCATAAAATTTGTGGATTTATGAATTCCCATCTTCTGAAATATGAAATACCCCATCGAAATTCTATGTTTTGTATCTATTTCAAATTTGTTAGGGGTATTTGTAGCGAAATTGTGGAAAGGGGTTTCATCAACTCGAGACCTTCAAGATGATCCACATGACGTTTTACTAGGGGATATAGGTGAACTTGTTGTTCAATGACTAGAAGAGTCAATCATGACTTGGTTAATTGCTTACCCTTGTTGGTGTAATTACTTTTTTCTTTTTTTGTATTTCATTATTATATTGTGAATCTCCAATCTTGTTTCAAGGTGGTTTTGAGTGGTAAAATTTCCTTTAGCCTCATGGTTCCTATGACTGGAAGAAACCCTAGAGACTTGAATTTATGGTCATTGAATGAACCATATTTTTTGGCTAAATGAAGGGCTAGGATATTTTCTCATCTTGGGAGCGTTGTCTTTCTTCTTTAAAAGCCGTGGGGAAGTAAAAGAATAAAAAACCGAAAGTCCACGTGCGTGCTCGTAGCTTCGCGATCATTGTATATTGTTGATTGCTTTGGAAGCTTTCAATTGAAAATAATTATGGGGTGTGGGTTTGAAATTTATTTAGTGGTGGGCAAAGTTCACTCTTGTATATTTATTTGTAATGAATTACGAAGAGCCAAAATTATAGAGCATAGTAACATAATTCAAATTTGTGCGTTTTGCTGCATATGGTGATGCAAGAACATCATTGATTTGAATATGTTTATGCTATGTTATACATGGGTGCCATCATCTGGAGCAAGAAACATCAGTTTACAAGTTATTCCGTGCATGCGTTTCAGAGGCCATATTGTACAATTTACTTTTGAATACATTTAATATCTAGACGATCTTCCTAAATAACTAGTGAATACGTTGAAAGACCATGTATTCAACAAACAGATGCATGTCCATAGATTGATTGAGTTACTTGAATATTTTTCTTGCAGAAACCCCAACGAGTCGAGTGTGTCAATATTGTTAATTTTATAAGTATGACAATGATGGTCAAAAGCGGTTTTATCTTAAATGGGTCAAGTGTTAAGCTCGACGTTGTGGTGGAGAAAGAGCGTAGTGTGTGAGATGCCAAAGTGGGTGAAAGTGCTATGATGACTAGATTAGATAAACATCAATGTTTAATTTCAGTATTGTAATTTGTGATTTTTGATATTCGTAATGTAAGAATTAAGGGAGAGACTTAGACTTAATGCTTATAGGTGTGGTACAAGGTGTTAATTGTTGTGAGTTTCACTAGTTATTTTTAGTTAATGAGATCCACCTACACCATATCCAGTTGGTGATATATTTCCATATATGTAACCATTGTCAAATCAATAAAAATATATAATGATATTTGTGTTTGGTGTGTCACTATGTTTGTTATTTCATTTTTTAAGTGGCTATTCTTGAACTTAGCCATTTTAACCTCTTCCCTTTTAGCTAAGATGCATCCAAATCCAAATCTTAACATTAGTTGAACCCTCACATCGTCTCTGCTCAAGGAAGGCACATTCTCATTGATTGTCAACCTAGAAGGATCAATGGATCTTACACATTTTACGAACAAGTAAAAAATGTTCCGACGATGCCCCAGTGAGTGATTATGATGTGGGTGTACAAAAATTTGTATGTCAATCCAAAAGTGGACTAAGTGATCAGACAATTATTTGAGCTTGTTCTAACCTTCTTTGAGCTTTGCAGGAAATGGGTGTCAAAGCGTGTTTTGAGGAACGCGAGAGGTTGTGGCATCGAAGTAAACAAAGATTTTCGTTAATTTGATAATGGACAAAGTATTTGATTGGTTCATTTAGTGTGTTTTTCCCTTCCTCAAGACATGCAAGAGATGGGTATTAGAATAGTGTAACACTTTTCCCTTTCCTTTTAGCCCAGGCGATTATAGTCAATCATTGAATTGGAGATCAAAGAGACGAGAACCCTAGAGGACTACCTAAGTCATAGCTAGCTTCAATGCGGGGTTAGTGGTTTCCTCGGCTTATAATCCCATGGATGTTATCGATGCGCGTATTCTCTCAAGTCTAGCATTAAATTGTTGCATTTGATTTTGATCGTTTAATTGTCCCTTTTACATTTTCCATTTCAACTCATTTTCATTTGTGTAGATGGTTCCAATGCCGTGCTTTTGCATTTTCTTGTGTTATACTATTTTAACTTCCCTCCCTATCAAAGTTTCCCACTTTTTGATGCCTTTCTTAAAATTCATCCAGACCTTTTTGGTTCTCAACTCCTGCATTAAAAATATTGTGTTTACACTACTGCATCAAGTTTTCCCCCTTATAGTTTTGATGTGGCTATGTTATGTAGACTGTTTGGCAGACCTGATAGTACTAAGTTCTCCCCAGAGTGGTTGTCGTTAATAGAGGCAGTCGTTAACGCAACTATAATGAATTGGGCCTAAATCTTGTCATTCAATTTAGCAAAAGCAATTATCGAGTATAGAAGGAGAAGAAGTATTACTTCGAGGGTTTACCCTCCATTTTTTATGAGTGCCTATGTTATGGATGTTATTTGTTTTAGTTCAAATCTCCCCATTATGGGATGGAAAAGGACTGTTCGAAATCCACTTCCCATTCATGTGTACCACAAGGTCATGAGGGAATCCAATTTTCAACCACGTCTTTTCAATATTTGCCATGGAGTCATGCTCCCTATTCACAAGCAGCTTTATAATTGAGACGCCCCCAGGTTTTTCGAAGAAGTTGAAATTGGCATCCTCCTAGTGGAAAAATGGTTAGGGGAGGAATCATTTACATATATCAGAGTTTTTGGCAGCCTCACTTCCCCCCCCACATCCTCCCATACTATGTTCCAGATAGATTGATGGCTAGGGAGATAGCATACAAGACAGCTAGTGAGGGAGGAATGAGCCATACACTGAAAGAATCAAAGAAGGCCATTTGACTTTCATTCCATGTACAGTGCGGATCACTTGCACTACACGACTTGGGACACACATTCAAAGAAGAAGAGAACATGCTATCTCTGCAATTACCCAAATTCCCTAGACGACAGTATGACTCATTTGGCATTGTCAAGAATTTCACTGCTTTGGTGAAAATAAAAGTATTCAGTAATGAGGAGGATGTTTTTGATGATACCTTTTTGCGGAAAAGCACCTTTGTAGAGGTGAAGCATATGGCACAACTACTTTTTGACCAAGAAGATCTGGAAAATTTTTATAGTTACGGAGAAAGAAGGCTGGCAATGGTCCCATTCGACCAATTATTAACTGAACCAATAAGGGAGCCAACTCCCGGTGTGACTATAGCAGGTGACTCCAAAGAATATTACAAATCTAATTATGAGGCAGAGTCTCAAGAAAAATCTATCGGGGAATCGCGATAGTCATCACAAAATGGAAAAAGTAGAAGCATCAAGGATACAGCCCAATCTACACAAAATATAGCTAAAGAAGCTTCAGCTAGAAAGAAGGTTGAAATGCCTACTACCTCTGCACAACCAATAAAACCCACACTAATTTACTTAGAGGCAAAGTGGGATAATTTCAATAAAAGTCTCAATATAGAGGAACAGGTGCCAAAGTTTCAAACTTCACAACAGAAAACAACGTTAATTTTTTGCACTTGCTGTATATTTGATTTTTAGCAGGCACTGTATATTTGATTTAGTTTTCATTGGGCGATTTATTTTGTGTTCTAGAATAAATTTGTAAGTTTTCAAATAAGTGGAAGTATGACGCTTACAAATTTGATTAGAATTTCAAATGAAAGGTATGAAAAATTCAAAAATATCATCAATTTGACAAGTTGTGAGGATTTGAAAATCCACCCGACGTTTACTGGATCCTGAAATGCGTGCATGTTTTGATCATTAATATTTTCGACAGAAGTTACTGTGAGTTTTTTTTAAATGAGTTTTTTTTTTTTTTCAAATTAATCTTTTATTTCTGACGAATAAATTTAAAAAATCTATAAAATAACCTATCAAAAATTTTAAGAAATGATAAAATTACAATATATTTTTCATAAAAATTAAAACTTATTTTTATAATTAACAAATATTATGAGAAAAAAAAATTATTAATAGCAACTAAATTAAACTCAAAAATTAGTTGGATAAACGGATTACAATATACTAGGCCTTGGCTAAAACACTTGAACAAAACCTTTAGAATATTTTAAGCCCATTATAATTGCGAGGCATGAATATAAAAATCTTTAATCTCTCTTTTAAAAAAAAACTCTTCTATCGTGTAACTCTTAAAAATATGCCCATGCTCATTAAACCATTGACTTTCCTCGAATCGATTGACGCGCATATAAATATTAACTATGATCGTGCTGCATGCCAATAACAACTCTTACGAATAAACTATGCGATTCTTGCAGACTAAGCTGGTTCTTTCTAAACCTTGAAAGTTGTAGATTGGAATTCTTTGCACTGGCGAAGACTAAGGGTGCCGACGGCTCTCGTTCTTTCACATATTTAGTGAAAAATTCAATGGTGGTAGGCTGCAACCCTACCACCTAGGAGACTACCACGATGAAACAGTCAATGGTCGTGTTGGAACTACTACACACCTACATGCAGACGCTTAGTTAGAGCATGTGACTGCATGCAAGATTCCTTTTTCATGTTGGAACTACTACACACCCACATGCGGACTTTTAGTTAGAGATTGGGATTGCATGCAAAATTCCTTTTGCATGATTTACTCCTTGATTTGCTCCTTCTTTAACTTCGCAAATGACTAGTTATCTCCGGAACTTGTTGTAGGTGTTGAGTCTTCTCATTGATCACCACTATAGTGCATTACCTTTGGATTTTCACCCAGTGATGCTATATCATGAGCATTGTAACATATTTTCGAATGAATCATTCTTCTCTTCTTTCGATTTTCTTTTAGTGTTTTTGCTTTGCAAAGCTGTGTGTTCAACCTTTACTAGCTAGATTCATCTGTGCAGGTTTTCTAACACATTTACATGGTATCAGAGCCCACAGGTTGCTAGATAAAATGCGCATCAGTACTTTATTTTGCAAGAATTATAGCTTGGAGATCGAAGATTGACAGAATGGAGTTTCACAAAGCATCGATCCTAACACCGTACAACTATCATGAATGGAAGGACCAAATGGCTCAATACCTTCATCATAAAGGGTTGTACAGGATTACCATGGCTACAAAAGTGGAACCACTTCAGCCATATAGAAATCCAAGTACCTCAACCGTATGGATGAGGCCCACGGATCCATATGCATGTGCATCTCTCCAGAGTTGCAGTTTCATCTATCTGCCTGTAATACTCCCAATGAGATTTGGAAAAAGGTTGAAGAGCTCTACGGGAAGCAGGATGAGATGAAAGGACATCTGCTCGAAGTGGATCTGCTATCATTGGATCCACGGAACTATGACAGAATTCAAGACTTATTCACCAAATATAATGATCTATTGCTGCAACTCAAGGGTTGTGGAATTGACAAATCCAAGGAAGAGAGTCGCCAAGTTCTCTCTATTATGTCAAAGCTCGGACCGAAATACTCCATCTTTGTGTCTACATTTCATTCAGTAAGGCTCGCAACAGGTAAATCCTACACTATGCCTTCTCTCAAAGAATTTATGGAGTCCCTTATTTTTGAGCATGATAAACTCATTGGCATGGGGAAAATCAAACCTCCAAAAGCACATGCACTTGCTATGCATGATGGCAGCCACAATAAAAATCACAGATCTGATTAAAATCAGAAAAATCAACAGCAAAAAGACAAAGGAAAAGCACATTCCCATCCAAATAAGGAAGGGTACACCAAGCCCTTCAATGACTCCTTTGGCTCGAGAAATGAGAAAGGGAAGAAAGGAAACAAATGCACCTACTGTCAAAGAGGATTCCATCCAGAATCCTCTTGCATGAAGAAACAAATTGACCAAATGGCAGAAATCCTTCAGAAGCACAACCTTGGGGACCACATCCCTCAGGGCGCCAAGAAGAAAACTGAGGATCCGCCACACAGGAAAGGTAACAATTTTCATGCTTTAGTTGCAATTAATTCTTCTCCTGATGCATGGATTATAGATTCTGGTGCATCACATCATATGGCTGCTGCAAAGGAAGTCTATTCCTCTTTGGATGCATGCAAAGGACCTCCCATCCTCATGGGAGATGACTCACCTATTGAGGTCACCGGAAAAGGTAGAGTGGAACTTTTACACGGAAGCTTTGAAGATGTGCTTCATGTTCCAAAAATTTCGGTAAACCTACTTTCAGTTTATCAGATCACTCATTTCGGCACCGGAAAGAGAGTGGAATTCACTCTAGATGCATTGAACATATATGATCTACATAGCAATGCCAAAATTGCAACTGGTGAGGTAAACAATGGAGCCAAACTGTATACATTTTCTAAATTTATTGAATCTGAATCCTCCTTATTGCTTACACATGCTGATGATAGTAGTAGGCTTTGGCACGAGAGGTTTGGTCACTTAAATTATAGGTATATGCAGCAGCTAAGAAAGAATGAGATGGTGGAAGGCTTGCCAAATATTAGTTTCTCCAAAGGAGTTTTTGAAGGGTGTGTTCTTGGCAAACATCCCAGAGAAAAGTTTGACACCGTCAAGACTCACAGAGCATCCTCTCCTCTAGATCTGATCCATAGTGATCTCATGGGCCTTTTCCTCATCCTTCCATCAACAAAGCAAGGTATGTTCTTACATTTATTGATGATTTCTCACGGTATACTTGGGTGTATCTTCTCAGGAACAAATCTGAAGTTTTTGAGCAGTTTGAAGATTTCAAAGCACTAGTTGAGACACTGTCAGAGAGAAAGATCAAAGCCCTCCGTACAGACAATGGGGGGGAATATGTTAACACAGCACTTCGGAACCTTTGCCTTCAGTCCGGCATACAGTTGCAGTACACAGTTCCATACACTCCGCAGCAGAACAGAGTTGCTGAGAGAAAGAATCGATCTCTCAAAGAGATGGCTTCCTGCATGTTGCATGCCAATTCACTGCCTCATAAGCTCTGGGCCGAAGCACTTAATTGTGCTAACTACATCCAGCACAGATCTCCTCATAGGTCTGTCAAGGATCATACCCCCTTTGAGGCTTGGAGCGGCACTAAACCAGAGGTCACTCACCTCCATGTTTTCAGCTCTCGATCATGGGCCCGAATCACCTCTGAAAAGAGGAAAGATCTTGATCCACAGAGCATTAAGTGCATATTTGTTGGATACCCTAATGGTGTGAAGGGATATCGACTCCCGATTCCCTCTACAGAAAAGCTCATCATTGAGCGAACTGTCAAAGTTGAGGAAAGTCTCTCGCATGCACCTCAAGCACCGCATGCAGACACTTTTTATCTACCTCATGTCCGAGATAATGACTCAGTGCATTCAGATGCAGATACAGATCATGCAGATGCTGAGGAAGAGCATGCAGATGCAAAGATAGAGTCTTCAGATAAAAATCTAGTGCATGCAAATGATGATCCACATCCAAACCCAGATCGGGCTTCCAGTATTGAATCATATTCCCCTATCATAAATCAGAGAACAAGGAGCTTACGTGAGATATATGCACAAGACCAACCAGCTGCTAGAAATGGTCTTGTGGGGGATAATTCTGATCTGCAGAGGACTAGCTCAGAATTTATTGAGCCTCCTCTTGTCCTCACTGCCACTGAACCATCGCCCTCCTGGCATTGTCATTTGGTTCAGTCTTCTGATCCACAGTCTTATGCTGAGGCTGTTGGGCATCCATCTTGGGAGTCCACCATGGAGGAGGAGTATAATTCCCTCCTCAAGAACCAGACTTGGGATCTGGTCCCCCTTCCTTCAGGAAGGAAACTTGTCCGATGCAAATGGGTCTACAGGACCAAGAGTGCTGCAGATGGGCAAATCACCAGACGGAAAGCAAGGCTAGTAGCCAAAGGCTTCCAACAAGTGCATGGCATTGATTATGACGAGACCTTTGCTCCAGTAGCAAAGATGGATTCCATACACCTTACACTTGCCATTGCGGCTGCCCAACGGTGGGAAGTACATCAGATGGATGTGAAGAATGCCTTTCTTCACGGAGACCTATCTGAGGAGATCTACATGTAGCAGCCACATGGTTTCATTCAGGATTCATCTTTGGTCTGCAGACTAAAGAAATCTCTCTACGGACTTAAGCAGGCCCCGAGAGCTTGGTACGCGAAGATGGATTCTTTTCTCTTATCACAAAACTTTGAAAGATGTAAGTCTGATCCGAATGTTTACATGCTTAGGACACATGATTCTCTTCTTATCTTAGTTTTGTATGTAGATGATCTCCTAATCACTGGCAGCTCGACTTCAGCCATTGCTACAGTCAAGAGGGCCTTGAATGATAGGTTCTTGATGACGGACATGGGTCCATTACACTTCTTTCTTGGTCTTGAGATCAGCCAGAATGCCACAGGCATCAAACTCTCTCAGGCTAAGTATGCACGGGATCTCCTCAAGAGATTTCGCATGACTGACTGCAAGCCAGCACCGACTCCTTTTCTGTTTGGGGTCCGCCTTGAGGATGGAGGTGACACTCCATTAGTTGACAGCACTCTCTACCGACAGCTAGTGGGGAGCTTATTGTACCTCACCCACTCCAGACCAGAGATCTACCATCACCTTCACCTTCACCTTCGGGATTCACTATGCAGCAGGCACTGCATTGAATCTCCTTGGCTTCACAGATTCTGATTGGGCGGGAGACAACATTGATCGCAAGTCCACCTCCGGATATTCACTCAGTCTAGGATCTGGCCCTATCTGCTGGTCGAGCAAGAAGCAGGCTGCTATTGCTCTCTCTTCAGCTAAGGCTGAGTACCGAGGAGTAGTCAACATCACCATTCAGGCTCTGTGGCTACAACACTTCCTCACTGAGTTGGGCGTCCAGTTCCACCAGCCCATTGTCATCTGGTGTGACAACTAGAGCACTCTCAAATTTTGCAGGGATCCAGTACAGTGGCAGTGGACGAAGCACATAGAGATCCATATGCACTACATCAGAGACTTAGTACATGATCAGGTCATTTATTTGCAGTTCTGTCCTTCAGCAGAACAGACTGCAGACATCTTCACCAAGACATTCACTGAGCAGAAGTTTCGCTCTTTGCGCGATCGTCTTGGAGTGAAGGACGCGATTGCTTAGCAACTATATTTTTCTTCCTCTTTTCTTTTGATTACATTGTATTTTGAGTGGGGGTTTTTCCCACGAGGTTTTCCCTCTTTCCTCAATTTTAGTACAAGTTGCACTGTATTTTGGGTGACCTTTGGCCTTAGTTGCTAGGGCCCATTTTCTATTTTTCCCCATAGTGGTGTTCAGGGGGGGTGTTGGAACTACTGCACACCTACATGTAGACTTTTAGTTAGAGCATGTGACTGCATGCAAGATTCCTTTTGCATGTTGGAACTACTACACAACCACATGCGGACTCTTAGTTAGAGATTAGGATTGCATGCAAAATTCCTTTTGCATGATTTACTCCTTGATTTGCTCCTTCTTTAACTCCGAACTGACTAGTTATCTCTGGAACTTGTTGTAGGTGTTGAGTCTTCTCATTGATCACCACTATAGTGCATTACCTTGGGATTTTCACCCAATGATGCTATATCATGAGCATTGTAACATATTTTCGAATGAATCATTCTTCTCTTCTTTCGATTTTCTTTTAGTGTTTTTGCTTTGCAAAGCTGTGCGTTCAACCTTTACTAGCTAGATTCATCTGTGCAGGTTTTCTAACACATTTACAGGTTGTAGGCTGCAACCCATCCCACACGGTACGGTATCCAACTTTGTCTACAATGGTTGTGGAGAGAAGTCGAGCTTCCTATAAATGGACTTCCTCATGGGAGAGTTTCTCAAGTCTCTCATTTCCTCTGAGAAATATGACAGCGTCTAATGAATAGGTGAAGAGAATCTTGGTTGGGTTGATTGCCGTCTTCTGTTGTGCAATCGTCACTGGTAAATTAGCATTACCCAACTATTCTTTAATTTTTGAAATGAAATTGTTATTCAAGACTTAACATCGATTGAGTTGTATTAAACTGATTATCTTTCTTCAATTGGTTGTGCAGATGGTGATAAAATAGGAGTGAACTAGGGAATGCTCGAAGACAATCTGCCATCTGCAGACCAGGTGGTAACATTGCTGAATGGCCACAACATCGGGAAAATGAAGATTTTCGGTCCAGAGAGTGGTGCATTGAATGCTTTTGCAAATTCTGGGATCGATGTAATTGTAGCAGTCAGTAACAACGATTTGCAGGCCATCTCCTCCAGCCAGGACTCAGAAAATGCTTGGGTTAATGAAAATATTGTCCCCTATTCCTGCACCAGTATCAAATATATTGCGGTGGGAAACGAGGTTTTGCCTAGCTCGCAATACGTATCGTATCTAGTTCCTGCCATGAAAAACATTCAAACCGCGATCCAGAACGCCAATCTGCAGAACATCAAGGTCTCTACCCCCCATGCGTTCAATGTTATAGGCAACAGTTACCCGCCTTCACAGCGAGCATTCAGTGACGATGTGAAAGATACCATGAGTTCTATACTCAAATTTCTGTCAGATAATGGGGCTCCATTCATGGCCAATGTCTATCCATATTTCAGCTACGTTGGCGACAACAACAACATTCATCTGGACTACACTCTCTTTCAGCCCACGGCTACGGTGGTGCCAGACGGAGATCATAGCTACAACAATTTGTTCGATGCGATGGTGGATTCTATTTTATTCGTAATGGAAGCCTTGGGATATTCCAACATCCCGCTCATTGTTACTGAAAGCGGATGACCTTCTGCTGGCACGGATGCGGCCACAACTGAGAATGTTGAGGCTTATAATAACAATCTCATCCAACATGTTTTATCGAATTCAGGGACACCCAAGAGGCCGGGTACGAACATCGAGACGTATATCTTCGCTCTTTTCAATGAAGACCAGAAAACAGGGGACGAGATAGAGCGTCACTTTGGGCTCTTCAACCCTGATCAAAGTCCTGCATAATCTGTCAACTTTTCTCCAAATTGACCGCAACTCAATTCTCCTTAATTATTTGTATGCAAAATGCAATGATATAAATCTATAGAGGATGTTGCATTAATAAACATCCTCCTTCCTTCTTAAAGTGCCGTTACAGTATACCTATAATTGTTTATTGAAGGATCACACTTTGGATTGATCCTCTACAATGACCTCACTACTTCTTACTTCAATTTTGAGCATACCTCTAACTTCACAAATTTCTTGAAATCTCTGAATTTTTCCTGCTTGTTTAGCTACTTGGAATATTTCTTCTTCCAATAACTTCATTTTTGAACTCTTAAGGATTATGGCATTATATTTGTCTACTCCTGAAATGTCATCTTCATCCTCTTCTTCATCAATAAACCCTTGTAGTATAATAGTAATCTTGTTACTATCAACTCTTGAACTCATTTCTAATTCAACACTCCCATACGGTAGATTCCACACCATTTCTTATTTCTGAGACATTCTAATCTCACCCTTCATTAATTCGATCTGTTCTTCAGAATTAACTTCTTGGTTCAGATTGACTTCACATTGCGTTGTTCCTGCATATGAATCTTCATCAAAATTAATCAAGTCAATAACCACAAATGCCTTACGTTGCTTCCTCATTATGCCAACATTTATGCAACTTTTTTTCCATATTTGACATTCACGACAACTTCTTCATCCTTATTCAGTTCTCGTTGTACAATTTGATCACTTATTCCTTGGTTTCCTTGCCTCTTTTTCAAAAGACTTGAATTTTACCACAAATCTGCCATCTCGATTGGAATTTCTTTGAAATGTTCTGCACAATATTCATTGTCTACATCATCTATCTTTAGTCGTTGTTTACTCTGGCTTCCTTCAAGGTCAATGATCTTCAATCATTGTTTAATATCTACATAATTTACTACAACTATGTTTAACAAATTCTCTTCTCTTTGCATCACATGATTATGTGAGTTTCCTTCCTTTAACTTTTGAAAAATCATATCTACGTTGTTCCCTTCACTTATGATAACACTAAACTGTCACCTTACTTCAGTGTATCCTTTGATCTCAATAATTTTCTTGTCATCCTCCTTTTGACTTATCCTTTGGATATCACCTGACTGGACATCTTCTTTCACTTGGTTGTAACTTTCCACCTTATTCTGCATATGACTATGAGTAGTCATCTCTCCACCCGTTAATATAACAGTTTACAATAACTGCTTGTCTTTCCTCAAGTCTATATGACTTGCAAAGACACAACAACCTTCAATTTTCAAAGTAAAATACCTTCCATTTTCTTTTGATGCTTCAAGCACCAATCCTCCATCATAGATCTTTTGGATTTCAGCAAATCCTTCTTGTTGTGACTCCATTTCTCTGAGTCTTTCCTTCTTTAACAAATCAATACAAATTTATTCAAGTTCCCTGAACTCGTTCATCAGCTTGCCATTCCACCTCTGTTGCAATAGCTTCCACTTGACTCTTTTCTTCATTCTCCATCTGTATCTTCGATCTTCGTTTGTCTTTCTTTATACTGCCAGGCTAATCTCTTGTTCTTCATTCTCCTTCCAGTTGTTATACTTGTGCAATCTAATGCCTTCCTCAAATTCCTTCTCATATAGCTGATCATCCCTTTAAAATTATTGGTTCCTTCCATCTTCATCTTGTTGGATTAATACTTCTGTCTCCTTCATGTCTCTGAGGACATAACTTCCCTATTGCTCCTGATCTTTCATCTCACCTTCAAATAATCTCTGCTCAATTTCTCTGATTTCAGCATCATATTTATTAATGTTGTCTTCCACACCATGCATAGTAATCATATCCTTTTCTCTATCATGTTATAAGAGCTTCATTTCTCCTTCAGGTTCCTTGAGCAGTCTTTCCAAGAGTTCTATTTCCTTAGGAAATCTCTCGAGTAGTTCTTCACAACTTCCATTCTTAGATTCATTCTTTTCCTGGCAATCCTCCAGAGTTATCATGTCTTCTGCACTATCATATTGCAAACTTCTTTCATCAATTTTATTAAAAAAATTCATTTGTTTACCTTCTTGGAATACCACTATGGCATTGTCATTAGACTTCTATTCCATATCAACTTCATTTTGATTGTTTCACAACAAACATAATTTCATCTATGAACTCCTTCTGCTGCAATAGATCAACACCTTCTTCCTCTAAAAGGGATTCTCCATCATACTTCACCTCAAGAGCTTCATTCCTATTTGTGACAGTTTCACCAGACTGTCCATCATCCTCTGTATATCCTACAAACATACACAAACTATGAGAATTAAAATCACAAGGCTTCATTGCCTCATCTGCTTCCCTTGTCAACATATCTTCGAATTGTTCTGAACTATGCCAATAATCCATGAGATCTTCAGCTGATCTCTCATTATCCTCTTCACCCAACATTTCACCTTGTTCTGGTCTGCAAATGGAAACTTCTATTCCTGCTTCTGCTTCTCTGAGTTCCTCTAGTTCCTCTTGAGAACTCAATATTTACTTAATCTTTCTCAATTCTTCTGTTATCTCTAACTTCACTTGCTGATTTCTCTTTTCTCGTAGCCTCTGCCACTTTACTCTCTTCCTCATGGTCCAACCATGCTTTTGGTCTTCATCACTTCTTTGCAGCATCTCCATAAATATTCCAATCTGGAAATCTATCTCAGCTCTCTCTCTGTCAAACTCTCCTTGATTCATCTTCATGCCATTTACTTTGGCATCTTTCCTTCTATTGTGGATTCTTTCTGAACCTCTGCACTCACTATCTGTAGTCATCTTCTTATCCTCTCTTTCCATGAGCTCCTCACTCCTCTGCAACAAGCCTTTGCAGCAGCAAGTCCTCCTTATTGCGATCTTACCTCACTAAGCTCTCCTCACTTAGTCTTTTGGTAAGCACGGTCCTCTATCTGGAACCCCCTCCTGAGCAACACCTTTGCTCCTTCTAGGTTTCTGCAATCTCTCACTCTCTCTTGAGAACACTTCAGCTATCCTCTTTGTCCAATCTCTTGTTGGATTCTTCAAGTTCACTACCACTTATTAAATATGCACATTTATTTTAAATGTTAGTGATTTTCATGCCAATTTTGAAAAGTGTTGATGCAACATCAACCCCCTTTGTTTAGGTTTATTTTTTATAATTTAAACTTTTTTATTATTAAGTATGGATAATATTTTTAAACTGTTCATGATTTTCATGCGAAATTTGAAAAGTGTTATGGACCATCAACAATTTTTTAAATTTTTATTTTGGATATTTTTTACACTTTAATCTTCTTCTTCTTTTTTTATGCCTTAAGTATGCACATTTTTTTTAGATATTGGTTATGAAACCATGTTTCAAGTTGTCTTCTTCTTCTTCTTTGTTTTCTTCATGAAATGTATAGTTTTGAGTGTTTTTCAAGTTTGTGTTTTTGTTTTTCAAGTACAAAAATTTTCATTTTTTTTGCTGATCTGGACTTAAACAGGAACACAACAAATTACAGAGATAACCATATACACAAAGATGCAGCGGAAATAATACTTCATTTCATTAATGGAAAATACTGAAATATGCTTACAAACAGTAATGGAAATAAACTAGCTAGGGCGATGGTAGCTTATCTCTGAGAAGAGATGTGGTGGCTACATGCCTTTGAACTGTTCTGAACAGTGTTACAATGAGGCTCGAAGGCCTATTTATTGTTGAGAAACAATGGAAAACCCTTAACATTCCAAAACCTAACCCTAGAAGATGAAACGCCAATTGTGGGCCCCATTTGGGTAAATTGGTACATCAATTTCCCGGGGTCGTAACTTTGGCATACGATCTCCGTTTGACGTGTACAATAGCTCGTTAGAAAGATCTATACAAGCACTACCACTATGGGAAGCAACATTGGTCCATGGTCCCATGTTTCTCCAGATTCCCAAAAAAACGTCGTTTAGGGCCTCAAAACGGCTCCGGAAGTTCAGGACCCAAAAAACTGCTAAAACTAGTAAACTGTGTTGCAATTTAGGAAACTGAAAGGACTGAAAGAGATAGTTGTGGGGATCCAAATGGGATAGGTGGGTGGCCATCAACATCCACCTGAATCATTCCTCCCCCCTTAGGAAGCAATGGTCCCCATTGTGTTGAGTTCCTCCTTGAGATGAGGAAGCTTCTGCTGAGCTGTTCTGCAATCTGTGATGTGTCCAGAAATGGTGGAAAGCATGGGCGACGATGGTCCACATTGAACACTCGATGCAAGCGAAGGAATGGAGGAATGCTGTGATTCAAAGCATTGTTGCTCGTAGCCTTGGTACTGGTGTAAGGACCATGTCTGAGTGGTCTGAGTTTCTGATGGGTCCTGGTAAGGCGTTCTCTCTGCAGATGTAACCAAAATTTGTCGCCCACCTGAAACTTGTGTGGTACCCCTGTGGGTGAGGAGAAGTTGTTCCTGTGTTCTGTCATGACCGTATCCCTTTGCTGCTGCTGCTGCGTGGAGGAACCCTTTGCAGGGGTCATGGATGTAGCAACGATCTTCCCCTTACTTTGGGAGTGAACCAGACAGATGAATTTCCTAGTCTGGGAGATGAGCTTGTTGCCTTTCTTAGTAGTGATCAAAGAGGTGGCAGTAGGTGGGGCTATCTCTGGTATCCTGTATAATGAATTATTCAAAGAAATAATGACAGCACGAGGCCTTGACTCATACACAGCATGTCTCCTCCACAAGTATGGTTGGCCTAATAATACATCACAAACATCCTGAGGTGTAACATCACACAATGCCTCGTCTGTGAAGGGTTTGATGCTGTAGGGAAGGTGGCACTGCTGGCAAACTTTCAGGTCTTGTACTTCGTGAAGCCACCCTATGTTGTACGGCTACGGGTGCGGTGTAGTCGGTAGGCCTAACCGCTTCAGGACCTCTGCTGAAGTAAGGTTCTTTTGGCTGCCACTGTCGACAATGAATTGTAGTAGTGAACCCTTCACCCACATCTGTGACTGGAAAATACGCTCCCCCTCTTCTGGATCTGCAGGTTCATTCTTCTGGATCTTGGCAGTGGCAATAGTGGCGCTGGGATCCGCATCAATGATATGCTTCCCTTTGCCATTCCCCTTGTCAGGTTATGGCTCAAGGTTAGAACATGCATCTGATTCGGAAGCCTTCAACTCGGCCACCAGCAACTGCTTGGTCCGACACTCACTTGTGTTATGAGTGGGACTCTTGTGGAACTCACACCACTTTCCTGTGTCCTTCTTCGGCTTTGTGGTGTTGTTCTTTTCTTGCGGCTTCGACGGGTTGTCTTGGGTGACCCCGCCTTGGCT
Source organism: Pinus tabuliformis (assembly GCA_031772625.1). NCBI lineage: Eukaryota > Viridiplantae > Streptophyta > Pinopsida > Pinales > Pinaceae > Pinus > Pinus tabuliformis. The sequence goes on from CM062811.1 coordinate 1,065,843,772, forward strand.
TTGTCCTTTGGGCTTTGGATTTGCAGATCCAAAGTCTCGCTTCTTCTGTTTGAACTTCTGCTCGATTTTGACAGCGTATCGGTATGTTGTGCCGAGTGAGGAGATGTTCAAGAACCCCATCTCTTCCTAGATGTATCTGTGTAGGCAGCCGTGGTATTTGAGTACCAGATGCAGCTCAGAATCTTTGATACCCAACTGTGTGCGAAGGGTATGAAAAATGTTTGTGAACTCCGACACATCTTGATCTCATCCCTGCCGTAGTGTGGTCCATTTGATGTATTTGTCCTCATAGCTTCCGACAGGATAGTACTGCTCCTTGATGGCATCCCGGAAGTCATTCCAAGTGGGTGTGGCTGAAAATAGTGAGCCTGTACTTTCATCCTTCTGCTCGCAGTAGGTTTCCCACCAGTCCTTGACGTGGGGGCTGCTTTTAGAAGAGCGAAAACAATATTTTCCCGACTTGAAAATTCATGAACAGAAAAATACTTATCTAGCAGATTTAATCATTTATCTACAACATCTACATCTATTTAACCCTCGAAGATGGGGATTTCAAAATTAGCTTGTACCTTAAACGGTGTGGCATTCCCAGAGTAGCTATTGGAAGCCGATGCGTCGCCTTTGGGTAGCCGCTAAAGGATCTGTGCAAAGCTATCCATCATCGCGTTCCTTTGCCGCTCGAGTGATTCTTCGAGCAAGATTTTGATAGGATCTCCTGCCCCCTCGTCTTTCTTCTCATCCGTCATGGGAGGCTATCGGGATTTGCGAGGCTGGTCTTGCAAAGGTTTGACCAGTTCAAGCCCTAACTCCTTATATCCCGACCTCGTTGGGGACATGCAAAGAAAAACAGAGAAAAAGCAGACCGCTCTGATACCACTGATCTGAACTTAAACGGGAACGCAACAAATTACAGAGATAACCATATACACAAAGATGCAGCGGAAATAATACTTCATTTCATTAATGGAAGATACTGAAATATGCTTACAAACAGTAATGGAAATAAACTAGCTAGGGCGATGGTAGCTTATCTCTGAGAAGAGATGTGGTGGCTACATGCCTCTGAACTGTTCTGAACTGTGTTACAATGAGGCTCGAAGGCCTATTTATTGTTGAGAAACAATGGAAAACCCTTAACATTCCAAAACCTAACCCTAGAAGATGGAACGCCAAATTGTGGGCCCCATTTGGGTAAATTGGTACATCAATTTCCCGGGGTCATAACTTTGGCATACGATCTCCGTTTGACGCGTACAATAGCTCGCTAGAAAGATCTATCCGAGAACTACCACTTTGGGAGGCAAGGTCCGTGGGCTCATGTTGCCCCAGATTCCCAAAAAAACGTCGTTTAGGGCCTCAAAACGGCTCCGGAAGTTCAGGACCCGAAAAACTGCTAAAAATAGTAAACTGTGCTGCAATTTAGGAAACTGAAAAGACTGAAAGAGATAGTTGTGGGGGTCCAAATGGGATAGGTGGATGGCCACCAACATCCACCTGGATCATTTGGAAAGTTAAAAAATGTAGTAATAATAATATTTTGAAGTTAGGATTTTTTATTGATTTGTGTATCATTAATAATAACTTGAATACACATAAAATAGTTATCACTAAAAGAATTAATTTTAAATTATTGATTAAAAAAAACACATTTTGCATAGAGACGTAATTAGAAAAATACATATGTTAGGATTTTTCGCTAAAAGTGACATGTCAAATAAATGATTTCTATGGAAAAAAATGAACATGAAAGTTTGAAACAATAGCAAATTTTATGAAGTTTATCTCCAAAATTGAAAATATTTGGTGGTTTTTCCAAAAATAATGATTCACATAAAAGTTTAAATAAAAATAACAAAATAAAAAACTTAAATCTTTAAAAAAAAATTAAAGAAAATAAAAATATTTAGTTTAAAATAAAGTAAATTGAAAACAAATTTAAAAGAAACAATTAAAAACATTTTAAAAAGATTGAAAAAAAAAACATTAAATTAACCAATAAATAATAAATAGAACAATAGAATTTAGTTAAAATCTATAAAAAAAGGAAAGAGAATTTTTGTTTTTATTAAAATTAGAAAATATTAAACAATTAAAAAAAAATGTTGAGAAATTAAAAACTTAAAAACAAAACAAATTAGAAAAAAGATTAAATAAATTAGGAAAAAAACACAACAAACAAAACATAATTTAATTGATTACAAGGAGGAAAATAAAACAAACTTGAATATATATAATTTTAAAAAATAATATTATAATATAAATTAAAAAATAACAATCACAATCATAATTAAAAAATATTAATTGTTTAGGAATATTAAAATAAAAATAATAATTTAAGCAAAGTCTTTCAGTATAAATCACATAAGAGAAAGGTTTGGCCGGTGCATTTCAAACCAACAAGTGTGGTTCATGATCAAGACTAGATGAAGACGCAGACCATGGCAAAGGGTTAAACAGAGAGCAATGTAAAGACACAATTTCAGGTAACAACTATATTTGAACAATAATATTTAAATTATGATATCAATTTATTAATATATTAAATACAAATATTATTAAGTAACGACTATATTAAACGGTTAGTTTTTTAAAAATAATATTTAAATTAATTTATTAAAACCAAATATTACTATTTTTTGAAAAATAATATTTAAATAATAATATTAATTTATTAATTTATTAAAAATATTGATAAGTAATGTTATATTAAAAGACTAGTTTTTGAAAAACAATATTTTAATTAATTTATTGAAACCAAATATTACTAATTTTTGAAAATTAATATTTAAATTATGATATTAGTTTATTAGTATATTAAAAAAAAATATTAATGCGTAACTGCTATATTAAACATCTAGTTTTTAAAAAAAATATAATTAATAAATAAAAATGAGAAAAGTCGAACTCTAAACAAGCAGGGAATTCAAAAGTTATAAAGGAGTCAAGACCCTAATCAAGGCAAGATCATTTAATAAATAAAATATCTAATTGAAATAAAATAAACCAAATTAAAAATAATTAACGGAAAAATAAATAAAGTAAAATAAAAATATACACATGTCAAAAGAAATATATATATATATATATATATACACACAAAGAAAAGTAATCAATAAATAAATCATGGTCAACAATAAAATATGGGGTTGAGGCTTTTTAAACAAATAAAAAATACTAAAAGGAGTTAAGAATGAATAGGATGATAAAATACATAAAAAAGCATGAAGGATCAAGAAAATAAACTCTAATGGAGAATAAATCATCAATAAATACTATAAAAAGGACGCCAATATCTACATAGATAAACAAATAAAGAAGATAAATCCCAAAAAGAAGCGTAAAAAACTAGGAGGATAGGAGAGGGACCCAACTTCTACTAATATTCCAACCAACATCTCTATTCAAATTATTGGGTCTATTTAGAATTTCTAGGGCCTCCCTCAATTTACGATGATTAGGGTCTTGACTCCTTTTATAATTTTTGACTTCCCTCCTTGTTTAGAGTTTGATTTTTTCTTTTTAATATTATTTTTCAAAAACTAGTTGTTTAATATAACGGTTACTTATTAATATTTGTTTTTGATAAACTAATATCATAATTTAAATGTTATTTTTCAAAAACTAGCCGTTTAATATAACCATTACTTATTAATATTTTTAATAAATTAATAAAATAATATCACTAATTAAATATTATTTTTCAAAAACTAGTAATATTTGGTTTTAATAAATTAATTTAAATATTATTTTTCAAAAACTAGCCATTTAATATAGTTGTTACTTAATAATATTTGTTTTTAATATATTAATAAAATTCATATCATAATTTAAATATTATTATTCAAATATAGTCATTACTTGAAATTATGTCTCTACATTGCTCTCTATTTAAGCCTTTGCCATGGTCTGCCTCTTCATCTGGTCCTGATGATGAACCACACTTGTTGGTCTAAAATGCGTCAGCCAAAAATTTCTCTTATGTGACTTCTACCGAAAGACTTTACTTAATTCATTATGGATCAAAGAAGCCTGAATACAAAAATTACAATTTTTTTAGTCAAAATATAAATTTAGAAAAAAAAAACAATTAAAATAGAATTATTAATTCAAAAATGAAATGAAAATAAATAAATAAGTGTTTTGAAAAACATGAAAATATACATCAAAATAATTCTACAAACGTTTACAAATTTAAAAGGAAATATAAAAAAATTTAAAAAATAGATACATGGGTCCCTCCCTTGGTTGTGCCCCTAAAAGGTTGTTGACAGGGCCACACGAATGGCATGCCACTCCAACTACCCAGTGGTGGCCCTCTGGCACCATGTCAGGCCGAGGGGTTGATTCCTATAATTGAGCCCCCCTACAACATGGGCCGCCCTGGCTACCCTAGCGACAACCCTTTGGCACGATGCCTGGGTCATGGGTCAATTCTCATAATCAACACAACGCTCTAATCACACTAACAATGTGGTAGGAGTAGCCCGTCCTGCTCACTACCCTGATGGCGCTGCTGGGGTACAGACCTCGTCTTTTTTACGTTTTATTTATTTTTATGTTTTTTAATATATATATATTTTTAATGATTATTTTTATTGTTTTATATCTATGTATCTTTTAAATCTATATTTTAATATAAATTTAATTTTTTTATTATTTTTTAATTATATCTATCTATCTATATATATATATATATATATATATATATATATGATGATGATGATGGTTAACGTCCACTGAGACCAAATAATGATCTATCGGACCTAAAAAGACAAATTATTTATTTTGATTTAATATTTTATTCCTATGCTCAAAAAGCTTGGAGAGAAGCCTCCCGAGTTCACTATAATTTTGGCATTGTAAAAGGCTAGGAAGGTCAGTATTGTAACAAAGGTTGTGAAATTGAGATCTAATGTGGTTGTATGCAGGGCACTCTAAGAGGAAGTGGTTTTCATCCTCGATGCTCCTATTCTCACAAATATGGCAGATCCTTTCAGATCATTTTAATATATATATTAAAATTTTATATTTTCATCTTTTTATTTATTTGGTCTTTTTTCAATGATTTTTTTCTTACTTTTTTATGTTTAAATTTTCATTGTTAATGGGTTATTTTTTTGATTATGCTTATTTTTTCTCCAAGAAAAAAAATTAATATTTTATTCAAAGACAAAATTATATTGTGCAGATGCCCAAGGACATTACATACATTAGCTCGAACGCCCACTCGAAAAAAGGCCACAGGGCGAAATAGAAATCCAAGAAGCCGACATAAAAACTGGCTCAAATTTTAGACAAATCCTAGGCACAAGCTGCCCAAATAGCCAAGATATACCTAAAGAAGTTGTGACAAAAACACATCAACAATGCGATGAACCACAAAAAAAAGAGAAAAGGCGCACGACGCTAAAGTCAAAAGCAGTAGGAGATCCACTTCAACCTTTCTCCATCAGTTACCAAGTCCAAGACAAAGACGACAAGAGAGCCACACCAAAGGCGACACATTACCTAACGATGGAGACCCCTGACAACATCAACACTAGGAGAAGCCACTAAAAAACAGGACAACAGGATGCATAGACCCGCACATGTAGTCCATCACGGAAATCACGGTAATAGAGCAGGGCCTTGAGCCCAAACAAGAGCCAATAACCACTTCAACAAAAACATAAGCCTTAAGAAAGTGGATGCCATAGGCCATTTGCAGAGGTAGGAGAAACTGACAACAGGAATCCAAAGAAAAATGTGGCAACGCCCTAATTCCAAGCGAGCATCAAGGCAGCCATAAGCTAGAAGACAACTCGTCAAAGTGATGAGGAAAGTAGTTGCAAGAAGGAGATATGACTCTAGCTAAAATATATAGCAAAAGCGACAATAGTAACAACACGAGTCAACAAAAAATGGCCTAGCAAAAGCCAACCCAATACACAAATTGTTAGCAACAAGAACAAGCGAAAGAGCCACGACAACTCGAAAAGACAAAGAAGAACCAACAAAGGCACAAACTAGGGAGGCGGTAGCTAGAACCCTAGCCACCCCTCCCACACCCTCAACTCCTCCAACCCCTCCTCATTGCCCTCCTTGATTAATCCTTCATCAAAATCTACCATGTAATGCATCTCTGTTATTAAATTATGCTATTTATTTATTCATTTTTTATTTTGGTTATATATATGTGTTATTTTTCATTTCTAACTTTTATTTTTAAATGTTTTTTTTTTAACCTCTGCGGAACTACATCTTCATCATGCCCAATATATCACCCTAGTTAGGGCAAAGAATTGAATCGATAACTTCACATCAAGGAGTTAATTAACAAAGCAACCAATCACCTACTATCCAAGACCTTTTGGACTATTTTTGACTCTTTATTATTTTTGGGTTATGATTTTTTTGTTCTTTTGTTTGGTTTTTTTATTTTATTAATTTATTAATTTATGTCTTGCTATAGAGGTTGTGTCGATGTTCAACTAGCAACTCGACTCCAATATATGTCAATTTGAGAGCTGATTTTTTAGTTTTCGTTACAAGGAATCAAGTTCACCTCCACTATGTCTTGACTTGATGGTTGAATTTTTAGGATTTCATTATAATGCATCAAGCATGCCCCCACTACGTGTCAATTTAATGTTTGACTTTTAATTTTTTGTTGCAATGTGCCAAGTTGTTTTAGGCTAAGATTTTAGAAGAACTATATTTTTAGCATTTGGTAGAAAGACCTTTTGATTTAGGTATTTATTATTAAGGTTTAATTTAGTCATGATATTTGATCTCAAAACATGTTGAAAATCTAAGGTTTGTTATAGCCATGATATTTATTTTAATTCCATGGCTGAAAAATGTTGAAGTTTTAAGTTTTTTAGAGTCATGATATTTTATCTTTAATGCCATGGTTTAAAAATGCCAAATTTTTAACTTTTTTTCAGATTCATGATATTTATCTTGAATGCCATGGTTGGAAATTGTTGGGATTTTTAACTTTCTTGGAGTCGTGATATTTTATCTTCATCATATTGTTGAAACTATTGTGATTTTAATGGATTTTGGAGTCATGATATTTTATTTTTAATGCCAACGCTAACACATGTTGGAACTTTAGCAAAAAAATGATGATGCCATATTTTGGTGTGTTTTTTTGTGTTTATTGCACAAATATTTTAGTTTTTAATGTGATTATTAACAAAATGAAATTTTAACCCAAAAGAAAAGCATTGATGCAATAAGTTGCAACCCAAAAGAGATGAAATTTTAACATCAAGTTACATCAACACTTTTGGTTTCAAAGGGAATTTTGCATGTTTTTTGTGCAAAAAAATGGTTTTTACTTCCATTTTTAAGAAAGTTGAAAATTTACCTCAAAAAAAGGAAAGAAAAATTTTGTTCCAGCATCAAAACGTTTTGTTTTCAGGTCTTTTTCATGTTTTTCTAGTTTTTTTGGCTAGAGTTCTCATTTTTAGGTTTTAGTTCTCATTAAGTTGGTAACCTTATTTTTGTTTCCCCTCACCAAAAAATACCTTGTTGATGGTGTTGGACATCACCAATGATCCAGGATTTTAATTCTTATGGATGCATCGAAGTTAACATAAGTTACAATGCCTAAAAACCATAAAAACATAAACATGAAAACTGAAGACAAAGAAACATTGTTAAAAAATATCATGACACAAAGATTTGATATGGAGTTATCCAATTTGGACTACATCTTTGAGCCCTTCTCAATAGTGGGGATGCCTTATTTTATTAAGTTGCATGAAAATATAAAAGTACAAGAGGATTTCTACATAGCAATCCTTATACGTCCAATCTGGAACATATCTAGAAAATAGAGAGCCCATCTCTAGAAACATACAACACCACTACCTCCCTGGCGAAAAATAGTGCAAAAACGCCTATCTGAACACCCCATTCAGATAATCAGGCATTTTGTAGCCTTCTCAAAACATTTTGAGCCCTTCAATAAGGTCCCCGCCACTTGCCAGGAGTAGGTGCCTCTGCTCTGCTCTACAAACCTGCATTGCTCTCTACTCTGCCCCCTTTCCTCAGACCTAAATAGTCATATTTATATGCTGGTGTGGCTGAATCCTTCATAACTAGGTAGTTTTAAAAACAAATGGCAAGTTTATGAAGCTGGATTGTCGTGAGACCAAGGATCTTGGACCTATATGATACAAGGCAATTGAACTTCCAAACATGGTGAAAACCCTTTTAACCATGCATACAACTCAATGTAAATACTTATCAGTGGACAACTCTCATTGTTTTACATCCTCAACATACAAAAACCCATCGGAGAGCAGTCCAACAACCTATTTCTGTTTTAGGCCTTAAACTGATGGCTCTATCAAAGAATCGGTGTTCATTCTATCGGCGGATAGGGCAAGTCTAAAAAACAACACTTTTCACAATTAGCGATACATGATGCTGATGACTTTATCAAATGTAGCTCATAAAAAGACTGCATCTGGCTGTCCATCACAATTCGTAATCGGCAGTTTCCATCGGTGGACAGACCCAAGTCTTCACAACACGAACCGACTGGGTTTATTTAATACAACTTATAAATATCACATCCGGGCAGTCTTGTCACAAATCACAATCAATGATTGTAGTCGGACCGCTTTGTAAACACAAACCCTTTTATGCGATTACGATATGTGATATGTATCACATCGCAACGAAGTCTTGTTAGGGTTGATCCAAAACCTCTCCCAATATGCGATTGTGATATACGATATCGCATCGCAACTATGTACTTTCGGGGCTGATTTAGAACATCCTCCTATATGCGATTGTGATATGCGATATCACATCGTAAAAAAGTCTTGTCGGGGCCAATTTACCTTTCTGTTCTTCCAACGGCTTGTGATATGTGATATCACAATCGTAGCCAGGAACACCAAGGGATGATTCTTCCTTAAGCACTCATCCTTTTCGTCGATAAGCAATATGCAGGGCCCAGTGGAACTACCACGTGGTGCACCCTCATTTGTTGAAGCTTTGCCATGTCATATTTTTCTTTCCACTTGGACAAGTCAAACTCAAATTTTAACTTGCTCTAACTTTTTCATCTAGACTCAGATTTGAGTGTTTTCCATTTTGTTGGATTTACGATGATGATCACTTCGATCAACTACTAAACCTACCCATATTCTACCACTTTGAGTTTTGAGTCTTTTACCATGCCACTGGTACTTTAGAGAGATCCACCTGGATCCTCCTAGATCAATCCTCCTGGATCAATCGTCCCCACTAGGAGAATATTTTTTTCCTCCAAAAGCATTAATTAATATGCAATTACTCTATACTCTGTCAACACCACAAGTTTCCTAACAATTCATCCTTCCTTCTCTTTCACCTTTTTCCTTCGTAGCCATAAGCGATGAGCCAACAACTGCATCCTCTGCAAAATTGTAGTACAATATCTTGCAAACTTAATGTTTAGCTGTATGACCAAAATGAGCCAACCATCCCACACTTTCCATGATTTTATAACATATACTATGTGGTCAACTTTACATAAAAATGGAAACAATACTCCAGTTATCAAGACAAGGTCAAACATCATTGTTGCTTCAACAAGTGATGGAAAACACATCATCATTGCAACACATGATTTACACAAACAAGGCCAAACACTATTGTTGCTTCAACAAGTGATGGAAACACATCATCACTTTCACAGTTCAAAAAGAAACATAAAATAATTCCAAGCATCATTGTTGCTGCAGCAAGTGACGGAAAACACATTATCACTTTTACTATTTAAAATGAAACATATGAAAAAATAATGCCATGACATTCTACCACACCTAGAAAAACCATACCTCACTTATCAAAGTGAATGGATCATCTTCCCTGTGGCATGTTCACTTGTTGAACAACTGTTTCACCTAGTTCATGCTCACATGCTCTTGTCCTTGTGATGTTGCTATGGATGGAGCCTCCAACATGTGGCTCTGTAATGGCCACCTCTTTCGCAATGACTACAATGAGCCTTCACCTTCTAGATCTGCTTGATATTCTTATCCTTTACCTGATGTTTAGAGGTTCTTCTATGCCTCACCTTTTTTTTGTGTTGTAATTATCTTCCAGCACTCAACAAATAAATGGTTATGCAATCCACAAAAATTCCAAGTCCTTCTATGCCATGATCTACATACATTATTAACAATGTGATTGTAATCGGAATGAACATTAAAATATTGAGTCTGCTTATATCTTTTATGTCGGTCTCTGGTATGATCACAAGATTAAGAGCTTACCTCAGCCTTATCTCTGTTGTGCATACTGACATAGCTTGATGGTGATGTGTCCCCATCATCCTATTTTCTCGATTGTATTAAAAATGTCATGGAAGGTTTTGAAATCTTTGAGCATTGTCCTCCAGTGCACCCAAACCTTGTGAAGCGAGGACTTTACACAACCTCCAATTATTGAGCTATCCCTTGGCTGTTAACACCAAGTTCTTCTTCCTTATACCTCATCTTGGTAAGGAGTCTGACATTTGTCCCTGATATTTGTATCTCCACATTTCCAACAAAAATTAAACTATGTGGATATGAAACTGAAGGTATTTCGACATATTTTACCTCCAATTTCGAGTTGGAAAGAAATGATGAGGGCTTCTCATCATCTATCATTGATGGTTCGCTGGCAGTAATAGAGCATTTCTTAGTTTCCCTCCTGACATACCCAAGTCCTGTTCCACAACGTAATTATTCTTCTTTAATGGGATTGAAAATTCCTTGGCCATTATTTCCCAAGCCTTTTCCTTCATATCCCATTGTCTTCAATAGTTAGGAGCCAATTCATTTGGTATCATTTTCAAAAGTAGCAAATTCAGGATCAGGAATCATTTTCAGCATGAAATAATTTACCTCACATGGATAACGTTGCATATTTTCCAAGGCTTCCTCCTTTGCTTGCAACTACTGTAGTAGCAGATGTTATTCCTCTTTCTCTTGTTGTAGGAGACTTTTTAATTCATCGAGTTCTCCATGAAGACTCTGGTCATTGTGCTTCAAATCCTCCAGGGCCTGATATGTGCTTCACAGCTGAAGTTGCAATCACTACCTCTCCTCATTCTCTTTTCACATGAGCTTTCTTAATTCATCGTTCTACCCTTGAAGCCTATGGTTAATTTCCCCATTCGAGGAAGGCAATGACTGAAAATAAATAGAAGAGGTAGATGATATATCGCTCTCCAATCTTTGAGTCTCCTCCTCTTTGCGTCTCTCAGATGATGCATACATAATATCCACCATTTTGGACATACGTAGGAAAGCCTCACGCATTCCCTTGTCGTAATCCATGATTGCACGCTTAATCATTCATGCACAACTATGTCATTCACGCACACTCTAATAGAAATTCTATCGTACCTCTCACCCATGAGCCTTAATACTCTCCTTGTCTCCTTTTTTTCTAATATGTTCATCCTTTGAAGCCTATCTCTGGTTAGCACACTCATGCAATTCGCATCACTTAAGCCCTGCTCTGATACCATCTTGATCCAAGATTTTTCCACTTATGGATGCATTGAAGTTAACATGAGTTACAACGCTTAAAAACCATAAAAACATAAGCATGAAAAATCAATACAAAGAGACACCATCACAAAAGATCATGACACAGAGATTTGATTACGGAGTTCATCTAATTTGGACTACATCTCCAGGCCCTACTTAATAGTGGAGAGGCCTTATTTTAATAGGTGGCATGAAAAGAGAGAAGTACAAGCACATTTCTACATAACCATCCTTATACCTCCAATTTGGAAGATAATTGGAAAATGGAGAGCTTATCTCTAGAAACAGACAACACCACTGCCTTCCTGACAAAAAATAGTGCAAAAACGCCTATCTGAACACCCCATTCAGATAATCAAGCCTTCTGCAACCTTCTCAGAACCTTTTTATCTCTGAGATAAGGTCCCGACTACCTGCCAGGGGCAGGTGCCACTTCTCTACTCTACAAACCTGCATTGCTCTCTACTCTTCCCCTTCTATTTAGACCCAAATAGTTATATTTATATGCTGGTGTGGCTGAACCCTTCATAACCAGGTAGTTTTAAAAAAAATTGGCAAGTTTATCAAGCAGGGTTGTCATGAGACGAAGGATCTCATACCTGTATGATACAAGGAAACTAACATTACAAAAATGGAGAAAACCCCTTTTAATTGTGCATACATCTCGGCGGAAATACTTATCCACTGACAACTCTCAGTGTTTTACATCGTCAACATAGAAAAACCCATTGGAGAGCAATCCAACAGCCTATCTCTGACATAAGGTAACAGACACCTTCCAAGAGCATGTACCACTGTTCTTCTCTACAAACCTGTGCTGCGATCTGCTCTTCCCACTTTCTTCAGACCCAAATAGTCATATTTATATGTTGGTGTGGCTGAATCCTTCATAACCGGGCAATTTTAAAAAAAATTGTCAAGTTTATCAAGCAGGATTGTCATGAGACCAACGATCTCGGGCCTATATGATACAAGGCAACCGACATTACAAAACTAGTGAAAACCCCTTTTAATCGTGCATACATCTCGGCGGAAATACTTATCGGCAGGCAGTTCGCAGTGTTTTACATCCTCAACACAGAAAAACCCATTGGAGAGCAGTCCAAAAACCTATTTCTCTTTTAGGCCTCAAACTGGCGTCTCTAACAAAGAATCGACGTTCGTTCAATTGGCGGACAGGCCAATTCTAAACAACAACACTCTACGCAATTGACGATACATGGACTCAACAACTTTATCAAATGCAGTTCATAAAAATCCCGTATCTGGAAGTCCACCACAACTCGCAATTGGTGCCTTCCATCGGTGGACAGACCCAAGTCTGCATAACACAAACTCGTCAGGTTTATTGAATACAATTTATAAATATCGTTTCCATACAGTCCTGTTGCAAATCACAACTATTACTATTGGACCGCTTAACAAACACAAACCCTTTTATGCGATTGTCGATATGTATTACATAGCAACGAAGTCCTATCGGGTCTGCTTGAAAACATCTCCCGATCTGCGATTGTGATATGCGATATTTCATCACAACGGAGTCCTACCATGGCTGATTTAGAACCTCCTCCGATATGTGATCGTGATATGCGATATCGTACCGCAACAAAGTCCTGTTGGGGCTGATTTTCCTTTCTATTCCTACTTTGGCCTGTGACATGCAATAATGCAGTTGCAGCAGGGAACGCCAAGGGCCGATTCTTCCTTAAGCACTCCTACTTTTCACTGATAAGTGATATGTGGGGCCTAGTGGACCTGCCATGTGGCATACCCTCATTCGTTGAAGCTTTTCGATGTCATCTTCTTCTTGCCACCTAGACGAGTCAAACTCAAACTTTGAATTATTCTAACTTTGTCATCTGGACTCGGATTTGAGTTTCGTTCTGACCATTGGAATCAAGATGATGAGCACTTTGATCTGATGCTAAGCCTACCCAGATTCTACCACTTTTAGTTTTCAGCCTTTTACAAAGCCACTGGTACTTTAGAGAGATCCACCTAGATCAATCCTCTTGGATCCTCATGGATCAATTGTCCCCACTAAGAGAACCATTTTGTCCTCCAAAAGCATTAATTAATCTACAATTACTCTTAACTTTGTATGCATCGCAAGTGTCCTCATAGGTCACCTTCCTTCTCCCTCACCTCTGTCCTTTGGAGCCATAAGTGATGAGTTGACACCAACATCCGCTGCAAACCTGTAGTACAATATCATGAAAAATACATGTTTATCTCTATGACCAAAATGAGCCAAGCATCTCATACTTTCCAAGAGTTTATAACATATAGTATGTGGTCAAGTTAACATAAAAATGGAAACAATACTCCAACTATCAAGATAAGGCCAAACATAAATTTTTCTTCAACAAGTGATGGAAAACACATCATCACTCCAACACATGATTTACACAAACAAGGCCAAACACTATTGTTTCTTCAACAAGTGATGGAAACACATCATCACTTTCAAAGTTCAAAAAGCAACACAAAATAAGTCCAAACATCATTTTTGTTGCAACAATTGATGGAAAACGCATAATCGCTTTTAGAATTTAAAATACAACATATGAAAAAATAAGGCCATGACATTCTACCACACCTAGAAGAATCATATATCACTTGTCAAAGTGAATTGATTGTCTTCCCTATGACGTGTTCACTGGTCGAACAACTATTTCACCTAATTCATGCTCGGATGCTCTTGTGCTTGTGATGTTGCTCTGTATGGAGCCTCCAACATGTGGATCTCTGATGATCACCTCTGTCGCAATCACTACAATGAGTCTTCACCTTCCAAATCTGCTTGATCTTCTTCTTCTTTTCCTCGTGTTCAGAGGCTCTTCTACGCCTCACCTTTTTTGTGTTATCATTCTCTTCCAACACTGAGTAAACAAATGGTTATGCAATCCACAAAAATTTCAAGTCCTTCTATGCCATGATCTACATCCATTATTAACAATGTGATTATAATCAAAATGAACATTAAAATACTAAGAATGATTATACCTTTTCTATTGGTCCCTGGTATGATCATGGGAATAATTGCTAGCCTCAACCCTCTCTTTGCTATGCATACTACCATAGGTTGATCGTGATGTGCCCCCATCATACTCTTTCCTTGATAGTCTCAACGATGTCATGGAAGATTTTGACATCTTTGAGCATTGTCCTTCAGTGCACCCCATCCTTGTGAATCGAGGTCTTTGCTCAACCTCTAATGGCTGAGTTATCCCTTGGCTCTTAACACCAAGTTCTTCTTCCTTATACCTCGTCCTAGTAAGGAGTCTCACATTTGTCCTTGAAATTGGTATCTCCACATTTCCAACATAAATTAAACTATGTGAAGATGAAACTGAAGGGATTTCGACATATTTTATCTCCACGGTCGAGTTGGAAAGAACTGATGAGGGCTTCTCATCATCTATCATTGATGGTTTGTTGGCTGTAATATCACATTTCTCAGTTTCCATCCTCACATACCCAAGTCGTATTCGACAGGGTAATTATACTACTTTGATGCGATTGAAAATGCCTTGGCCATTAATTCCCAAGCCTTTTCCTTCGTACCCCATTCTCTTCAATAGTTTGGAGCCAATTCTTGTCATATGAATTTTGAAAGCAACAAATTCAACATCAGGAATCATTTTCATCATGGAAGAATTTACCTCAAATGTATAGCGATGCAGCTTTTCCAAGGCTTCCTCCTTTGCTTGTAATTGTTGTAGTAGTCATTGTTCCTCCTATTTCTCTTGTTGTATGAGCCTTTTTAACTCAGCGAGCTCTGCTTGAAGACTTTGGTCGCTATGCTTCAATTCTTCCAAGGCCTCATTTGTTATTAACAGATGAATTTGCAATTGTTGCCTCTCCTCATTCTCTTTTCACAGGAGCTTTCTTAATTCAACGTTATCCTTTTGAAGTTTCTGGTTAATTTCCCCATTCAAGGAAAGTGATGATTGAAAAGAATTGGAAGAGGTAGATGATATATCACTCTCCAATCCTTTAGTCTCCTCCTGTTTGCACCTCTCAAATGATGCATACATAATATCCACCATTTTGGACATACGTAGGAAAGCCTCATGCATTCCCTTGTCATAATCTAGGATTGCACACTTGATCATTCACGCACAACTATGTAATTCACGCACACTCTAACAGAAATTCTATCGTATCTCTCACCCATAAGCCTCAATACTCACCATGTCTCCTTTATTTTTTTAAGATTCTCATCCTTTGAAGCCTATCTCTAGTTAGCACACTCATTTAATTTGCATCACTTAAGCCTTGCCCTGATACCATCTTGATCATGGATTTTTCTACTTATGGATGCATCAGAGTTAACATGAGTTACAACACTTAAAAACCATAAAAGATAAGCATGAAAAATAAAGAGAAAGAGACACCATCACAAATTATCATGACACAAAGATTTTATTACGGAGTTCATCCATTTTGGACTACATCTCCAGACCCTGCTCAATAGTGGGGAAGCCTTCTTTTATTAAGTGGCATGAAAAGAAAGAATCATAAGAAAATTTCTACATAACCATCCTTATACCTCCAATTTGGACCATATCTAGAAAATGAAGAGCCCAACTCTAGAAACAGACAACACCACTACCTTCCTGGCGAAAAATAGTGCAAAAATACCTATCCGAACACCTCATTCGAAAATCGGGACTTCTTGAACCTTCTTGGAACCTTCTGATCTTTGAGATAAGGTCCTAGACACTTGCCAGGGGTAGGTGCCATTGCGTTTCTCTACAAATTTACGCTTCTCTCTTCTCTCTACCCTTTCTTCAGACCAAAATTATCATATTTATATGCTAGTGTGGCCAAATCCTTCATAATTGGGTAGTTTAAAAAACAAATGGCAAGTTTATCATGTGGGGTTGTCGTGACACCAAGGATCTCAGGCGTGTATGATACAAGGCTACTGACATTACAAAAATTGCGAAAACCCCTTTTAACCGTGCGTACATCTTGGAAAAAATACTTATCGGCAGACAACTCTCGGTGTTTTACATCCTCAACATAGAAAAACCCATCAGAGAGAAATCCAATAACCTATTTTTTTTTTAGGCCTCAAACCGGCAGCTCTAAAAAAGAATCAATGTTCGTTCAATCGACGGACAGGCCAAGTATAAACAACAACACTTTGCACAATTGGTGATACATATACTCGACAGATTTATCAAATGCAGTTCATAAAGATACCGCATCCAGAAGTCCATCACAACTCACAATCGACACCTTCCATCGGTGGACAAACCCAAGTTTGTATAACATAGACCTAGGTCAGTATAACATGAACCCACTAGGTTTATTGAATACAATTTATAAATATCGTGTTCATACAGTCCTATCGCAAATCGCAATTGTCGATTACAGCAGACCACTTTGCAAATTCAAACCCTTTTATGCGATTGTGATATGAGATATGTATCGCATCGCAACGAAGTCCTGTCGCAACCGATCCAAAACCTCTCTCGATTTGTGATTGCGATATGTGATATTACATCACAACAAATTCCTATCCGGGTCAATTCAAAACCTCCTTTGATCTTCAATCGCGATATGCGATGTCTCATCGTAACAAAGTCATGCCAGGGCCACTTTACCTTTCCGTTCTTCCTCCATCCTTCGATATGTGATATCGCAATCGTAGCTAGGAATGCTAGGGGATGATTCTTCCTTAAGTGCTCCTCCTTCTCAATGATAAGAGATATGTGGGGCATAGTGGATCTGCCATGTGGCATGCCCTCATTCGACTATAGCTTTTCCATGTCATCTTCTTCTTGCCACCTTGACAAGTCAAACTCAAACTTTGAATTGCTATAACTTTGTCACCTCGACTCGGATTTGAGTGTTTTTGACACCGTTGGAATTGGGATGAAGAGAACTTTGATCCAAAGATAAGCCAACCCAGATTCTTCCACTTTGAGTTTTGAGCCTTTTACCATGCCACTGATACTTTAGAGAGATCCACCTAGATCAATCCTCCTAGATCAATCCTCCTATATCCTACTGGATCAGCCAACATACGGGGGGTCTCCATGTTCTGAAGTCTCAATTAGACCTCACACTGTTTGCAGTAGGATCCCCATCCAAATTATCGATTCGACCACCATAACTATAAGGTTCGTCTTGTTTCAATGAATAACATAAGAGATTATATACATAACTCTTGAACAAGCGAGTAAGTTGACATTTTGAAACACTGATTGTAATGTGTAAAAGGAGTCTTTCAGAGGGGGGCGAGTTGGGGGTAGACAAAAGTGAGCCCCTATAAGGAAGTAATAGTACTAACCTAACAGAGACACACGGGAAAAGCAAGAGTTGTTAGTTGTTTAAAAAAATAGTTCACAGAGACACAATGATCATTAAACCAGATACAAACCACCTTCAACAAGATCAGCACCAAGGCCAACAAAATAGTTCAATTTCCTTTGTACATATGAGAAAAACATATATATAGAAAACATCTAAAGAATAGTCCTAAGACATTCACAATACATGCATCAAAATGTGTTGCCTCATTGAGCTTCAATTATATGGTTAAATATCCAAGTACATAGTAACAATGATGAGGCATTAGTTCTAGTAGTGGAATATTAAATCCCTTTGTGCTTCTCCAAGGAATATTTTTCTGTCCTATGCCAAGTAGAGAATCCAAGACTAGATCTCCAAAGATTAAGCCTCCAAAAGGGCGTTTCTTGAGTTGTGACGGTTTACTTTTATAACAAGAGGAATGACCTTTCATCTTCCCTCCACACCTGGTTTACCCTCATGACTCATGGACTTCTAATATGTCCTTTGGACTTCTAAACAAATCTTGAACTTATAAATGACCTTTGGACTTCTCTATACGACTTTTGGACTTCTTCATGTGACTTTCGTCGATATATGACTATGTGAATATTTATATCCAAATATGACTCTTGGAATTCCACAGATTAACCTTTTTATTTTCATGAAAATACATCATTACATTCCACATGCTGATGGGGCATGACACATGGACACACATTGACCATTATGATGAAACTTGTACAAGTTACAACTTGACAATGATGACATGGACTTCACAATGAGTTGGCAATGCCAATTTGTCTTTCTTGCTGCTTCATCTTCATGAAAGATCAACTTTTTTGCTTATATTCACTTACCAGAGGGTCTTTGATCAATATTATAATCCTCTAAGTCATCATGTAATGTCTTCTTTTTGTGTCGGTCAATGGTCTACTCCATGTCCCCATGATAACTCTCTTTAGTGCTTCTTCTCCGCAAGTGTTTCTTTATGCTTTCTCCTTGCTATTTTCTTTAATAATTACCTTGTTAGACTCAGATGGTACTCCTGCTAATGAAGATAATTCATGTCAAGGAAAAAAAATTTTAAACATATACTATATCCCTGCCTAGTTCACGGAATGATCGACTTATGATAGGCCCATGAGAGGGTTAAAAAATTAAGGCTTGATTAGGAGGGCACAGTCAAACTCATTAGTGGCTTAGGAAAGCACAACTATTCATTTTGATTAAGATGAAGTCAATGAAAGGGAAAGGCTCACAAGAGGCCTTCAAGGTGCACTTTCTTCCTCAAGTGAAAAAGAGAGAGAGAACTCAAGGGTGTAGGGTGCAGATTTGAAAAGTGAAGGAGAATCATTCGTTGGTTCAATGTGTGTTTGTGCACTCAAGGGACAAAAGAGGGTGCAAGGGTGCACACTAAATGAGTGAAGGGATTAGTCTTCATGCCTTTGCATTGCGTTTGTGTGCTCAAGAGAAACTAGGAGGGATCATTTCCTTGAGTCGAAGGAGTGCGCTCAAATGAAGGCTTCGAGCTTTACGACTGCCATGTGCCATAAGGGAAGAGGGAAGGATGAAATATTTCTCCTTCAATAATGTGCCATGCCCCCCAAGGGAAGGATGAAGGCTTCATGCTTCGTGAGCATGCCATGCACCATTTTTTAAGAGACAGGGGATCCTTGCTTTTCCAAAGTGCACTTTTTTGTTCTGAAATGCACTTTTGAAAGGAGAGAAGGTCCTTATTCTTCCAAAATGAACCTTTTTTGTTTCGAAATGTGCTTCATTGTTTCAAAGTGTGTCTCATTGTTCCAAAGTGTGCATAGGCTCGAGATGGCACAATATTCTCCAACAATGACTTCTTTTTCATCTAGAATGCACTTTTCATTAAGGGAGGAAATAAACGATTGGATCACTCATCCTAGGAAGTAATAATGCACTGTGAGAGGGAGGAAATCTTAGAAAATACTTAGTGTACAAGTTTGGGGAAAATATACCTCAATGAGGCTCATGAATAGGTGATGCTCGTCACTTGGTGAAGGATTGAATCTTTCATAACTTGCACTAGGTAGTAGGGGAAGACGAGGACGACACTTGCAAAATGTGAACGACCTTGAAAGAGATACATGACAAAGAGAAGATAACATTAAAAATACACTTATTGAAGTGGAAGCAAGAAAAAGTGATAGCTTTAAAAATGAAAGTGATGCTTGTGAAGGAAAAGGTGCACAAAAGCGATAGCTAGGAAAACTCACCAAACTAAAAGTGCAATTGCAATCAAAGCAAGGGATATTGTCAATGTGAGTGTGTACTAACTATCGACATGAGTTGATTGTTGCAAAGGAACTGCCTCGATGGATGGTGCTATGCATGTTCAAGCTTGCCTAAAGGAAGTTCTCTCATAAACCTATTAAAGAGTGAGAATATGTGTGCAAGTGACTTGATAGTTTGAAAGTAGGAAGAATACTTAAATGCTTTAGAAAACATCAAATGGCCATGGAGTAGCCAAAAGATGACATACCATAAGGTACTTAGTAGGATAAAAAATTCAAGCGTGGGAAATTTTTTGGAGGGTGTGGATAACCACATCAATAGTCCCTCAAGAGGTTCCTAAGAGCCC
Source organism: Pinus tabuliformis (assembly GCA_031772625.1). Classification (NCBI taxonomy): domain Eukaryota; kingdom Viridiplantae; phylum Streptophyta; class Pinopsida; order Pinales; family Pinaceae; genus Pinus; species Pinus tabuliformis. Next base: position 1,065,864,223 of record CM062811.1, read on the forward strand.
ACAACCATAACATTGTTCTCTTGCAAGAAATGATGCATTAAGAGAAATATCTTGGTATGTTATTGAACCATGTTTAAAAATTTGGTCATTTTTTTCTCTTGATATAGTTGGCTCCTTTAAAGGATTGATTTTTTCATGGAGGCCTTCTTGGAAGGAAATTTCTTCCACTGCAAAAAAATTATATTAGTGGAATTGGAAATCAAAGAGTTCAATATGGTATGAAAGGTTTTAAATGTTTATGGTCCATAACAAAAACATAAGTCTTTTTGGGATTACATGCTAGTATTTGATATCATGTCTCACTCTCCTTTCATCCTTGGAGGTGACTTGAATTTAACTTTTTTCATAAGTGACGAAGGGGGTAACAACTGAAGATAAAACCCTTTTGAAGCTTATTTATTAATTATTTTGAGGCCCTCCACCTGGTTGATGTAAATCCCATCAAATTGGCTCCTACCTAGTGGAATATTTAATCCACTAAGGAGGTTAGCTAAAAAATATTCGATAGTGTTTTTCATCTCTGAATTCGTAATTTCCACCAATAGGCTTCTTAAATTATAGGTGGATCTAAGTGGGATATCAAATCATTATTCAATTCTCCTAAGAACTAACACTCATAAGGATAAGCACCATTCAAATTCATTTATTCTTGGTTTCAAGAAGATGGTTTCGTTAAGTTATTTGAAGACAAATAGACTCACCTTAAATATGATGAGTTTATTCCATATACTCAACAATTCTCCCAAAATATTATTTTTTTAAACAGGAAAATGAAAAATTGGAGAAAATATTTTAAAGAGAAACAAGAGGTTTCTTTAAAAGAAGTTGAATATAAACTAAGCTCCATTTTCATTCAATTTTTAAGGTGCCTTTTCAGAGGAAGATCTTGAATCCTTAAGATCACTATAAGTTTCCAAAAGAGAATTGTTGGCTTGGGAAGAGGAATTATGGTGATTGAAAAGTAGAGCCATATGGATTTAATATGAGGGAAATAACACTAAATTCCTCAACTAGTTTGCAAACTTTAGAAAAAATATCAAATTATATATGGGAAATTGAAGAAACAGAAGAAAATATTGTGAAAGATTTTAAAAATAAATAGTAAGCAGGTGTCCATTACTTTAAAAATATCTTTCCAAAATCTACAACTTTTCCTATTGTCAAAACATTGGATGTGTTGAATCTATTCCCTCAAGATATTTCAAATGAAACGAATGATGTTTTGGGTGTGGAAGTAACTCAATCAGAGGTATTGGGGGCTCCATCCTTCACGAAAAAATGAAATAGTCTTGGGCAAGATGGATATACTATTGAATTATACTCGGGATTTTACGACCTATCAAACGAAGATATCCTCAAGGTGGTGAGAGAGTATTAGTGTATGGGTTGCATACAAGGTTCCTTAAATTTCCCATTTATATTCCTAATTCCAAAAGAGCAGGACACTCACTCTTTCAAATATGATCACCCTATATCATGTTGTAATGTTATCTATAAGTTTGTTACAAAAATAATTTCAGTGAGATTAAAGCCCATTCTTAGTTCCCAGAAGAACAATTTGACTTCCTTTAGAATAGGCAGATTCCTGATGCAATGGACTTGGCCAAGGAATCTTTACATTCAAAAAAATCTCAAAACATCCCTACCATAACATTGAAGATAGACTTATTCAAGGCCTATGATAGAGTTAGTTGGATTTTTATGGGACTTATGAGACTATCTCATTCAATTCGATATGAGTCTAAAAGCTAATAACTAGATTATGGGAGGTATATCTTAGTCAATTTTGTGATTCTCATAAACAAACACCCTTATACATTTTTCAAGGTAATAATAGGCCTCAAACAAGGATTTTCATTGTCGTCTCTTCTTCTTCTTTTAATTGCAAAAGCCTTGAGTATGGTGATACCACATGATATATCTTCAAATGATCTGACGGGCATCAAGATCTCAAATCTAGTGGCCATTCCACATCTCTTATTTGTTGATGATATTCTTATTTTTCCTGCAGCTTCACGTTCTAATATATGACATATAAAATGAATACTCTCTTTATTTAATCTAGTCACATACGTGAAAATTAATGAAAGGAAATCTAGTGCTACCTCATGTCATTTTCTGCTCTTGTTAATACTTTTCTTGATCAATCATTCTCTTTTCACTATACATATGTGCAAGAAGGTGTGAAATATCTAGGCTTCTTCCTTAAGCCTAATGCATCCAAGGAGGAAGATTGATTTCACCTTATTAAGAAGATCGAGGCCAAATCTCAATTTATGTGAACATAATTCTATCTAGTGGAGGCTCATTAGTGATGGTTAAATCAGTGCTTGAAAGAAACACAATTTGTTGCTATCCCAAGAAGTATCCTTCAAAAAATTGTAAACTCGACTTCAGATTCCAATGGGTTGACAAGAAATCCTTGAAAGGTATCCCTTTTGTCAAATGGACATCCATCGCAAAGCCCAGACTTTTGGGAGGTTGGGGCTTGAAAAATATAGATTTTTCTAGATAGCCTCTAGAAACAAAAATTTTATGGCTCGTTTTGAAATACAAATCCATATGGGGTATGGATATGAGGGACATATATTTTTCTAGAAAACTAATAATTGATGGGATCTAGATTAGAGGAATTCTATTTTAAACTCCTCCATTATTTGGAAGGCATTGGCTAACACTTACAACATTGTTAGTTGTTGGATAACTTGGAATATTGGGAATGGAAAAATAATAGAGTAGGACTCGATGGATGGGTAGGAGCTTGAGCATATTATAGACTCTTAGAAGACACTATAGATTCTCTTCATGAAGCCAATGTCTTTTCTTGAGGATATGCTTATGCTCAGCAAGCCCAAGAATGGAGAATACATGGGTGGAAATAAGCGATTGACTTCGGACTCTTAGAGGAGGAATCCTAGGAATGGAATTCATATGTCAATCTACTCCTCTCATCCATGATCCATCTATCCAATAAAGATGACTATCACTTAATTTTGTAAAAAATCCAACTTTTGGAGAGTTTAAAGCAACATTAGGATAGTGGGCATAGGTTGATGAAATTTTTTGGGGCTAGATATATCTTTGAAAAGAAAATTGTCCAAAGCTTGTCTTTTGGCTATCCCTTAGCAATATACTGTTTATGTGGGACAATGGAATGAAAGGTGATAGATTGGACCTAGTAGGTGTTCTCTCCGTAGATGATGGGAGGAAACCATATATCACTTATTTATTAGGTCATTTCTAAAGTGGTCTTTGGCAAAAAAACATTTTTACTCCTAATATGTCCTAGAATGGGTCTCATACCAATTTGTTATTGAGTTGCCAATTTTGCACTTCTTTTGTTCATTTTGTCTAATGGGCCTAGAATTTAGGTATTTTCCAAGGCTAACGAGTGAGATTGATATGGGAATTATTGATTTCACTTGCAAGGCATTAAAGAAAGAAAAAGAAAAAACACTAGTAATTGATCAAGAAATCCAACCAAGATTCATTAATGGTGCAAGCCAAGGGAACCATCACATCCACAAAATTGGAATAGTTTTATACATCAATAATCATAATTATATGCATATAAGGTGCCTCTCGTAGGGGATCAAACAAAAAAACAGACTTTATAAAACTTTGGACACTAATATATGCTGCAAATTTCATGAATATAAAAAACCTTCATATTTTTGGAGATGATCATCTCGACATGGTTGCTCTCTCTTAAGCATATTTTACAGAGCATAAAAGATGAAATAGGTTAACTGCAATGGTTTAACTGCAAACATATCTACAAGAAACTCTATGTAAAGGTTAACCCAATTTGATCATAATATCCATTTTTGTGATAAACTTTAGGAGTAGAACTTATCAAATCTTCCCAACGCATATTTTCTGCAAACGGAAAATCATTAACACTTGCGTCTCGTAAACATCAGCCCTTCTGTCAACGACCCTATCGAACCATCCGTTAACACACGTGGGATATATCCAGTGGCGCAAGCATATCAACATTGTTCTATCCAGAAACAATCGGATATCTCTCTAAACTTGAAAGCGAAGTGCGTTACCGACATGATTAATACACGACCGGTGGCCATATATCTGAGCATGAGCATGGACATAACGAAATCTTCAAAATTAAATGATGTGAAGCCTTCAAAATAGTAATGCTCCCTCATGAACGTAACACTAGAAACTTCAGAAGTAAATGATGAAAAGAGGTTGTATTCAATTGAAATATGATAACAGAGATATAAGATAGGCACAATGTCAAGGTCGGGGCATATATTGCGGAATAGATTGAGCCTAACCTATCCATGAAAATTCAAGGCATAGATTGCGGCAATAGATGTTGAGCGCATAGAATATAGACGCACGTTAAGACGCGTCGCCGCGCGACTTCGTACCTCCCGTTAAGAATTTAACGTATCTCCGACAAGTTGGGGCTTGAAAGTTGGTGATTCGAACTGTATCAAGTCTATGCGTTGGCCATGACAAAGAGTGCTGGCGGCTCTTGTTTTTTCACATTATTAGTGAAACCTCATAGAGTTTTAGATTGGTAGGAGACTACAATGATCAACCAGTCAATGGTCGCAGACTGCAACCCATCCCACCCGGCACGGTATCAAATATGGAACGCTAGGCATTGAATTGTGAATATTCAATGGCTGTGTAAAGCAGTCGAGTTTCCTATAAATGAACGTCCTCGGGGGAGAGTTTCTCAAGTCTCTCCTTTCTTGTGAGAAATATGGCAGCGTCTAACGAACAGATGAAGAGAATCCTGATTGGGTTTATTGCTATCTTCTGTTGTTCAATCGTCGCAGGTAAATTAGCATCACCCAACTATTTTTTACTTTTTGAAATGCAATTGTTATTCAAGGCTTAACATCGATTGGGTTGTATTAAACTGATTAGTTTTCAGTTGATTGTGCAGATGGTGATAAAATAGGAGTGAACTACGGCATGCTCGGAGACAATTTGCCACCTGCAGACCAGGTGGTAACTCTGCTGAACGGCCACAACATCGGGAAAATGAAGCTTTTCGATCCAGACGGTGGTGCACTGAATGCTTTTGCAAATTCTGGGATCGATGTAATCGTGGGAGTCAGTAATAGCGATTTGCAGGCCATCTCCTCTAGCCAGGACTCAGCAAATGGTTGGGTTAATGAAAATATTGTCCCCTATTCCAGCACCAGTATCAAATATATTGCGGTGGGCAACGAGGTTTTGCCTAGCACGCAGTGAACAACATTCAAACCGCGATCCAGAACGCCAATCTGCAGAACATCAAGGTCTCTAACCCCCCATGCCTTCAATGTTATAGGCACCAGTTACCCGCCTTCAAAGGGAGCATTCAGTGACGATGTGAAGGATACCATGAGCTCCATACTCAAATTTCTGTCAGATAACGGTGCTCCGTTCATGGCCAATGTGTATCCATATTTGAGTTACGTCGGCGACAGAAACAACATTCATCTAGACTACGCTCTCTTTCAGCCCACGGCTACGGCGGTGACAGACGGAGATCACAGCTACAGCAATTTGTTCGATGCCATGGTGGATTCTATTTTCTCCGCAACGGAAGCTTTGGGATATTCCAACATCCCGCTCATCGTTACTGAAAGCGGATGGCCTTCTGCTGGCGCGGATGCGGCCACAACTGAGAATGCTCAGGCTTATAACAACAATCTCATCCAACATGTTTTATCGAATGCAGGGATACCCAAGAGGCCGGGTACGAACATCGACACCTATATCTTCGCTCTTTTCAACGAAGACCAGAAAACTGGGGACGAGATAGAGCGTCACTTCGGGCTCTTCAACCCTGATCAAAGTCCTGCATACTCTGTCAACTTTTCTCCAAATTGAGCGCAACTCAACTCCCGAGACACTAACACTACACCAATGGCACCAAGGGCAACACTGCACCAAGGGAAAAAAATCTTTTGTTTCAAAAAGTTATTTTATATTAAAAATTAATATCAATTGATTTGTCTCACATATAAATGTGAATTGAGACAAACATATTTTAGGACAAAATTTTATATTTAAGACAAAAATGGTTTAAGCAAAAGTAGTTTGAGACAAAAATATTTTAAGACAAAAATAATTTAAGATGAAAATATTTTGAGACAAAATTTTATATTTAAGACAAAAGTAGTTTGAGGCAAAAATTTAAAGACAAAATTTTATATTTAAAACAAAAATAGTTTAAGACAAAAACAATTTAAGACAAAATTATTTTAAGACAAAAACAATTTAAGGCAAAACTTTATATTTAAGACAAAAGTATTTTGAGACAAAAATATTTCAAGACAAAACTTTATATTTAATACAATGGCCACTTTAATCAAACATATGTTTAATACGATATTTCACTTCGAATGAAAATGGAGAGCGGAGCGCTTAGGGTTTGATGCTGCTCTGCAATTGGCATACCTTCACAGACTACGTCGTTCTGGCATTAACCTTCAGCCATAAGGTAGCTACAGCATAACAAGGAATAGCTATCGGGCAATGGAACCCCCTCAGGGGGAGAACATGATGCCTCCCCCCACTAATACGGAAAACGGCCTACCACAGACTAAAAATACTAGGATGGACCATCCAGAAGATACAACAATAGAGAATGACAATACGCCAATGAATAACAACACAAATGAAGAACCACGAGTGACGTCAAACACCTGCAAGCCGGTAGCAGTTGACAGACCCAAAATCGAGCTCCCAAGTCAGCGCATCAACACTCAGATCCAATTTATGAAGGATCATGCTTTGATAGGAAAGTTCATAGGCCTTTGGTCAACAAAGAAAGGTTTGCACGGCTAGATCACAGCCAAATGGAAGCCAAAAGGGCACATAACACTGCAGTTAGGGCCTAAGGGCTTCTTTACTGCCATTTTTAATTGTCTGGAGGACCAAAACAGGGTATTGGATGGAGGACCATATTTCTTCAACGCGGCCAGGCTATACCTAAGAAGATGGACCGAGCACTTTAACCCAGACAAGGAAGATCTGAGCTGGGCCCCGGTGTGGTTGCACCTTTATTCTCTCCCTCTGAAGTATTGGGACAAAGACTCTTTGCGAGACATTGGGAATGATTTAGGAAAATTCATCAAAGTGGTAGAGGAGACAAAGCTTAAGCGATACACCTCCTATGCGCAAATCTGTGTATACATGCACCTCAGCAAAGCTCTCCCAGACGCGGTAAGCCTCTACCATGACGATTATGAATGGTTACAAACAATAGATTACAAGAATGTACCATTCCGCTGTCAAAAATGCCACGCCCTGGGCCATTTATTCCGAGACTGTCCCTCCAATATGAAATCCACGACCACCCCTTCAATGGACAAATCCGACTCGGGTGGGTTCACCAAAGTTCCAAATCGCAAAAAGACCCATAAAAAGCCCTCTACCTCAGTCAAAAAACCTGTCGCCAGCACCTCCTTGCCTTCAACAAGAAATAGCTTTGAAATCCTTCTCCAGTCGGAGGTTCATATTTTAGATAATAAGAAACAACCTGAAGCCATTCCTAAGACTTCCGCCCATTCTACTCCATCAAGCTCAAAGAAAGCCCTCACTTCTAAGCAACTCGCGGACACCAAAACGCCCTCTCCCAGTAACATGCAAAAAAGGACTGATCAAGGTATGGAGGTAGATAGCACTCAGATGCAGCTCACAATTATAGATGATACAGAGACAGAGCAGGAAATAGTACAGCACATGGAAGAGGAACCAGAGAGCTTCAACATCGTAGATCTAGATATACTAGGACTTGAACAAGCTTGTAAGAAAAAGGAATATGAAAAGATTCCTTAGTGACAGCTAGAGAACTTAGAAGTAATTCTATCAAGAGCACAGAAGCAAAGATCATTAGGCATCCAAACTGGTAGTTAGTGGAATGGAAGAAATATCTTCAAAGACAATAAAGAACGAGGACGGAAAACTGATCTTCAGAGAACCATCCACATAGGGGAGATGCTAGTGGAATCTCGAAGATACTCCAAGCTCACCAAATACTATAATCCCCTTCCCAATTTTGAATCATGAAGCTCATCTCATGGAACATCAAAGGGCTCAACAGCTCAGGGAAGGGATGATTAATAAGGAACATGCTACAACAGGAAAAACCTCAAATTCTCTTCTTGCAGGAGACCAAGTGTAATTCCATAGCGTTGGATCAGATCCTTGCCAAAGCATGGCCAGGAAGCAAAGAAGTGGCGGTGGAAGCCATGTGAGCCTCAGGAGGGCTAGCCATCGTTTGGGATGATAGAGCTATAACACTTACCAACATACATGTCAGTAAGCACTTTATTCAGGCCAAGTTTCATTTAACATGGAAAAATGTTCTTGGACACTTAACTAACGTCTACTTCCCCCGGGAGGCAACAAACAAGGTAGAAACATTGAACACCCTAACTCAGATCAACTCAAAAAGATCCCACCCACTTTGGATCACAGGAGGGGACTTCAACATGATTACAAGATTGGTGGGAAAAAGAGGAGGATGGATCAAGCTGGACTGTGAAAGCACGCACTTCAAAAACTACATTCATAACAATAGGCTTATAGATATGGAATTCAACAATGGCGTTTATACTTGGAACAACAAGCGTGCAAATGCCCACCAAATTGCATCTCTTAGACAGATTCTTGATCTCTCATAACGCAATACATCTTGGCGGGGATCTCTTGGTCTCTATATTTCCACTCTCTGGCTCGGACCATTGGCCTATTAGGCTTCACTGGCAAAGACTAGGAGACAATGTTCGCAGGCCCCTTCGCTTTGAAGCCTTTTGGCTGAATCACCTGATTTTCATAACCTAATAACAGAGACATGGAGAAATTTCACACCACCAAAAGGCAAAAAATGTACAAGCTCCAACAAAAGCTAAAACATATCAAGGAAAAAATAAAACAGTGGAATCGCTTTACCTTCGACAATATCTTTTAGGCGCAAAACACTCTTGAACAAGAAATGCAAAAATTATAGCAGAGAATCATAGCTGAAGGCAGATCCGAAAACATAGCAGAACAAGAACGTCAGCTACAAACGCAGATCTCAGAAAGAGCAAGACAGGTAGAGATTCTTTGGAGACAAAAATCGAGGATCCGATGGCTTAAAGAGGGAGAATGCAATACAAAGTTCTTCCACCATACCACTATCAAACGGAGAATGCACAACAGCATTACTCTCCTCCAAAATTGACAAGGGGAACATCTAGAGAAGCATGAAGATATAGAACAGGAACTCCTCACCCACTTTCGGAGGGAACATCAGGAAACGGAGACTGATCGACTGCCAGCTATAGAGAAGATCATCAAGATTATTCCTAAGATCGTAACTGAGGAACATAATGAAATACTCCTCAGGCCTATTTCTTTACAGGAAGTGGAGACAACTATGCGATAGCTCAAAGTTGGGAAAGCACCCGGACCAGACGGCTTCACTTCGGACTTCTTTCAAAACTTCTAGGATCTAATCAAGGAGGAAGTTTGGCAAGTAGTCAAGGAGTCCAGAGTTAACAAATGGATGCTTCCATCCTTGAATGCCACCTTCATCGCCCTCATCCCTAAGGAGGAGAACAGCCAGAATCTAGACAAATTCTGACCTATTGCACTATGCAATGTATTGTATAAAATTGTCTCCAAAGTGATTGCCACACGCCTCAAGCCCCTGATTCCTCTTCTTATATCACTGGAGCAATCAAGTTACGTGGAAGGAAGGCAGATCACCGATGGCGTAATTCCCACTCATGAAATCATTCACTCCCTAAAGCAAACCAAAAAGGCAGGTATGCTCCTAAAATCGACCTCTCAAAATCTTTCGATACTTTAAGCTGGAAATATATTCAAAAAATACTGCTAACCTTTGGCTTTACCCCCCCTTCGGTAAGATGGATTATTAGTCTCATCACTTCAACCTTTTTCTCAATTCTTATCAATGGGACCCCCTTCCACCCGTCCAGAGGTATCCGACAAGGGGACCCTCTCTCACCCTTTCTATTTGTTATTATGGTGGAAGGTCTTGGACGTTACATCAAAGATGCCCTTCAAAACCAGCAATTACATGGCCTTTCTTTCCAGAATACCCCTACTTTCACCCACCAACAATTTGTGGATGACAATATGTTATTTGGTCATCCTTCGGTCCAGGAAGCCCGTAAGCTGAAATCAATTTTATCTGACTTTTCAGATGCCTCTCGCACCTGCATTAACAAATCAAAATCTCAAGTCTTCTTCTTTCACACACCTCCCATAACGCAAGCCTCCATAGCCAGAATTTTGGGCTTCTCGATTGCATCTCTGCCCTCCAAATACCTAGGAGCTCCAATAACAGCCTCTGCCTTAAAGCACTCATCCTAGAAAATTCTCCTAGAAAAACTGGAAGCCCGTATCTCTTCATGGACCTTCAGAGCTCTCAATATGGTGAGTCACCTAGTTCTAATCAAGGCAGTGCTACAATCTATGTTGCTCTACCTCTTCACGGTCCTTGCAACACCCAAATGGGTTCTTAAAGCAATAAAAAATCTTCAACAAGATTTTTTATGGGGGAATACGAAACAAAAAAGAAAATGGGCTCTGGTAAAGTGGGAAACAGTTTGTCACCTAAAATCCTCTGGAGGCACTGGATTACGGGATCCTCAGCACAACAACGAGGTCATGGGAGCGCACATCTGGTGGAGATGGCTCTCGAACCCATATACTCCTTGGGCAATCCTCTGGACAGCTAAGTATGCTCATAATAGACCAGTGGATGATTTAATTCGGCTCAAAGAAGTTGGCACAGGCTCTCTAATTTGGAATGCTGCCAAACAACATAAAGATCTAATCCAACAACACAATTTTTGGGAAATCAGGAATGGAGATAATGCGAGGTTTTGGGAGGACTCCTGGCAGCAAAGACAAAAATTGAAGGACCTACTCACGCCCCACCAACTTCAATATTGGGTAGAGCAACCGACGATCAAAGTAAATCAACCTTAGGAGGAAGTTCACAACCAAGGTTATAGGCAATGGTTATGCTCGAACCTCATTCTTAGGCAAGCCACGCAATCCATCAAAGATAGCCTGGATACGGAACTCTCAAATAGGAAAATTCGCCAATCAGATAAGAAAGACATCATCAGATGGGGTTATGAAATGAGAGGTGCCTTCACTTCTCGGGAAACATATCATATAATACTAAGGGACCATACTGTCAAGGATAGCCTCTGGCACAAAGTTTGGGAACCACCAATTTGGCCAAAAATCTCCACCTTTCTCTGGTTGTTGCGCCAAAATAGAATCCTTACTTGGGATAATCTAAGGAAACGGAGTTTTCACAGACCTTCCATCTGCCCAAATTGTAAACAAGCAGAAGAAACTAAGGAACATCTCCTAAACTCATATCTGTTAGAAACTCGACTTTGGGAGAAGGCTAGCTTCAGATATTAAAGAGATGGACGAAATAAGGATAATTTAACGAGCACTATTTGTTCTTGGGCACCTCACCCTTATAAAATAAAAATCTTAAATGCCTTATGGAAGCTAATACCAGGTTTCCTCATGTGGACAATCTGGAAAGAGAGAAATAGCCACATCTTCAAAGACCATTCCTCTCCCATAGAAGTTCTATGGATCAATATATGTCAAAACATACGAGAAACCTTGATGCTCCAAACGTGGCTTGATGATGATTTCCCATCCACACCACAGGAACAAAATATATGGTTGAACTGGAACCTTCAATGGAACCATGAGCAGGTACACCTAAGGAAAATACCTCCCTCTGGAGATACACCTGACAAATGGACTGCACCCCCACCACACATGGTACTGCTCAAATTTGATGGAGAATCAAAGGGAAATCCAGGTAAAGTAGGATTTGGGGGAATATTTAGAAATCACAAGGGCAATGTTCTCCAAACATTCATGGGGTCAATAGGTTGGGATACGAACAACTCAGCCGAATTAGAAGGAATTTGGCAAGGACTTCTCTTGGCTCAGAACAATATATTCTTCCCACTCATAATTGAAGGGGACTCTTAGATCTTAATTAACATGATCAACCAAATCTTATAGGTAACTCCAACACATAAAGTGGGTAGCAGCTGGACATTGGCGTAAAGGCTGGAACAGATTGAACAGTGGCTACTCATTCATAGAGCAGTTACCATTAGGCACACTCGTCGGAATGGTAACAAAGTAGCAGACCTCATAGCAAACATTAGCATTGAAAGTGGTAAGACTCTTCATGTAGGAGCTCTTACCACTATAGCCAATACTCATCAATTACAGGATTTCAATGATTTAGTGCAAAAGGAAAGGAAAAATGCAGAGGAAACGCACTCGGATGTGAGTCTCAACAATGGCATTTAAATGACAAGACGGATCGTCGGTGGGTTGGGAAGCCATCTGGCTAAGTGCTTCGTCAAGAGAGCTCACCGCAGATGGATTAAAAACACCTTTCAGGTGACATTTATTGACTCTGAACGTTGTGATGAGCTCACCTCCTTCAACACCATGGCCCCTGCAAACCGTTTTGTTACTCCTCCCCTTCTCCATGGCATTTGTCCTCCGCAAGCGACTAAACCGTGTTTCTGAACTGCTACAGGCAGTCACTGCCTAATTTTCCCCTGTCAGGATTTTGTTAATGGTTTTCATTTTTCGCATTCCTGTCATTGTCTTCTTGATTGTGGTTCGCCCACCCCTTCTCCCGCTCATCGTCGCCTTCATTCCAATTCTTTCGCTATCAATTCAGCCATGGCTCGCCTCGGGCACCGTATGCGCTCAAGGAAGAGTCTGCGATGCAAGCTACTTTGTCCAGTCGTGGGAACAAGCAGAATAGGGAAGAGACAGGTAGTCATGGGATCAGCAACAATTAGCAAGGTGAAAGCAGTAAGGCTCTGCATTACAAAGATAAAGTTGGGGACGTTGGTAAGCGACAGATGGATGCTGAAGGCACTGTAGATTCTCCAACTGTTCAAGGTCACGGTGCTTCTGAAGAGGATGACGATTGGTATCAGTTTACCTACCAGATTGTGGAAGAGCTAGCTCTAGAGGAACCACCAGCCTAACACATGGCCTCATGCAAAGGTCTCCGGCTCCCAGGTGGATTCGTCTCACTTTTTGTGGTTTTTGGTCTCTTGCAAAGGTGCCCGGCTTCCAGGCGGATATGTTTCTATGATTCATTGTTTTGTGGTCTAGATGTGTTCTGTATTCACGCCAAGTGTCTTGAATTCTCTAGTTGACTCTCTGCTAGGTGGAAATGGCATATTGTTACTTGTTTATGTCCCTATCTTTTTGGTTCAGGATTGCATTCCTCTTTGTTCATTTTGGAAAACCAAGGTCTACATTGAAATAGTTATTCTAGTTCAATGGCTGGTTTCCCCCATAACAGGGGCAGTCTTAAAATCTTCTTGGACTGGTTTCCCCTCTGTTGGGGCAATCCAATACCAACAGTTGCATTTTGTGATGATGACTAATGCTTAACATCTCTGAGATCAGGTTTCTCTGTAACTCTTTTTGTATTATATTAATAGATCAGTACTACTTAGAGAAAAAAAACCTATGTTTAATACAATTAACAATTAAGACACAAACATATCAATTTAATATGATATTATCTAATTACAGCTGAAAAATTGATTGTGACAGTGCGCCCTAAGTCGGCCAGCTTATAGACAGCTATTATCTTGCACCTATACCGAGGTTTTTATTTTACTTACCATTCATGTTATCTTATATAAAGACAACGATTTGTTGGGCTCTTTGTTTTGTGGGGGTAGTCGACTAAGAAGAACGTGACAAGTTTTACTGATAAGATTTCTCAGACATCAATTCCTCTTCTGTCCCTTTCATATATGCTGATATGATTAGAGACAACTTGTCTATTGTTAATTTGGCACTACTACACGGAGGGGGACTTTAAGACAATTTTTTAAGAGAAAAGAAATATTTTGTCTTCAAAATTTCAATATGAGGCGATAGTAAAAAAATAAGGTAAAGGATTAGGGGTCTGTCTACTGGCATTCACTACGTGGTTGGTTTGCCATGGTTGTGAAGTGATATTCAAAAAAGGGAAAGCATTCATGAGAAACATAGCCACAGGGCAGGTGAAGCAGATCGGGGTTTGTGTGAAGGTCGCGATGTCGATGAACTTTGGCAAAAAATACTTGGTCATTTATATCATGGTACCTCGAATATTATAAAACAAATAGCCACTCGCCTCTCTAAAGGAGCACTTAAGCAATAGGATATATGCAAAGGATGTACATTACAAAAGTACATAAAATCCACATTCCATGATCAGGACAACAAAGCACATGCAGTCCTAGAAAGGATCCACTATGATGTTTATGGACCTTTCTTGACAACCTACACTGTTAGACACAAATATTTTGTCACTTTTATTGATGACTTCTCACGGAGGTGTTGGATCTTCTTCACGTGGAATAACGATGAGACATTCTCTAAGTTTGTAGTATTCAAGACACTAGTTGAAAACAAAGCTAGCAAGAAGGTGAAGGCTCTGTTGTAGAGGCTGCAACACCCTCCAAAATTTTGGCCAGCACTTAAATTTCAGAGCCTACTATGGATATTGTGATCAATCGTTCCTTAGTCAATTATTGGTAAGTTGATGATCTCAAGCTCCCCTTTTCGATCTTAAGAATTGTTTATGCTTTTATCTTTACATAGAATGTGTCATCTTTGGGCATGGGGGTAATCGCTTGTCATGCAAAGGGAGGTTTTATTTGCTTCAAGGGGAAATATTTATGAGAATGATACATGTTTAACACTCATTTCACACACTCTTACACAAGTGTCGCCTTTATCCTCCCAAAGTCTATAATCGAAGCCGCACTTGCTGTAAGTTGCCACAAAGGTTTTTGTATTAAGTGAAGTATGTGTTATATGTTACGGATGGTCTATGTTGTATCGATAAGTTTTCAAGTGTGTGATCGTAGTGAAGTTTTATTACTATTCACATAGGTTCCACTGATCCCACACTTAGCTAAATTTCGGAGTTTCCTTAGCAACCTAGCCTCATCCAACTTTCCTGAACTACATACTTCACATATGTAACCCTCAAGCTTTTTTGTTGCTTGTTCAAACTGTGCAATGCGCAGAAATCCCAACGTCCCTTACCATTCAAAAATGTGCAATGGTTTCCTCCAGTGTCCTTCCCTCAGCCGGAACCTACTGTCTCCAAAAAATGTGCAGTTTTGTCCCTGGACTACCGAGTCTGCCTTGCATCCTGAAATTGCATAGATGTGTCCTCCCAGGGCCTCGTCCCAAGTAGAGCATTACATCCTAAAACTGTGTAAATGTGTCCTCCCAACGCCTCATCTCGCAACAGTCACTGCCCATTGAAACTACACAATTATGTCTCTCACGGGCCACGAAGAAAGATGACATGATAGACGACTCTCAAGGAGCTGAGGAGAAAAATAAGCAGACCAAGAAACCAAAGGTATGATAGAATATTAGGACCGCATGAAGACTCCATCTGATGCATAACCCTTTAGAGGCTAGGTATGGAAAACAAAGCAAGTCTTTTGAAATACACCTCTTAATGTATCTTAAAAGTTTTCTTATCATTGTCGTATCATTCCATCTTCAATGAAATTCATGGTTGCAAGAACTGAAATTCATTCCATGTGTTTGATCTACGTGTCTTGCTCCCTTTCACTTGTTTATTACATAACTTAGAAGATGAAGAGTACTACCACTGGTTTATTTAAGCTACTGAGGTTGTGACCAACATGATCTTATGACTAACCAGGCATGATGCAAGGCATCCTAAGTGGGATGAAAGATGTTTGATGATATGTATGTAGTCACTACACTCCTCTGCATTACTCCTTTGCATTAATCCTTGCTTTGTATCTTGCATGTACCCTCACTGCTTGTCAGATTTGGCTACCTGCTGCCAATAGTCTCTTAGCTCTTTCCTGACAAAGCAAGTGAAGGAATTTCCTTCAACCTAATTTCTTCAAGGCTCTTCATAGAAATTATAGAGCTAAGAGAAGGAGATGTGGAATCTCACTATCAAACTCTTGAAAATACTTTGCATGTTCGAATATATCTAAACAATTAAGCTACCACTCAACAACATTGTCAATCTTGGAAGACTTAAGAAAGATCACATCTCTAGATATTATAAACTTCTTATTCACTTCATCATAGAGATGGTATGCTTTGGAGGTATGAGTACCCAAAGAAGATACATTTGTGACTCCTTGAACTGAGTTTGCCGAATTTTAAATAAAAACTAACCGTTTATGTCAAAAAAAGAAAATGGAGAGCGGAGCACTTAGGGTTTGACGCTGCTCTGCAACTGGCAGCCCTTCACAGACTACGTCGTTCTACCATTAGCCTTCAGCCATAAGGTAGCTACAGCACAATAAGGAACAACTATCGTGCAATGGAATACTCTCAGGGGGAGGACATGATGCCTCCCCCCGCTAATACAGAAAATGACCTGCGATAGACTGAAAATGTCAGGATGGACCATCCAGAAGATACAGTAACAGAGAATGAAAATATGCCAATGAATAACAACACAAATGAAGAACCACGAGTAACGTCAAACACCTGCAAGTCGGTAGCATTTGACAGACCCAAAATCGAGCTCCCAAGTCAGCGCATCAACACTCAGATCCAGTTTATGAGGGATCATACTTTGATAGGAAAGTTCATAGGCCTTTGGCCAATGAAGAAAGCTTTGCACGGCTGTATTGCAGCCAAAAGGGCACATAACACTGCAGTTAGGGCTTAAGTGCTTCTTTACTACCATTTTCAATTGTCTGGAGGACCGAAACAGGGTATTGGATGGAGGACCATATTTCTTCAACGCAGCAGGGCTATACCTAAGAGGATGGATCGAGTGCTTTAACCCAGACAAAGAAGATCTGAGCTAGGCCCCAGTGTGGTTGCACCTTTATTCTCTCCCTCTGGAGTATTCAGACGAAGACTCTTTGCGAGACATTGGGAATGGTTTAGGCAAATTCATCAAAGTGGCAGAGGAGACAAATCTGAAGCGATACACCTCCTATGTGCGGATCTGTGTATACATGCACCTAAGCAAAGCTCTCCCGGATGTGGTAAGCCTCTACCATGATGATTATGAATGGTTACAAATAATAGATTACGAGCATGTACCATTCCTCTGTCGAAAATGCCACGCCCTGGGCCATTTATTCTGAGGATGTCCCTTCAATATGAAATCCATGACCACCCCTTCAGTGGACAAATCCAACCCGGATGGGTTCACAAAAGTTCCCAATCACAAAAGGACCCATAAAAATCCCTCTAGCTCAGTCAAAAAACCTGTCACCAGCACCTCCTTGCCTTCAACAAGCAATAGCTTTGAAATCCTGCTCCAGCCAAAGGTTCATATTTTAGATAATCAGAAACAACCTGAAGTTATTCTTAAGACTTCTGCCCATTCTACTCCATCAATCTCAAAGAAAGCCCTCACTTCTAAGCAACTCGCGGACACCAAAACGCCCTCTCCCAGTAACATACAGAAAAGGACTGCTCAAGGTATGGAGGTAGATAACACTCATATGCAGCTCACGATTGTAGATGATACAGAGGCAGAGCAGGAAATAGTACAACACATGGAAGAGGAACCGGAGAGCTTTGACATTGGAGATCTCGATATACTGGGACTTGAAAAGGCCTTCCGGAAGCAATCAAGATCAAAGTGGACCAATGGACCCATATTCAGCAACTGGAATACGTAAAAATCCTGTTCAAATGTAAGGTATGCCATGAATATGGTCATTTTGCTAATAGGTGTAGTAAACTAAAAGAAAATGAAATGAATGAAAATGTTGAAGCCAGTGAAGACACATGGGAACAAGTCAAAGAAAAGAAAGCAAACCCCAAATAGTCTGGCCCAAAACCAAATCCTCCCCCAGAAATCCAAGCTGCATCCTTCTCCTCCCCTCCCATCTTGACTTAGCCATTACCCTCTACATCAAACTCCTTCGAATATTTAGAGGAAGAAGACCCCTCATCCCCCCACTCTCCTCTTGATCCCCAAGAGCCCCATCTCCCTGAAAGCCAACGCCAAGACACTATCGAATCCTCATTGCCTCTTACTATTTCCTCTCAGCGTCTTCTTGATCCTCCCCTCAACAGAATCACCAAAAGCTCATCTAAAGATCATGAGGGTTCTATTGAACCCTCCAAGAAACCTAGCCCAGGCAGGAAATCTGCTAAGCAGCACAGGGATGAGAACGCGCAAAAGGACATAGCAATGGGAACGCAAACACCCATAGAAACTTATATCCTGGGGCAGCATGACAAAAAAGCAATCAACAAGGACCAAGGGGGGCGAGCACCTCCCCGCATACCGCATATCCAATCATGAAAATATTATCTTGGAACATCAGGGGACTTGGGCACCCCTCTAAGGTAGCAACCATAAGGGATCTTATCATTTCTGAGAAGGCAGGAATTATTATGTTACAAGAAACAAAACAAAACCACAAGGATATGAATAAAATCATTGAGCAGTAGAGACAGTATAGAGGAAGCATTAGTGAGGCAAGAGGAGCCTCAAGAGGAATAGCAACAATTTGGAATCAAGGTATATGGAACTGTATTTCGGAAACAATAAATCAACAGTAGATCAAAACAACTCTGGAAAATAAAGCAGATTAGCAAGCCATTATCATCTACAACATCTATGTGCTGAATTACTACAGAGATAAGGATAGTTGTTGGCATGATCTAAAAGATAGTCTGGACACAGAAGAGAACACTAACATTATTCTAGGAGGTGACTTTAATTTAATCCTCCATGCCAATGAGAAAAGAGGAGGCATTTTTATGCCTGATCTATATAGAATACAATTGGAAAATATCATGCAGGAGCATGATCTTATGGATGTCCCTCCAAAAAACCGTAGATACACCTAGAACAACTGCAGGATGGGTGCTGGTAACATCATGGAGTGGCTGGAAAGAATTCTCATCAATATTACACTTCTCTCTGCTTTCTCGTCAAATATGCTAACATTCTAACGTGCTCTGCCTCCGACCACTTCCCAATAACTCTAACACTGGAAAATCATAAGCCACTTGGGCCCATTCCATTCAGATACAGTTCTCTCTGGAATGATATACCAGCAGTTGCAGTAATTGTTTACAGCTCTTGGATCCAACACGTGGAAGGCTCTCCTGGTTTCATTTGGGAAACAAAACTACGGAAAACAAAATAAGCCATCAAAGAATGGGCTAAAACGAAGTATCAACAACCAGAGAATGTAAAAAAGAAATTAAGAACAATCTGGAGAGTATCCAAAGAGCAATAGAGGATAATGGCCTTTCCCAAGAGAACAAACAGTAGGAAAATGAACTCTACTTACAGCTATACCAAGTTAACAGAGAAGAGGAAACAAAATGGAGGCTCAAGTCAAGACAATTATGGTTAAAAGGGGGTGACAAGAACTCAATTTTTTTTCATAAGCAAACGACAGCCAGAAAGATAAGGAATAATGTTAGCTCCATCCTAGATGCAAAAGGTGATAGACAAAGCACTCAGGAAGCCATTCGAAGAGCTGCTACAGATCACTACGGGACTTGCTACAGATAGGCTTAGGATTTCTTTCATTTTGCTTCCATTTAGATTTAATTCTACATTCGTAGAAGTCCTCTTATCAAAGGGGGAAAATTTAGTTGTGGCTTCACTGAGCCCCAAATCAGCTTAAGGATCACTTTCTTGTGTGATCAGTAAGAGCGTTGATCTGATGTATCTTCTCTATTGGTAAGTAAAAGGCATACTTTAAGTCATTAGCGATAGAAAGAAGGTAATCGGACCTAGTTTAACCAGTCAGAACCACCATTTCAACAGAAAATGAGCTGCTTTAAGTTCCCGGCTAGGTGGTCTCCCTTATAATGTTGAGGCAGAGAATTTTGAGCCTTCAACAGGTACACAGACACAACTCACAACTATCATGTGTACTCTCCATCTCTCAAGATGACAATGGTCACAAGAGATGTGAAGTTTGATGAGGACAAGACAATGAGGTGTTCTCCTAAGAGGGAGCTTCAATTGCAGCCTGATCAAGAGATTTTGGCTCCAAAGGAAGAACCTCAGGAAGTTGTGGAGTAGCCACAAGGAAGAGCAGAGAGTGGAGACATACAGAGAAGGAAGGAAGCAGACCAGGGAAGCTAACAAATTATTGCAGGATTCTCGAGAGAATGTGGGAGCACCCACATCATAGTGAAAGCAAAGGAGGTCATAGGATCAGTACACTGGGTACATGGCTTTGATGAGTGAGCTAGTTGAGACATAAACATCTTCATTCGAGGAAGCAATGCAATAACCAATATGGGTTAATGCTATGGTAGAGGAATATGATTCCATTGTCAGAAACAGTGTTTTGGAATTGGTCCAAAGACCAACAAACACATCAGTGGTTGGTTTGAGATGGTTTTATAAGATAAAGCATGCAGAAGACGGGAGCATAGAGAAACACAAGGCCTGATTTGTGGCCAAGGGGTTCTCTCAGGTGGAGGGAATTGACTATGAGGAGGCCTTTGCTCCAGTAGCAAGGTACTCATCCATCAAGTCAATTCTAGCACTGTTAGCACAGATGAGGTGGAAGATCCACCAAATTGATGTGAAGATAACATTCCTCAATGGAGTTATTGAGGAGGAGGTGTATATTGAGCAATCGAAGGGGTTTGAGACCTTCAACAAAAATTCGCATGTGTGCAGACTCAAGCGAGCATTATATGGACTCAAACAAGCACCCCATGCTTGGTATACTAGGATCAATAACTATCTCACTAGTTTGGGCTTCACCAAAACTGAAGCAGATGCAAACCTTTATCACATTGTGGTAGAAGGTAAATTATTGATTATTGTGCTATATGTCAATGAATTGATCCTTACTGGTGATGAGAAGCTCATGAAATCTTGAAAGGAGGACCTTGCAAGAGAGTTCGAGATGAAGGACATGGGGCTCATGCAGTACTTCCTTGGGTTGGAAGTATGGAAAGGAGATGGGGAACTGTTTGTCTCTCAGGGCAAGTTGCTTTTCCTTAGATAAATCTTTGTGTATGTGTGTTGAATCTTGATGCGTGTTGATGATATGAGTTCTCGATCGTGAATTTACTTCTGGAGACCAGTAGAGTAGCTTCTAGTCTTGTGATTTAGAAAATTTCATGAGCACTTAGAATTTGCACATTAATTTCTACAATCCCCACTTTTAAAAATAGGTACAATAAAGATTTGAGTCTAGGGTTTAGGGAAGTCTTGTTTGATTGTTAAATAAAAAGGACATGCAAAGCAATTTTTAAGATTTTTGTTTGGTAGCTTTTGATGTTCTTAAATTTTCCCTTTACAAGTTTTTTAACCTCAAACTGTATGTTTTCTAAAGAAAAAAAACTTATTTATTTATAGAAAAGGTTTGAATATTCCTCAGATTAAGGGAAGTGAGAATTGACTTCTTTAGCAATGGGGGCCAAAATAGATTTAAGGTACCAATCCATATAGACACAGTGTTAGAATTCAGGAGATTTACATATGCTCCTCCTTCTATGTCATTCTTGAACATGATTAGATAGGCCAGTGGAAAAAGTTTGATGAAAAGAAGTGAAAATCTTGGTACTAGTGTCATAATAGAAAGGTAACTTGAAATAGGCTATAAAATCTTTGGCAAGATTCACAAAAGTGGAATGAGTGGATCTGGTTTGATCGACATACCACTTAGCAGTAGCTTCAGTAAGAGTGCAGTAGAAAAGGCAAAGACAAATGGAGTCTTATATGATAGAATTGGATGAAAACCACATATGGAATGAGTGAACATGATTTGTGGGATCTTCTCTAGGATTACCTTCAAAATTGGGGATGTAGGAAGGAATCTTGGTAGGCATAACTGGCCAATTTGGGTCATGAAGAAGGGGGTTGTTGATGAGCTGGCTGAATTAGGTAGACTCAAACTAGCCATAAAAGGAGGCAATTGAGTAGGAGTGCCCATATTAGTGAAGGTTACGCTCATGGGGTTACCCTAGTTAGTACTTCGGTTACCACCTTTGTTTCCCACACCCGCATTGGTGCTTGACATGGTGATGGTACAACATTGAGAAGATGCGGAATGAAAGGAAGAATTGGAAGAATCAGTAGAACTAGAGTCAAAATGAGGACTCAATGGAGGACTCAGAAGATGTACTTTAACTTGACGAGGAGGAGTAATATGTCCTAATAGAAACCGAGGGTGAAGGCCTCAAATTCTCTGTGACAAATGCCTAGGGGGCACAATGATGTCAAGAAAATGATGACCTTAAGGACTAAACAGTGATGATAGGAGAAAAAGAGAAAAAAATAGCAAGCAAACACCTAGTGCAGTGGTGCCAAGTGTAAACCAACTATATTAATGATGCTATTGTAGTACAAGCAAGAACGTCCTATCAAAGAAAAACACCTCTAGCCTATAGGTGGTCTAAATCATCAAACAATCCTAAATTTATTATTTCAGATGGCCTTCCAAAGACCTTCTTACTTGATGGATTATGATACCCACAAGCATAGCTGTCTAGAGAAAGGTAAGGTAGAGAACCAACTGGTTCACACAACTAGTCCTATAGGGATTTTTCATAAGATTGGTCACTATGGGTACCTTCATCCCATAGAGGTGGTCGAGTATTGAGCTTCTTGGTGATTATCCATCGCATGGGATTCCCTGCCAAGGGTTGGGTGTCCCTGAGGAGAACCGTTCACACAATGACCTAGCCTAACCCCCTTTGAATTGGTTTTTTGATGCACTTCGACTTTGGACCATGGGAATGTGAAGGATTTTAAGCTCCCTAATATGTCAAATTATATTTCTCAATGTAAGTGATCGATGGGTGTTATAGAAGCCTATCCCACTGATCCTACACCTAAACTACATAAATTCTTTGGCCCTAGTGCCCAAGTGGGCTTAATATATGTATGTTAAATTATTAAGGTGTGGCGTTTCAATTCTTGTCTTGGCGGTGTTAACCAATCTCATTCTCGTTTAGCACCTGAGTGTGTGAAAATGATGTGTCAAGTGGATGAGTTAATTAAGAATGTTTTATGTTGCCATGTGTTGTTAAAAATAAAGTGTTGAAAGACATAAATAATGATGAAAAGGACAGGAAAGTAAACATCCAATCAAGTACACAAAACCCCACCCAAAAACGCTCTCAAGAAGCTAAGGAAGAGAAGTAAAATAAGCTACTCAAAGACACATAAAATGCCTAAAAGACCTAATGTTAAAGGTATTGAGATCTAGAGGAACTAATCTATTGTAAATGGTGTAGACACACAAAACAAATCAAAGGTGACAAATGTTGCAAAGGATAGGTATGAAGCTCCAAAACCTAGGATGTTGAAGGGGATCTTAAGGGGGAAAGGAAAAACCCAAACTCTAAAGGGATAAAAGGTGAAATAAACCTATCCACAATTCATGTAAAGTAATGGATTAGACTCTAAAAATTAGTGGTTGAAAATGATGAAACCATAGACTCCACATGTATCCAATATATTCCTAAAATGGTGGAGATGTACTCCCCTAGGGGGATTTTTCCTTCCTCAAAGAGAAAAACTAAGGGAATCTAGGCCTACGGGATACTGAAATAGAGATAAGAAACCTTCCCAGTACACACATAACACTCTAACCAAGCCTGAAAAAATTCTGAAAATTTTTTGGAAAAAATCCAAAAGGCATGTACTAACTTGGAAATAATGGAAAACACAGATAATGGGCCAAAAAATGTGCTCTGAATTGTAGATATCAGGCTGAAAAGTGTGTTTTTCTCTTGGGACTCTCAGTCAATAGATCTTGCACATATTTTGTTGTCTTCTACTCAGATGGTACCTATGACATACGGAAAGAACCAGAAAATCATCAAAATCTGAAAATTTGACAAAAAAAGAAAGAAAACTATAACTAGAAATTGAGAGGCTATAAATAGTTGTAGAAAACCTTGAAATTTACTCAAACTTCAGTCATGCAGGAACTAAATTATTAGACCAATAGAGTTTCCATTTGTTAGTATGAAATTTCTTGGAAGGTGTACCAGAAACATATCACTTAAGCCACCGGTGACAAGTGACCCTAAAAAACATTTTTGGTTTCTTATGCTTCATATCAACAATAATAAAATGAGAGAAACCTGAAATAGTAGTAATTCAAAAATATTTCTACTAGCTAAATCTTCAATAGGTTGTCCATTGGTATATTAGATCATGCACTACCTATGTCATTGTAAACCAACCATCAAGAAGTAGGGGTTGTACACTCCTCTAAATAGCCTAGGAAAGCCTTAGGATTTAGTCACTATGGATTAAATGTTATATTTTCCCTCCACCAAGCATGGTAATCTTTGTGTGTTTTTGGACATCAGTCGATTCTCTAAGATGGCCATTTTGGCACCATGCAAGAAGAGTATCAAAGTTGAAGCCTTTTTTGGGCCTTATACCACCATTTTTCAACCTTGTGACACCCAAAAACCTTTATGACTACTATTTTTTTCATTTAAATTATTAAAAAAGATTCATATTAATATCGAGCATCTGTATTAGTTGTTGTTGATGACCAATATGGGATTAGAAGACATATCTTTGGCACTTTTTATGCACCAATTCTTTATATACCTTTGAGGTAAGTGATTTAAACTTATATATTAGTATATTTTAGGTCTATGTGGTGTGATTTTGCAAATAAAGAGCTCAGACTTTCCATAATGATCTTTGAAACTATTGGCATTTTGAATCCAAAAGAGCCTCCATCTTCGGGACAATGGTTCAAAGAAAGAGGAGGCGAGTAAAATGTATAAGTATAAAAAGTAGTAGAGGAAATGGTTGGTAGATTTGTATATAGTGATAGGTTTCTCACTTGCATAGTGCATTATTAACCTGAAATCATGTCAACATCGTGCCATAGGGTTGATCCCTTCAAGTTGCATAATTTCCTTGTCTTATTTGTTGTGAGATATAATTTGTTTTGTAGTGCCAATCCTTAATGGGTTACTTTAGTTAGAACTATTTTTTACTTATCTTTCAGCCCATCAATATCTATCGAATCATTCTTGATATGTTACATTATTATCTTCTTATTGATTTCATCCCATGTCACTTGTAATTTCCAATTAACGAACTCCTTCAAGAAGTAAATTATACTCTTGTTATGATGATAATTATGATTAACATCCATTAAGATCATAATTTATCTACGTGACCTTAAAAAGAAAAGGGATAACCTAGATTATTTTAGAATATTATTTCTTGTTCAAAATGCATTAGGAAAAGCATTCCAAGATTACCATAGTTTTGATGAATTAGGAGCTTAGAAGGTTAGTGTTGTAACAAATATTTTGAAATAGAGTTCTAATTTAGGTGTAGTCATGGCACTCTAGGAAAAAGTTCCTTTCATATTCAACCCTCTTAGTGTCAGAGAGATGATAAATTCTACCATCACACTATATTTTGAGAAAGTGACTTTCATCTTCAACCTTCTTAGTGTCACAAAGATGATAAATTCTAGCATCACAAGTGCCTTTCATCTTCAAACCTCTTAGTGTCACATAGATGATAAATAATAGCATCACACTATATTTTTAGAAAGTTACTTTCATCTTCAACCCTCTTAGTGTGACAAATATAATAAATTCTAGCATCACAATATATTTTGGGAATAGTTCAATGCCCAACTTCATTGTGGAGCTTATAAAAGTTCATAAATGTTTTATAAATGTTGATTTTATTGTTTGTACTAGTTAGAATTGAGAATTAACTACCTTCTTAAATATTCTCTTAACTTTTATTTTCCAACTCTTTATTGCACCATAAAAATTTAAAATTAAAATATAACAATATTTTTAATGTCATCTATATAATATCATATTTCTATATTCTCCAATTATTTAACACAATATCCACTTAATTTGGTAGAAATCAACTTTACAAACACTATACTTTTGTAACAAACCTTGACATCACTCTCCAACATCTGAGTTTTTTTTTTTTCTTTGGTCTAACTAATAATAATGCATCGACTAATGTACTAAAAATCAATATTTCTACTCCATATGTGTCCCTTTTTTTTCAACATACCATTATAAATCATATTTGTATTATTTTCATGAAACTCAACTCACCTACTTAATCCATATATTACATACCTCAATATTATTATAATTATTTTCACCAACTTTACTCGTGATTTAATCTACTAGTTGTATACTTGGCCATTTAATGCCCTATGACAAGGTCCGCACACCATTGTACACATGGAGGGCGATGAACTTAATTTGCTTATGGTTTCATGTGAGGTGGCAACGTACTTGCTCCCTCTTGCACTCCCTATACTTGGTAGTTGTGCAATCGATAACACATACCCAATAATCGACCTACTCATCACCCAATCCCATGTGAGGAGGTATGTGATGGCACGGATCTTCATGGTTACGGTTTCGAGGGTAAATCAATGGTTGTGTATCCTTGGCTCCATACCAACAACTCTAATGTATTAGGGTTAACCCTATCCTATTCCTGACCTCCTAAGTTCTCTTTTCTGCCCATTTTCTGTGCCCTCTTCCAATTTCGACAGAGCTATTGTTCCTTCACATTTCCAAATGCACATTCATAAACTTGTTCCTTTCTAGGGTCTGACTTGAGGTTAATTTCACCATTTCGAAATTGTTTTCCTACTCCATTGCTCGGGTATAGCCCTGGTTCACCGTGGTGTTTGACAGTCACGGGTTCATTACCATTTCCCATCACTTACGTGAGAAATCTGAGTGACGACATAGGGACAATGAAGGGTTGGTTTTCGGCTATGCGTTCACTTGACCTGGTTTCAGGTAATTTTTTCGAAATTATCTTTTTTACTCAATTTTCCCCTGAAATCTTGTATCTTTCACTCTCAGGATTAAATTTCGGTTCATTTTATTTCTTGTACAGGTGTTGTAGTGACCCAGGGCATCATTTTTCCCAACAACTCCACTACGCTTAAGATTTCCGCTTCCAACACCCAGGTTGGTTTATTGGCTAAGCTTATCCTGGTTTAAGATTTTTTTAGTCTATTTCCCTTATTTTCTTTGAATCTAACTAGTGAATTCTTTCCTTGAATCCAGGTGGGTCGTCAGCAACAGACCTCAGCAAGTTTATCCATGTAAGGGTTTTGGGATTTATTATTTGCATGCCATAGTCTAGTTTGCTAGAAATTTCTTACTTGAATGAGTCCACAGTTAATTCATACGTGTTTGTTTGGTCCTCACAGGTATGCTTTATACTGGAGTTTGGACCGGAAGATATATGTCGCAACTGGCTTGCTCTGCACTAATTGTCACTTGTATGCTTCCAGGTTGGTTCCTTACTGGTTTCAACCTCCTCCACTCCATGGAGTTTGATTCTTGACATTACAATTTCTCCATTATTGTTCTGATAAGTTTTTCCCTATATGGAAGGCCTTACAATATGGTGGTCATGAGGATTGTTATCAATATGACTGTATAAATTTTCTAAGGAATACCTCAGGGTACCCTCCAATGTTTGATTCGAATACTTATCTTTTCTATTTAGTATAAGTTGGACTTCGTTTGGGGGTATCAACCTAAGCAAGATGAGATATTTGTTATGTTCATGCTTATTTAACTGTGCACATAGTTTATAAGACTCTATTTGGACATCTCATAGAGTTTTGTGTTTTGTAAAGCCAAGTTGTAGGCTCACGATTTAGCGGCCATATGTTAACGAATAAATTCTTAAGTTATCCCCTATTTTGGGTCTCTTGGTATTCATATTTATTGCAGAGCTCTGTTCTTAAAATGTTTTATGGTTCTATTATTGAAACCCTGAATGGTTATCTTGATGTATCTAGTTCTATACATGAGTGTTTATCGAAGTGTATATGTATACATACATTTTTAGTTAATCATATTGACACTTTGTCGTACTACTCAAGCGGATTTTTTTGGTTTAGTATTTTTCATTTATACCTATTTTGTATACCCTTTATGGAGCAGTTCTTGTAGACCTCCTTAATGATTGACCTTCATTTAATATTTGAAGTCTGATAAAATGTTTGCTTCAGCATAGTATATATGATGTTATCCTAGAAATCAGTTTTCATTCATTAAATTTTCTATAGTTAATCTAGGTGGTCTGAAGGCATGGAAAGTATTAGCACAACGTAAATGCACAGTTCCAGCTTCTGTCTTCTTGCAAGATTGTATGTCATACATCTATTGATTTACTTAAATTTACTGTAAAATTTCCACTGTCTGCATGCATTTAACTATATAAATTAAATTCGTGAAGGCAAAGTCTTCACCTTTGTTAATTTCGAACTGGTATGCCAATTTGTTAATTTACCCTCTTAACTCAAAAAAAATTGTACCATATTACTTCACTAGATTAAAATATCCAAATGAATTGCATAAGCCTTGTCATGCATTTGATTTAAGACATGCACAATGAAATACACCTACTTTTTTTCATGCACCGGATTGTGAGTGTTCAATGGAAATACGTAGATGCTTCATCAATTTAGTTCTAAACGTGCAAGTATAACTACATGCACTACCTAATGCACATAATTAAAAAGCATTCAATATAATGCATAATTTTTTTGTTCCTCGGTTTCGATTAATATGATATGCATTGAATCTCTCATGCAAATCACCACAACGTGCATGCATTAATTTAAGATATTTCCCACAACATACATGCATTAATTTAATATATTACCTCTGTGTGCAAGGTTTCTGTCCCATAAATCTCAACCTGCTGCGACATGTATATTATTTGTCCCTTAATTTCACTGTCAAAGCAGGATTTTGAGAACCTGGCACCCTTTAAGAAGAATTTCTATGAGGAGGTAGAGGACATCACCTCTATGACTGAAGACGAGGTCAGGGAATATCACAACAGATGTGAAATTACAGTAGATGGCTGGGACGTTCCCAAGCTCATCAAAATTTTTCGTGACGCAGGTTTTCCAGGTATTATTAATATTTGTCTCTTCATCATAGTTCATTTTCCATCCATTCCCCCACCACCAAAAAAGGAATGCTTGGGTGAAATACTAACATCCATTCCCCAAAGAAATGATTTTATGTCTAACAATTTTTAAGAATTCCCCAAAGATTTTATCTAACAACAAAGATTTTGTCTAACAACTTTTTAAGACATAATAGAGATAGGGTTTAGAGTTTTGAGGAATTTGTGACTTCTGTAATTATACACATTCTCTCCCTTATCTCTTTTATCTTTTTTACTTGACATTATAACATTACATTCTCTTATATCTAACTTTTTTTAATTTAAATTTTTAAATATTACCACTCATTGTTTTAGGATATTTGAGAGTGGTTCGAACCTCATTGGACTTTAAGATATTTGACAGTGGTTTCAATCTCATTGGACTTGAAGAAAGTAGAATTTCATATCAATTTAGTGCCCTTAACAATTTTCAAGATTGTGGGTTTTCAGTATTGGGTGTTTTCATTGGATTTCTCAATGATGAATTTGCATGAGATCTATTGTTATTGTTAGGGTTTTATCATTATTATTATTATTTTTTTATATTTTTAGAAATGAGACCCTATGCTAGGAACTTCTATGTCCCAGTCCCCTCAAATTTCCTTGAGAATGGTTCGACATGCCCCTCCATATGTGTCTCTCTGCTCCTGCACTCCCATACTAAAAACTTGGTGGAAAATTGGTTACCAACACATTTCCTTGGGGCTATGCTATTGAAACTATGGAAGGTTGCCTCCCGTAACTTTAATCTAGCAATACATTTAGCCTCTAATTTTAGAGGTTTTGCAAGAACTTAGTATTTTTGGGACCTGGACTCCTTGAAGTGATTTTGATTATAAGCTTCATCCGCACTTCATCCCTGAATTTTTCAGTTGTGACTTAGTCTTGGCTTCTATTGTGCACCTTTTTCTTTGTGATGGGATTAAATTGTTCAAACTTCCTTGCACGTGGATTTTTTGTGTGTGAAGTTTTCCTGTTTGACTATTTCTGAGATTAATTTTTTACATCACAGCATCCAACTACTCTCTTTCTCTCCTGTCCAAGAGGAGAAAGTTTCAACCATCCTTGTTAGCTAAGCGTTTGTGCCGGAAGGTTAAATTATTCTTCTACTTTGCTCCAGTTTCCTCTCTAAATAATAGGCAATGATAGGATGGTAATCTAGATTAATTCTACCATGAATTCTAAGTAGGGATTTTCCTCAACACAAGTGTAAAGTTAGAGGACGTGTAACATTCCTTGGCTATGTGTTTGTCTTTGCTAAATTTAAATTGTAGCACATCACTACTTTCGTTCTAATTCCCACGTTCCTGAATTGCTATGAGAGATTGTTATTAAAGGTTGACATGATAAAAAGGGTAGTTGTAGTGCTTCTATGCTTTGACCTTGTATTATCCGGCAAGACTCTATTGCCCATCCCTTAGAAGGGACTGTTTTGCAAAATCTGTAGATACTCTATTCTATGATATTAATGTGCCAATTTCCTATTATTTGTAATATTTTTTTAAGATCCTTTCTCACTATGATTGTTTTCATATTTCAAAGCTTTTTAAGGATGTATTTATGATATGAACCAAGGGAATATAAGGGGTTAAATGTATATGATATGATTCCAAAGGGTAGTATTTATGGGGTTAAATGCCTATGTTATGTGTAAATAATTACGTAATATGGTTGGCTTAATAAGTAATGGGCCATATGTGCACTGTTTAAATAGGTATATAAAGAAATCATATAATCATTATTGAAGGCATGTGATTTGAATGTATAAATGTATTTGGTATTTGGAGGAGTTTCTCTTATTGTTATCTTAGTTAAAAGTACCCCTCACATGTTAACATGTGTGTATTGATGATTGATGATTCCTTGAATGCTATGTTGAATTTTACATGAATGCAGGATAATTTAGAAATTTGTCTTTTGGCCTTTTTGAATTGGACTTGGTTGCCTTATATTTTATGATTTCTATCCAACCTAAAAATTTGAAATGTGTAAAATAGGATCGTTGAGCAACAGTCAAAGGTCAGGCCTTTCTATATCTATTTTGGGTGTCAGATTTTACTGATTATCAAAATTGTGGTTTTAAGACATTTCTTGAATGTAAGAAAAATTATTCTAATTTTGAATTGCAGGTATTTTTTTTTGTCAGAGTATGTTCTTGAAGAGCTTGTAAAGGTAGGATTTATGGAGCCAACACCTATTCAAGCTCAAGGATGGCATATGGCTTTGAAAGGGCGGGATTTAATTGGTATTGCTGAGACAGGCTCTGGGAAGACACTGACATATCTTTTACCTACTATTGTTCATGTTAATGCTCAACCTTATTTAGGTTTGTTGTTGTGTCCTTTAGATTTAAGATGTCTAGAGCCTTATCTCCTCCTTGGCCCTTTTACTGTGATGTAATTTTTTTTTAAAGTATGATCTCTTGATGGGAGGGAAATGTCTTTTTCCTCCATACCTACCATACATGGCTACATATTAAATGTTGTCACATGTTGTCATATATCAGCTCTAGGAGATGGGCCTATTATCTTGGTGTTAGCACCTACACGTGAGCTTGCTATCCAGATCTAGCAAGAGGCAGCTAAATTTGGGGCATCGTCAAAAATCAAGAATACGTGTATATATGGAGGTGCTCCCAAAGGTCCACAAGTACGAGATCTTTTGAAAGGTAGGTTACTTTGTAGCATCACTCTAAGCCTTTTATGTATTCGTAGATCTCGATCGTTTATGTTTTATTGTTTCATTGCCTTCACTATTTATATGTTCTCAAACCTTTGGATGTCACTCTGAATTGCTAATTTTATTCTTCCCTTGTTTGGATTTAGGGGTTGAGATTGTCATTGCAACTCCGGGTTGGTTAATCGATATGTTGGAGTCACAAAATACAAACTTGTGAAGAGTGACATATATTGTGTTAGAAGAAGCTGATCATATGCTAGACATGGGTTTTGAACCACAGATAAAAAAAATTGTTTCTCAAGTATGTATCGTTGCCATTTAATATATACTATAGGCTTAGTTACACAGGATAAATTGCACACTCGTAAACTTTTCAATATGACCTGTTTTGTGGCTTTAATATTGATTTCCATTACTTATTGACTCAGATATCAAAGTTGTTTTCATTAGTAGTTAAGAATGCATTATAAAAGACCATAAAAAGCTGATTTTTTTTTTTGGATTATATTTTGTTTCTTTCGTTGTTATTATTATTATTTTTTTTTCTCTGGTGTTCTCAATTTTGTCCTTTCCCTACTAAGGAAGAAGGTTGGTATTGAAACCTGAATTGTGTTGAATATTTATTTTGGGAGTAGCAATGTCTCATTTTGATTTTGATTATTCACAGTAGAATTCATTAATACAAGTAGTGTCTAGAAATGTAAGTTCACGTCCATGGTTTCGAGACAATTGTAACTTTGAACAACACACACACGCACATGTATGTATGGAATTTATATCGATGCCTTAATGAAAAAGACCTTGTTGGTGATGGTAGTGAATTATTAGTTACTTAGAACATTTCCCTGGGGTATGGACCAACTTTTGCGGATCTTTCTGTAATCCATGTTTATTTGCTGGAAAATGTTTAATTAACCTATCTTCCTACACTATTTCTCCCCTTTGACATCAGAGCTATTTGGTGTCTGTTGTAACCAATTTTGAATCTTCCCTGGTATGCAGATTCGGCCAGATCGGCAGACATTATACTGGAGTGCAACTTGGCCAAAGGAAGTCGAGCTTCTTGCTAGGCAATCTCTGCATAATCCATACAAGGTGGTTTCTTTTCTACAAGTCTGCATGTAATAAAACCGAGCTCTGCTTTCCTTGGATGGCAAGTGATGGTCTCTGTTATGTTTGCAACTTTATTATTACTAGAGTCTATTGAAGGTTTTCCAATTTCTGCTAAAGCTGTATGAATTTTTATGTCTTTCTAGGTAATAATTGGCTCACAAGAACTCAAGGCAAACCATGCTATTGAGCAAATTGTGGAGATGGTTTCTGAACATGAGAAGTATACAAGGTGCAGTTTATCCTTCATAGGTGTAGTTTATAGTATATACTGACTATTGTTTTGCTTTTTAGCTATGCAAATGCACCCATGAATTAAGATATTTCTCTTTCAGGTTAATTCATCTCTTAGAGGAGATCATGGATGGTTGTTGCTTGCTTATATTTTTGGAAGCTAAAAAAGGCTGTGACCAAGTTACTAGGAAACTTCGTATGGATGGATGGCCAGCACTATCAATTCATGGAGATAAAAGCCAAGCTGAGAGAGACTGGGTCTTATCAGAATTTAAGGCTGGAAAGAGCCCTATTATGACTGCTACCAGTGTTGCTGCACGAGGCTTGGGTATGTAGAAATTTATGTATTAAAGAATCAAAAGTTCACTTTTTGTACACCAGAATGTTTACAAGGTTGTTTTTTATTAACTATTCACAGTTCATCTCTTTATTTTTTAGAATAGAGGAGGTTGATTATAGGATCAGCTATGTAGATTCCGAACTTCTTGCCTTTAGCTCCAGGAGCTGAATTGACATGTTATTGGGGATTAGAACTGAAATTATTTGATATTTTCAGTGGGCTGATCGTTACAAGTTGGGTGGAGGGGTGTAGAAATAATGCATTGATTGAAATTTAGGGGGTTGATTTTTTCAAGTTGGGGATTCTGGGCTACTAGTGGTTATTCTAAAGCATGGATTGTAGCTTGGCGGTAGTTGAATACAACTCCTATGTTTGAAGGCAGGGAACCTCATTGCCGCCACCATTGCTCTGGTCCAAATTTATGGAGCTGGCTTTCTAGTGCAACCTGATTGGCTTTTGCAGCATGTGACCTTTCTCCCGTATGTGGCAGATTTTGCTGTAGAGTACTCTCAGATGGCAAGCCTTTCTTGGACTGTGTAATAGGAATTGCATTATTGAAGCATGGTTTCTTATTTCATGGTTAATGTTCTATGCTTTTGTCTTGCATATGGACATTTCATTAGGGCCATACCTATATCACCCATTTGGATCTACTTGGGAAACATAGAAAGCCAATACTGTTAAATCAGGCCTGTAGTTTGAGAGTTCATTTATGCATCAGGTATATTCTTATGTTGGGTGCAGGGATAAATATACTACATCTATTGCCAAATATAACATTTTTCTTCTTAGTAATAGAGGAGAGATGACCTATTTTTCATCTGGTGATCGTTATTGGTGCTTATTTTACTTACAAGATAGAGATGCTTGTAGTCCTCTCTTATTCTATATATGCATGTATCAGCCATTCACATTGATTATTTTTGGGCATCAATTATATCCATGTAATTCTTTTCTTCCTCCTGGCATAATGTTTTGGGTATGAATTGTGTTGGCATTATGGCACATGGTTGGAGCTATGGCACAGGTGTTGTCCTTGATGGCAACTCTCTTTGGTAACATATCTCAGTTCAGGCTTTTAGAATGAAGGAAAAGACATATACGCAGGTTCATCTAGGCGAAGTCGCGTATACACACGGGTTAGACGTTTCAAAGGCGCGTGTGCGTATACACACACTTTCATGCAAGGAAAAGCGCGTATATGTTGGAGAACTTACCTTTGGTCCATGGTAGTTAGTCCTTGGTACTTGAACCTATGATTTTGGACCATGGTACCTTGTCAGACATGTTGATCCCAAGTATTGGGTCCGTGGTATTGGTTTATTATGGTTTTGGACCATGGTATTGTGGAAGGCCTAAAACTATAAAAGAGGAAGGAGATCATGTGGCAAGGGTGATCTGAATGATTTTTGAATATCTGATAAAGTGCTAGATCTGGAATACTGGTAATTGGGTTATGGTGCAGATCTGGATCTGAATGAAGGAGAAACCTTAGTGCAAAGAGAAGGATAAGTTCTATTGACGGGTCATAATCTCTAGGTTTGAACGATAATATCTTTGAATGATTTTGATCTATTATATATGGCACATGTGTGATCTATAAATCTAATAATCTGGGTTAATCAGTGTCTGAATATTTGAAAAAGTGAATTATCTTTTGTAGATCTGTACGCAGGTTCAGTTCAACTAAGGCGCGTATATACGTAGGTTTAGTGAAGGAAAACAATGTATACGCAGGTTGTTCCATACGCATAAGCGTATGCACGCAGGTTTCAGGCTGTTAAAGTAGCGTATGTTTTTTGAGTTGTGACCTTGTTGCTTATGTTTATTGCTGCAGTGTTCTAGGTTCATATTTGGTGTGTGGTTACTGTTACTGTGATCTGGATACAGTCATCAGAGAAGTTTTTATTTTGATTCAGTTTTGATTGGTGAAAAAATGATTGGGTGATGCAGAAATTCTTGATGCTTGATTGATGTTACTTGTAGATCCAGTCTGAAAATTTTATGAAACGTGGTCCCTGAAAGAAAGTGAAGGTTGTAGCCTTCTGTAGGCCAGCACCTACGTACTAGTATCTTGGCTAGTGCAAGAGCAAAGGAGGTTGTAGCTCCCTTCCAGGAGAAGCTGGATAACGATAGAGGGTTGTAGCTCTCTGCAGGTTGCAGCCTGCGTACTGGTAAAGGACTGCACCAGTACAATTGTAAAAAGAAGTTTCTAATTAAAGAGAAGAAAGAGACGAATTGCAGCAGGTGGTTTTCACCCACATTGGGTTTCCACCTTATATCTTGTGTTCCTATGTGCAATTGTCTTTCTGCTCTGTTTTACTGTTTCTGGTTACTGGTTATTTTCTTCTGAATCACAGATTAACAATCAACATCAGAAAGAGAAAGTAAATTAAAAGTTTGCATTATATACGCGGGTTTCCTTCTGCATAATTGCGTATATACACAGGTTTAATTAACAGAAGTAGTGTATATCATTTGATTTTGAAAAAGGAATATTTAACTTAATAATATTGATTCACCCCCCCTCTCAGTATTATTTCCAACAAACTGTAATTTACAATCTTGTACAAATAAGATCGAGTTCTTGAATTGCATTAATCAGTCATGTGTACTTGTACAAATAAGATGATATGCTTAGGCCCTCTTATTATATTTTGATTACAAGTCCAGTTTGATCTTTTGACACATTCTCTGTTCCATCAGACAATATCGATTTTATGTATTGTTTTAAAATTTCATATCATTAATCATCTCATTTTTTCCACCTATCAGGCCGTCAAATGATAGAGCATACAAAGAGGCTAGTTGAAGAAAGGTTCACAATAGTTGGTGGTTACCAATACAATGCTGAGGTAGGGTATTATTTAGCAACTAAAGGCATTTGTAACCTTTGAACTAGATCAGTAATGACAGGAAGTACACTTGTTGTATTGGTGATAGTCCAAGTTCTTGAAATCATAATGGGTGATCTGATCCTAACCAAGATTTCTACTATAAAGCTTGATATTATATTTTTATATTTGAATCTAGGTTGTATATGGAGATACAGATTCAATTATGATACAGTTTGGTGTACCAAATATAGAAGAGACCATGACGCTAGGGAGGGAAGCCTCAGATTATATTAGTGGTACATTTACAAAGGTACAGTGTCAAGAATTTTAAATATCTGTGAAGCCTCTAGAGTTGTTCATGATGTTTTTGTAGGGATGAATGTTTTAATATCACCTTTCGTTTTAAAACTAATCTTCTTTTGACATTCCACTTCCATGAGATCTTTGTAAATATGCACAGGACAAGATGATTAGTTATGCTTTTTTTGTGGCTTATCTGCATCTGTTTGGTGCATCTTTGGCATCTAATCAGTGCGTTATTTAACATATGCTTTTATTCAGCCTATTAAACTAGAATTTGAAAAAATATACTACCCATACTTGTTGA
The DNA here is from genome assembly GCA_031772625.1 of Pinus tabuliformis. NCBI lineage: Eukaryota > Viridiplantae > Streptophyta > Pinopsida > Pinales > Pinaceae > Pinus > Pinus tabuliformis. Next base: position 1,065,901,035 of record CM062811.1, read on the forward strand.
TCAGCAAGAAAAGATATGCTGGGTTGTTGTGGACAAAGCCAAATGCTTATGACAAAATGGATAATAAAGGTGACAAACCTGATCTTTTTGTTTCAAAGACAGGCCTTAGTGTTTGTGAAGGCTCAAAATGCTCTTAGAAATATAATTTATTTGATGCCTCCTTAATTATTAAATATTCCTGATCTTTTAAATATTCCATATCAACAGGCATTGAAACAGTGCGAAGGGACAATTGCCTGCTGGTGAAGAACTCGGTTACAGAGTTCCTTCACAAAATACTCATTGATCATGACATCCCTGGTGCAGTGCAGTATGTCAAGAACACTATTTCTAACTTGTTAATGAACAGAATGGATTTGTCACTTTTGGTGATAACTAAGGTGAGAACAATGAATCCTTCTGCATGTTTATGACCAAATTTGTTTGACCATTTGTTAATTTTGAAATGGAGAAAATATGATGGGGGAAGAGGAGATTTACATTGCAAGCAAGTCACTTATTACATATTCGTGGTTGCAAGTGTTAGAAGTATATACTATATACCTACTTCCGGACATTTCACATGTTTTTACAACTTTTAACTTTACTTAAATTCTCATAAAATCGTGAATTTTTCAAATATCTCTTTAACTTATCTGCATCCATTTAGATTATTATTCTTTTGATATACATGTAATTACATTTGGCTTTGGAAAATGAACCTAATTTACATTGTATTCCATTTTCTTCGTTATATATATATATATATGAATTTGAGATCTTCGTTTTTACAGATTTGAAAGGCTGTCAAAGAGGTCATGACTGCTTAGGTACAGAAGGTGTGCTTTGAGTAAGCCTGGGATGCTTTGTATACAATTTTAAATTTTATATGCCTTACAAGTTGTTTGGCTTTTAAACACGTTGGATATCGGATTCTAATTTCTTGTCATGAGCTTTTTAAGTTTGAAGTGGCATTATGTCTTTAACAAAAGGTAAATCTAGATTAGTATCAAGGTCTGAATTTTCATGCAAAACTAACCACCCATTGGTTACAAACCAGATTATTTCTGGGGGCTTTAACATGCAAGTGGCCTTTGAAATTTTCAAATGCATAACCATGGCAACATAACTTACATAAAATCATATCCGCGTATCGATGCCATTTGACTATAAGTGGCACATGCATCTCGAGCACTTTGTGCGATGTCAAGCATGTTATTTCCCCCAACAATATTGGACCATAGCGATAGGCCTCAGGAGTCTAAACTGTTTACCTTAACATCACCTCAGATATTTTATTTCGCTATGTTTCTTACCACAATTGGAACTACGAAGTTGGATGAATGTTGTGAATCGTGGCATTCAAGATGGTGGCCCTTGAAGAGCCTTATGTGGATTGCTCTGATGGTGATCCCCTTTTTTATTCCATCTTCTTTTATTCAATTGTATGGTGATTTTACTTAAAATGATTCTCAGCAATCTATTTTAATACCAAATCTAGTTCAAATTACCAATTTTTACTCTGTTTCTACTTAAATTAGACAGGTTTCATGACTTTGTGGCAAATTGAAATTAGACATCAAAATTGTCCAAACACAGACTTCATAAAATGACATATCATAAACTAACGTCTTTGTAACTATTGATGCAGGTGAAGTTGCTAGATTTGGTGCCAGGTATGCTTCGCTTCTTTCACGTTTTTTGGATACAATGTGCCTTTTAAGTACACAAACAATATGCTTGGATAAATTAACTTCTGGAGAATAAATTTTACATTTGTTGATTTGTAGAAAACAATTGATGACAAATCCAGGGGTGGGGGTTGGTGATACTTTCATGCAATGTTTCACTAGTTTAGTGATATCTAACAGATCCCCCGTACAACAATCACCTACGTCATCAAAATGTCTCCCTACATTCTGTACTTGGAAGGGATTCAGTCAATATTTACTGCTAGCAATGGGAGGAAGAAGTGTCAAGGGAGGCTCTTATACAATTGAAGAGAATCAAAACATGACAATATATAATATATCTGCATTTTTAATCTCATGCTGAGAAAAATTGATTACTGTTTAGCTGCGGTAGAAACAGATGTTTGCAGGTCATATCCTTTATCAAGGCTATTAGCATATTCTTAAGGGCATTGTTGTTTGCCTGTGCTAACAATCTCTTTGTTGAGTCAGGGTCTGACAAAGACTGGAGATGACTATGCAGTCAAGGCAACACACGTGGAACTAGCTGAGCGCATGCGGAAGGTAAATACTGGAAATAACTTCTCAGAACAAGTATAATGAATGGTGCAATGCCTTCCGATTCCATTTAAATCCTATCTCTCTATTTTTATTACTGCAATGCATCTAAAGACTCTTGTAATATTTTGCTTTTTATTGACAATGAGTCCATTGTTGGATTTTTTAAATTGATGTCGTGTTTTAAAGCCAAGTTGCCCTTGGTTTACAGAGGGATTCTGCAACTACTCCAACTGTGGGTGATTGTGTTCCATATGTCATAATAAAGGCTGCAAAAGGTGCCAAGGTAATAATTAACCCCTTTTGTGCTCAGCAAAAGTCTCGATATTGCACTAAAAAATGGTTATTTTAATTATTTTGTTGTGTTTTAAAGCCAAGTTGCCCCTAGTTTACAGAGGGATGCTGCAACTGCTCCAACTGTGGGTGATCGTGTTCCATATGTCATCATAAAGGCTGCAAAAGGTGCCAAGGTAATAATTAACCCCTTCTGTGCTCATCAGAAGTCTCGATATTGCACTAAAAAATGGTTATTTTAATTATTTTGTTGTGTTTTAGAGCCAAGTTGCCCCTAATTTATAGAGGGATGCTGCAACTGCTCCAACTATGGATTATCATGTTCCATATGTCATCATAAAGGCTACAAAAGGTGCCAAGGTAATAATTAACCCCTTCTATTCTCAGCATAAGTCTCGATATTGCACTAAAAAATGGTTATTTTAATTATTTTGTTATGTTTTATTTGGAGACATAATTTAGAGAGGGATTATGGATATAATGACTAATGTGTTTACTTGGGCTCAGGCATATGAGAAATCTGAGGATCCAATTTACGTACTGGAGAATAACATCCCTATTGATCCACAATATTATCTGGAGAATCAACTAAGCAAGGTGAAAGACCAAAGCATCATCACTTGCAGTTTATGCTCTTTTTGAAAATTTCACCAGTGTTTCAAATATATCTTGATAGATAGTAATTCTTTCCAGCTAAGTGTTTTTTATTAATGCCTGTTTTTTCTCTGTAGCCATTGTTGAGAATATTTGAGCCCATTTTGAAGAATGTAAGCAAGGGGCTTCTTCATGGTAGTCACACACAAGTAGTTTCCATATCAACTCCTTCAAATAGTGGAATTATGAAATTTGCCAAGAAACAACTCAGTTGTATTGGTTGTAAAACACCTATCAGGTATTTAGTTAATACAAGTAGAGAGTGTCCTGCATGTGGTTTCCTTGCATATAGTAGTGCATAATTGAGAGTAACTATTATTTCAGTTTGGCGCTTTAGAAAGCTACTAGGGTTCATTTGTTTGATGTGGAAAAATCTATGAAGTTGCATGATTCCATGCCTTCTCTCCTTGTAAGAAACAGTCTAGCTTTCTTATAATAAGAATGTCTGGTTAGGTTGCTTCATACTGGAATTCATGATGTTACCTGATTTCATGTTTCCATTGCAGCAAAGAAGATCAGACACTTTGTTCACATTGCAAAGGAAGAGAAGTAGAATTGTATCAGAAAACAATTGCAAATGGTAAGCTGGTATTCTAATACCATACTCTTTATTTGGAGAATTTAAAGTAGGCCTTGTGTCTATTGTTCTCACCTAGATTTTCTATCATATGACACTAATATTTGATCAATGTCAGTGAGGGAATTAGAAATTCTCTTTGTTAAATTATGGACACAATGTCAGCGGTGCCAAGGCTCTCTGCACCAAGATGTTCTTTGCACAAGGTTTTTGAATGCTATATCTCAAGTATTACATTTTCATAACATGATTTAAATTTACATTATGGATGTATTTTGTAACATTTGTGTGATCATGTATTTGCTTTTAATTAATAGGATGTTTTTTATTTTTATTTTTACAATTACTATCTCTTTTATAATTACATTGATGCCCTATCCTTATTGCAGTCATGACTACCCAATATTTTATCATAGGAAGAAAGCTTAGAAAGACCTAACTGAAGCAGAGGTGCAACTAGAGCGCTGGCAGTTTTGAGGATGCTGCCTGTGTAGCTTGTAATTTTGTGTATTATCGAATATTTTTGTTTTCCTAAATTTTCTCTGGTGTATGTTTCTCTGATTTAATGGACCAGGGAATTTATTTGGTCCCTGAATTAGGATGAGCATGGTTTATTTATAGTACAGTAATAGTCAAGTCCTTGTTATTTAATGTTAACGAGCTCGATATATCTTTTCTCCTTGCAAATGAGATGGAGAAAAAGTCAAAATGGATACATACTTCCCAAGGCACACCCTATAAATGAAATGTGCACGCATATCCCAAATTTTAGGAGAGCACACACTATAAAACATAGATCTGCAGGCTTACATATATATATCCAGACATGCATATAGTTGAATGGATGGATGGATGGATAGGTAGATAGAGATGGGTACACAGATAGATTGGCAGGAGAAAATCCGAGACAATAGTTTGAGCAGGTTTATTTTTTTTAAATAATTTTTGGCATGAGCAAATCCAAGACAATAGTTTGAGCAGATTTTTTTTTTTTAATATTTATTTTATTATCTCCGGAGAGACAATAGTTTGAATTATGGACATTTATTTTTTTTAAATAATTTTTTATACTGTCTCTAGAGAGACAATATTTTGAATTATGGACATTTATTTTTTTTTTAATAATTTTTTATATTGTCTCTAGAGAGACAATAGTTTGAATTATGGGCATTTATTTTTTTTTTAAATAATTTTTTTATTGTCTCTAGAGAGACAATAGTTTGAATTATGAACATTTAATCTTTTAAAATAATTTTTTATATTGTCTCTAGAGAGACAATAGTTTGAATTATGGAATTGTCTCTAAAAAGACAAAAATGTAATTGTCTCTAAAGAGACACAAATGAAATTGTCTCTAGAGAGACAAATCAAATTGTCTTTATAGAGACAATAATAATATGTGTTCTATATTGTCTTTATAGAGACAAATTTTTGAGACACCCGCTTAGAGACAATATTTAAGACAATACACAAGTTTCATTTTGTCTTAAGTTAAGACAATTGACTCAAATATTGTCTTAAATATTGTCTTAAAACCCCCTACATGTAGTAGTGTAAGTCGAAGGAGAAAATCTTTAACTATTTGTATGCAAAATGCTATGATATAAATCTATAGAGGATGCTACATAAATAAACATCCTCCTTCCTTCTTAATAAAATGTGAATGGCGGAGTGTCGAAGTCGTCACATAGTTACCTATCTTTTTTATTATGGAAGGACCACAGTTTGGATTTCTAAAGAATATACATATGCATAATAGACGCAGTAAAGGCGACCTTCCAAATAATGTGGGATGGAGAAATTTTAAAATTTGGAACGAATTACAAAGCAAAATTAAAAATAAAAAAAAAATATTCTAAATTACAAAACAACAATTATGGCGTAAACATAAATGAATATATTTATTTGGTTAGTCGATTCCTTGTTATATGGTAAAAATATTTAACTTTGACTCTCAAAGCCATAAAAAGAAATATTTGTATATCTATGTTAAGTAGCATAATTTTATATCAGTTTTAATGAGATAAATTAATTTATATTCTAATAAGTATTTTGATATATGATTTAAATAAGTAGTTTGAATCTTTCCCTGTGGCTTTTTTGATGGGGCATCACAAAACAACAGGGCTGGCGCAGGCTTGTGCATTCACATAACTCCGGAACATTCTTTAAAAGCTTCTGTTGGGTTGGGTTATGGAACAAACAACTTTGCCGAACTATCGGCCCTACGTTACCTTTTATGTTGGCTTCATCACCGAAATATCATTTCTGTACAGATTTTTGGGGATTCACTCAACATCATAAACTGGGTCAATGAAACTGCTACTTGTCAAAATCAGACTTTGAAGACAATTCTTGAAGAAATTTTTTATTTGAAGTCACTTTTTAACAGGTTTACTATATGTCATATCTACAGGGACAGGAATGAAGAAGCAGACCAGCTATCTAAGGCTGGTCTTCAACAGGATCCGGGCAGCTGGGCGATAGAAGAGACCAGAGAGGGGCAGTCTAACTGATCAGATCAGCCTCCTTATGCTCAACTTTTTTGACCACAGCAGTTTTTTTCCGTTTTTGAAAGCTAATTATTCAGAGTTTCTACTACAGTTTTGGTTTTTTGTATATATTATCTCACTCTAGTCTTCATATCCGGCTCTTAGAATACAGTTTTACAGACTCTATATATTTTTTGTTATATTTACTATCGGTTACAGACTTTCTTTCTAGTTTGGTTGGGGTCGGTTTTCCTTTGTCGAAGGAGGCCCCAGGTATCTTCATGTAATGATATTGAACTTTCGTCTTTACATCCTCCCGTGAGGAAGCCTTTATATGGTTGTTTAACAGCAGTACAGCTCCCTGAGGGTTGAGCAGTAAGTATACGTTTGTGCTGACAGCTAGGCTCTTGAACATATTGTACAAAAATTTTTATGGTCTCTTAATAAAAAGTTATGCTTTTTTCCCTGGAAAAAAGTAGTTTGAATCTTCACGTTAATTAATATATTTCAATATGAACTTCATATGTATGTATACATCCATGTTAATTGAGTTTATCTTGAATGGTTAGGTGGAATAGTTATTATCCTCCTTAAGTGGGTTCAATTTTTTTTAAGCTCATATATTGTTGATATATTGATGCTCTTAAACAATGTAACTATTGCTTTCTAAGTGAGATTATACTAAGGACTAGCCTAAATTCAAAATAGATGTTTAGTTGACTTATTATACAAATTTTAAATGTGCATATATATCTATATATCTATATATATATATATATATATATATATATATATATATATATATATATATATATATATATATATATATATATATATATAATTTGGATTTTTTTTTAAATTAATAAAATTTATTATAACTTAATTATTAATTTCCTTAATTTTGGTAATTAACTTGCAACCTTTATTTTAAGTGTTTTAATAATCCTTACAACTCACATAATTCTCTACAATATCGGTAACTAATCCATAAACTATCATGGTTATTCCAGTGAATTTTTTGTCACAACATATATGATAAATTATACTTTAAAATTTGACATCTAAACTATGAGAGTTTATCTCTTTAGATTTCTAGATTTGCAAATTATTGTTTATTATATATACATGCAAATTAAAAATTATGCATAAAATAGAGAACAATGAAATAAAAACTCATAAATGACGATTTGACAAAAGATGTAACTTGGGGAACCCTTTGGGAGAAAACACAATTAGAAGGTGAGGACTTCATTCTCTCTTTCTCTTAATAGAAAATGACTATGAGTAGAAGGAATAAGTACTGTTGTCTATGGGATACTAATGTGCACAAATCCTCTTTGTGTACTCTCTCCCTATCCCTCTTAGCTACTTTGGTCATCTATCGAACAAATGCACTAAAAAAAATCGAACCCCCTTTCCTCCTAGTGACTCGGTTATAACATAACGCTATATCATACTAGTGGTTAGGTTTGACAAGAAAAACTCTTAAACAAAATTACAATATTGACTCTTCTAGAGTCTTATTCATCATGATCATGTTTCTAGCCAATTTTCTATGAGTAATGGGCGTTGATGTTGCATCCTTTCAAACTATAGTGGCAAGATGAAGACAAACGTCTAAGTGACACAACATTTGCATATGGATAATGATTGAGGAAATTATTGCACCATTGGAAAGGTATCTTTGTGTAGAATAGGAAAAAATATTGATGCACTATGGAGGAAAATTTTTATCCCAAAAAACGTCATTTGATTCCTCAAAATGCTCCTAAGAGGTTTCATACCCGACTTTTCCAAATTGGGCCCCGCTGGTAAAACCGGTCCTTTGAGTTGATTCCTCCACTTTTTCCACTCTAAAACCATCAAGATGGATGAAAAAAATATAATGATCCAATCCCTATCGCACCTCACCATTTTGGGAGAGTTTTTGTCTCCAAAATATTTTAATGAATAAGGTGAGAAAATTTCTCCTCCACCCTCTCTCAAGTGTACAATTTAGCCTTAGTTGAAAGTTGTCATCTCAACCAATGTACCAAAGGTCATCGTGCCCCTATATTCTAGTTCTAGACATCTTTTGCAAAATTGTTTCCTCTGTCAACTATGCCCAAGTATTTGGTTCCCAATCCTCTACAGAAGGTAGGACATATTCATATTCTCGATCTAGCATGGAATGCTCATATAGTTTTATATTCTCTACATTCACAATTGAATAAATGCACATTTATGAAGGTAGACTGGATCTATAGGCACTATCCCCCACCTTTTTCGGTATCTCAAACTAACCATAACACAAAGCCTTCATATTCTTACAAGCACTTTGTAGTCTCCCCTTTTTCAATTGTAACCATATTCTGTGTCCCGCCTTGAGAGACTTCTCTATTATGTGTTGATCAAGTTTTGCATTGTATTTTGCGTGTGACTTCTGCAGTGCCTCTTCTACCTTTATATGAATTTTCCTAATATTTTTCTACACGTTTTTCAACCCTCAAGGAATTGCTGATAAGATCCTCCCTTACTACCTATATGTAATATCCAAAGGGGAAGATCGAACATATCCACAAAAAGTTTCAAGTGGGGTTTACTAATAGAAGTTTCAACTACTTTGTTATAATAGTCCTTTATATGTATACCATATTTTCATCCCATGTCTTCAAATAGTTCTGATTATAACCATCCAAACTTGAACCAAATTCATGTTGACTTTTGTTGTCTTCCCGTAAATCTGTGGATATAATGTTGTAGACCTCTTCAACTTTGTGTCTATGTTATCGCAGAATGTAGTCTAAAATTCATTGAGAAATATCATGTCCCTATTTGAAGTGATCCTCCTTGGTATCAAAAATTACACCTAGACCTTTCCAAAGAATACTTTTGTTGCTTCTTCCCCACTAATGATCATTTTACAGGGCATTAGAAGACACACCTTCTTGTACATATCAACTACCATAAATAGGTGGTCACGACCCTTCATGGTTCTTAGTAAACATCCCACAACATGTAAGTTCTTCCTTAGGGACAAGTGGGTACCCTTTTCCCACTAGAAATTCTTGCCACTTATTGTAATGGCATGGAGTGGTGTTGTTACCACTGAAAACAAGTATATAAATTTTCTCAAGTATTATTTTTCCCCAACAAAACTCATAACCTTGAAACCAGTAATAGGCACAAGCCATTTCATGATAACCTCCATATTTGTAGAATCTCTTCATGTATCCTATGCCTATCACATACCTTAAATACACTAAAGAATGTTGTGCAAACTCACACTTCTTGAGATTTTTTAGTAGTTAGTGATTCGTTAATGTCTCTAACACCTGTATAAAATGTCAGATGTACTCCTCCCACATAACATTGTATAACAATGTATCATCCAAATAGACAATAACAAATGAATCTATAAAAAGATGCGATATATCATTTATTAACCTCATAAACATAGTTGTTTCATTGCATACATCAAATGGTATTACTAACCACTCATACAAACTGTGTTTAGTTTTGGAGGTGGTTTTCTAGGTATCTTCTTCTTTGACTCAAACTTGGTGATATCTAGACTTTAAGTTTAACTTGATGAAGTATTTCACTTGTTGAAATTGATCCAACATATCATCTATCCTGGGTAGGGGGTACCCATTCTTGAGCATGATCTTTTTCAACACCTTATAATATATACACATCCTCTAGGTCTTATCCTTTTTTGGCACTATGATGATGGGTGACCCACATGGTGATGTACTCGATTCAATGAAATATCGTTCCAATGATTACTGCAACTATTACTTCATCTCACTTGCTCATTCAATAGACTACCTATATAACTCAATGTTCGGTAATGGTAATTATGTCAATGGCTAGATATCATGCTGCACTTCCCTCTTAGGCAGTCTATTATACACTTTGGATGTTTAGTTGACTTACTATACAAATTTTAAATGCTTATATATATATATATATATATATATATATATATATATATATATATATATATATATATCATTTGGATTTTTTTTAAATTAATAAAATTGATTATAATTTAATTATTAATTTCATTACTTTTTGGTAATTACCTTGCAACCTTTATTTCAAGTGTTTCAATAATCCTTACAACTCACATAATTATCTACAATATCAGTAACTAATCCATAAACTAGCATGGTTATTACAATGGAGACTTTGTCACAACATATATGATAAATTATATTTTAAAATTTGACATCCAAACTATGAGGATTTATCTCTTTAGATTTCTAGATTTGCAAATTATTGTTTATTATATATGCATGCAAATAAAAAATTATGCATAAAATAGAGAACAATGAAATAAAAACTCATAAATGACGATTTGACAAAAGATATAATTTGGGGAACCCTTTGAGGAGAAAACCCAGTTAGAACGTGAGGACTCCATCCTCTCTTTCTCTTAGTAAAAAATGTCTGTGAGTAGAAATAATAAGGCCTGTTGTCTATGGGATACTAATGTGCACAAATCCTCTCTATGGGCTCTCTCCTTATACCTCTCAACTACTCTGATCAACTATGGAATAAATGCACTAAAAAATAAATCGAACCCCTTTTCCTCCTAGCGACTCAGTTATAACATAACCCTATATCGTACTAGTGGTTAGGCTTGACTAACAAAACTCTTAACAAAAATTGCAATATTTACTCTTCTATAGTCTTATTCATCATGATCATGCTTCTATCCCCTTTTCTATAAGTAATGGGGGTTGATGTTGCATCCTCTCGAACTATAGTGGCAAGATGAAGACAAACTTCTAAGTGGCATAACGTTTGCATATGGATAATGATTGAGGAAGTTATTGCACCATTGGAAAGGTATCTCTCTGTAGAATGGGAAAAAAAATGTTGTAATAGGGAGGAAAATTTATCTTACAAAAAACGTTATTTGATTCCTCAAAATGATCCCAAACTGTTTCATACTCTACTTTTCCAAACTGGGCCCCGCCTATAAAACCGGTCCTCTGAGTTCATTCCTCCACCTTTTCCACTCTACAACCATCAAGATGGATGAAAAAAATATAATGATCCAATACATATCTCACCTCACCATTTTTAGAGCGTTTTTGTCTCCAAAAGATTCTAAAGAATAAGGTGAGAAAATGTTTCCTCCACCCTCTCTCAGGTGTACAATTTAGCCTCACTTGGAAGCTATAATCTCAACCAATATACCAAACGTCACGCTGCCACTATCTTCTAGTTCTAGACATCTTTTTCGAAATTGTTTGCTCTGTCAACTATGCCTAAGTATTTGGTGCCCAATCCTTTATAGAAGGTAGGACATGTTCATATTCCCGATCTAGCATGGAAGGCTCATAGAGTTTCAAATTATCTACATTCACAATTGAATAAATGCACATGTATGAAGATAGACGGGATCATAGGCATTGTCTCCCACCTTTTTCAGTATCTCAAACTAACCATAACACAAAGCCTTGATTTTCTTACAAGCACTTTGTAGTGTCCCATTTTCAATTGTAACCATATTGTGTCCCGCCTTAAAATACTTCTCTATTATGTGTTGATCAAGTTTGGCCATGTATTTGTCGTGTGACTTCTACAATATCTCTTCTACCTTTATATGAATGTTCCTAATATATTTCTACACATTTTTCAACCCTCAAGGCATTTCTTATAAGATCCTCCCTTACTACCCATATATAATATCCAAAGGGGAAGATCGAAAATATCCAAAAAAAGTTTCAAATGGGGTTTACCAATAGAAGTTTGAATTGCTTTGTTATAATATTCCTTTATATGTATACCATATTTTCATCCCAGGTCTTCAAATAGTTATGATTATAACCATCCAAAGTTGAACCAAATTCACGTTGACTACTTTTGTCTTCCCGTAAATATGTGGATAGAATGTTGTAGACCTCTTCAACTTTTTGTTTATGTTATCCCAGAATGTAGTCTAAAATTCATTGAGAAATATCATGTCCCTATTTGAAGTGATCCTCCTTGGTATAAAAAAGTACACCTAGACCTATCCAAAGAATACATTTTTTGGTTCTTCCCCATTGATGGTCATTTTACAAGGAATTAGAAGACACATCCTATTCTACATGTCAACTTCCATAAATAGCTGGTCATGTCCCTTCACAATTCTTGGTGAACATCCCACAACATGTAAGTTCTTCCATAGGGATAAGTGGGTACCCCCTTTCCCCACTAGAAATTCTTTCCACTTATTGTAATGGCATGGAGGGGTGTTGTTACCACTGAAAACAAGTATATGAATTATCTCAAGTATTATGCTTCCCCAACAAAACTCGTAACCTCGTAACCATTAGTAGGCAAGAGTCGTTTCATGATAACCTCCATATTTGTAGAATCTATCTTCATGTATCCTACGCCTATCACATACCTTAAATACACCAAAGAATGTTGTGCAAACTCACACTTCTTGAAAATTTTTAGCAGCTAGTGATTCCTTAATGTCTCTAACACCTGTGAAAAATGTGAGATGTACTCCTCCCACATAACATTGTATAAAAATGTATCACCCAAATAGACAATAACAAATGAATCTATAAAAAGATGTAATATATCATTTATTAGCCTCATAAACATAGTTGTTTCATTGAATATGCTAAATGGTAATACTAACCATTCATACAAACCGTGCTTAGTTTTGAAGATGGTTTTATAGACCTATCTTCTTCTTTGACTCGAACCTAGTGATATCTAGACTTTAAGTCCAACTTGGTGAAGTATTTCACTTGTTGCAATTGATCCAAAATATCAGCTATCCTAGGAAGGGGATACCCATTCTTGAGCATGATTTTTTCAACACCTTATAATATATACACAACCGCTAAGTCTTATCCTCTTTTCACACTATGATGATGGGTGACCCACATGGTGATGTACTCAGTTGAATGAAATATCGTTCCAGTGACTGCTGCAACTATTACTTCATCTCACTTGCTCATTTAATATACTTCCTATATAACTCAAGGTTTGGTAATGGTGAGTTTGTCAATGGATAGATATCATGCTCCAATTACCTCTTAGGCAATATCCCTTTAGGCTCTTGGAACACAATGATATATGCCTGTAACAACTCTTCTAGTTGTTTCTTTTGTTTCTTAGTATAACCCTCTAGGGATGCCTTTCATTTTACTGACTATTCTAAAGATTGATTTTATCTTAAAAATAGTAAAACATACTTCTTGCTATAATTGATCACTTTCTTGGCTTATTTAGCACATACTAGCAAAATTATTGACTTGCCTTTATGCGCATTAATGGTGAATGATTTTCCATCCTTGACGAGATGATATTTGTTGGCTCTCCACATGAATAGTTCATCTCACTTGTACATGTGGGGACTTCCAAACACCACTCCACATACATCGAGTGGAATCACATCTAGTTGTAGTCGTTGTAGTGGTTTTGGAGATCTTTGTACTAGTGTGTTGTGGATATCATATTTTTATCTTTTATCATTTTCCACTTCTTTGTCTCTCCTTATAAGTTTCTTTTTTCTCCTTCTACTTCGATCCAATTGATTTCACTTTCTTTAGGCTTATGTTATCTAGGTAGTGTGTCTCCACACAAGCATCACCCATTAATCTAGGCATGAAAAACATCACTTGCTTCTAGATATGGCTATGGAGAACCCCCAAATGTACCTTGAGAAGAAAATAAGGGTTTTATGGGTAGATACTTAGCATTATTTCCATGTTTCTAAGAATTGTAGTGTACTCTTATACACTTTTCGCTACTTCTACTTGAAGTAGTGCCACTAGATCCACTAGTACTTTGCATACCCAATAGGGTAAAATTATGACTTTATGAGGCTTCTAAAGTCATCCCTCTTAGTAACTAAATGATAGTATTTGTGTGGCTTTCCCACCAGGTCAATGTATGGCCCTCTAATTTCAACCACACAAATGAAATCTTATGTTCTCTCTTTATATGATGAACACTCTAATAAACTTATAATTTCTACAACCAAAGATTTACCTTCATAACATGGATCTAACCTTGGTAAAACATGATATCAAACTTGGCTTCCCTTTTGAATAGGGACTGTAAATTGTTCGCAACATTAAAACTAGGTTGATCTCTTTCAAGTTCTTTCTTTTGACTTTTTCTTTTTTCCTTCCCAATCTCCCAATCTCCCATATGATCATTCCTCTCAATCTCCCATATCATGATTCCTCTGCATTAGAACCTCAATCTTCTCTAAATAACCCAATATTATTTTTCGAGCCTGACATGGTAGCATTCAAATTAGGACTTATATATGCACCTTGCGCTTCTAGCCTTGAAAACCTCTCCTCTGTAGGATCACAAAGGTTATTCATAGATTCCTCAACGATGACTAGATTTTTTTAATATTGGCTTAGATGATCTATATCCGCTGCGAATCTCCATAATATACCCAATAAACTACTATAATACAATATCATCCATAAATTGTTGTACATATTTCCCTAAACAATGTTTCACAACAAATATAATAAATTATACTTAAAAATATAAAGTCTAGACTATAATAGTTTATTTCTCTTTATATTTCTGGATTTGTAGTTAATTGTTTATTTTGTATGCATGCAAATTAAACATTATACATAAAATAGATAACAACCAAATAAAAAGTCGAAATCTACAATTTGACACAATATGTAACCTAGGAAACCCTTTCAGAAGGAAACCCAAGTGGAGGTGAGGCCTCTCTACTCTCTTTCTCTAAATAGAATATGGATGTGTGTCCAAATAATTAAGGTCTATGGCCCATGAGCTACTACAATGCATAAATACTCTTTGTGTGATCCCTCCCTATCTATCTCAATTACTATGCTTGTCTAAATAAGAAATGCATTTGAAAAGAATGGAGACCCTTTTCCTCCTAGTGGCCTGATCAGGTGATCAATATTTAACTCAAAAATAAAAGAACTCAGAATTGCTCAAAACCTAAATGAATGCATTTGTCTTGGAGATGCGATCCCAACACAACTTGTTTCACTCAAAACGGGGCTCGTATGAGGAAGATATTGCATTCTGTCTGCTTTACCAAATAGAGGAATTTTTGCAAAAAAAGGGTTCCCTCACTACACAATCAACAGCTCGTGTTGTTAACGTGGTACATGATTAGGCAAGACAAAGGGATGGTGAATGTCCAGTAAGGACTCACCAAGTGGCACATTGTGGCTGGTTAATGGTTTGATTATTTGGCTCATTTTCACTAGTTGGAGGATGGACCAATGAGGAGGCGATATGTGGCAAGCCTGGAGGCCACCACGTGTCCCTCCACAAAGGTCAGACTTATCGACACGTAGCGTAAAATTTTTATGGGCAAGTCGACGGAGTCGAGCTCACGACCTTACCTACACATTACCCACACCTTACCGTTATACCACCATGTTGTGACTTAACATTTAATGGTCACATATTATATTTGTTATGTTATGACTTTGCAGTTGGGGGGAGGAGGGAGCCAGCCCCCTCCCATGTGACTGTTACTACAAAATCAGATGTTGAGTTAACTCATAACCATTTTCATTTATGCCACCATGTGTCCACTATTGCGAAGATCGCCAAGCTAATGGTTAGCCTAACTAAACGCTTAATGCACTAATCAAGTTTTATGCCTAATTAAACACAAGTTTATCATTAATTAATGTGCAGTTGGTTTGGTGGCATATTGGGTGGAGTCCCCAGATTTGGTGGTAACTCCATATTTAGCATAGTTAATTGGAGTTCCTCCAGTTTTAGTGGAGAATTCCTCGAAGAAATTGATTTTTCCATAACTTTTGCAAAATTCGACTAAATTGGGATTAGGAAAAGGCATTCCTAGTTGATTTTGATGTTCTGAACACATTGAAGTGGGTTTTAGGATTAGTAGAGCATTGTAAATAATGAATTTTCCATTTTGAGCTAATAGATAGGCCCAAGCCATGGAAGCTAGACCAAGGAGATGTAGCCCAGGAGGGGTGAACTCCTTCATCAAAACACTATGTTAAGTGTTCATTTTGATGGTTTGCTATACATTTGTTTACTTTTGTTCAACACTTTGCCTTCATGCTATTTTTCTCATGAATTTGACATAAAACTTGACATAAATTTACCTATTCATTTACAAACACCATAAAGGAAACCTATGAACATGAAGCAAATGATAAGAAGTTGCTTTTAATTATGAAGTTGAAATTAGCACAACAAAACTAACATTCAACAGCAGATCAAGTTGGTATCAGAGCCAAGGTTATTTGCTTGATTGCTTGAGTTTTGTGCAAGTAGGGTTTTAATGGTTGCAAATCTGTGATGTTTAGAAGGTTAAACTTGCAAAGAGGAGAAGGGAAACTATTGGTTGTAACTCCTGAGGTAATGTCCAGAAGAAGGAGAAACACAAGGCCACAATCTCCACCTAAAGTTCTAATCCCAGCTGCGCTTGAAGTACCTCAAGTTTTACCTTCAATTGAGATTGAGGAGGTACAAGCACTACCAGAAGCTCATCTTGAATCCAAAGCCATCATATCTGGAGCAGGAAACACTAAAGGTCTTTCAGAAGAGGAAGCATTCAAGAAAGCCTTCTATGACTTAACAAACATGGTTAGAGTCATCTATGAAGAGAGGAATATTAGAATGGATGGAAAGAGTTCTAAGCCCCCACATGGAGAGGGAAGCTTGGGACATAAAAAAGGATGAAAATGAGGATTCAAAGGGTAATGGAGGAAAGCCTCATCCATATCCACCATCTTCATCATCCAAATCATCTTAGACAACATCATCTTCCACTTCCACCACCAAAAATATTCATACTAATTCAAAAACTCCAAAGGAAAAATCTCCCTTACTCAAATTAGACATTAAGTTTGAACTTCCCATGTACAATGGTGAGGTTTGTTATCATTATGTATTTTTTAGGTTGTGGAAGTAAATACATTGGACAACATTGAAACCACTTTTGAAGTTGGGATCTAGCCCTGCCAGCTTCAAAGAGGGATCTCTATTTATAATTTAGCTTGGTTTTTAAGTTGACTTTAGGATAGTTATGATTGTTTGGTTATTTGTTTGAATTTTTTTTATTGGTTGGTTGGTTGATTTGATTAAATTACTTTCTTTCCATTGGGCTATGGAGTCAAATTAAGCTGGATGTTGCATCAAAAGTTTAAAGGATTAATCACAGGGCAAGCTAGTTACATTTAGTCGATCTTTAAATTGAATTCTGGAATGGAGAAAGGAGGTGATTTGGTAGTGATTGAAAAGAATTTAAGAATTTCTCAATGAAACTTCAGAAATAAACAAACAGATTGTAAAGGCAGTCCAAATAAGGTGCTCAATAACATATCTTATTTTTCACATCTCCTATTTTACAATTAGTTTTCAGATGATAAACAGACAGAGAATAACAATGGAAACACAATTCCACTATGAAAAACATCACCAGTATATCACAACACAAGTATCTTGTGAAGAGTCTTTTTATTAATGATGCTCCATCAGTGTGGAAAAAATACAATACTTGATAAAAAGGGTTACAATGATTAGGAAAAAAACCTCAATACTTCGACTGAATGAAGTATTTAAACATAATTTGCAGAAAAGTTTACAATTAATGCCTCATTGACATGGCATTCTAGCATTAACTTCAAACTAACATAAATCAAATAATGTGACCAAAAGAGGTGAATTGGCAAAGTGATCTAGACATCTAGCACTGCTTTGGTGGAGAAGAGTCACTGAGTGGCCACTATTTGTGTGTCACACTGGTGAAGTTGGCCCTTTCTTTAATCCTAGAATTCACATGGTTTATCCCACCGATCCTCATCTAGAATGGAAATTTTTGTTACTTTGTGGTAGATCTCATGTACCAAAGTATACCGAGCGAATGTGGATTTTACTACAAAAATGTGTCTTATCTCATGCTATATGAAACTCATGTTGTTGATAGCTTCATAAAAATATCTCCTTGTCATAGCACCTTTGATGTGGGAAGACTTGGTTGTATCCTTTGCAATGTCTTTCAACTTCTTCATATAGTCTTCCATAGTCATCATCTTGTCATTGATCACAAATAAAGAAGGTAAGTCTTTCTTATTTAATGCTTCTATTCTGGTGAAAAACCTATTAACTGCTACCTCCAAAGTGTGACATTTCCTTGTCTATTGCACAACCAATTTATTTTTTGTCAAACTTTATTTACTTCTAAGATTGATTGCGTTCTTTCATCTATTTCCAAATCATCGAATTCACATATGTTTTTAGTTTTGATAAAATTGATGATGTGGTTGGCCATGGTAGGCATTTCTCCCAATTCGTTGTTGATAGTGGAAATGGCTTGCTTAGCTTTCTCCATCAACTCTTTTGGCTCAAATATAATCTGGAAAGGAGGCCAACTTTCATCCATTTCCTCAATGATGTTGTTCCATATAATTTCTTTGACTTGGGCCAATGTGTGGCCAACAGAGGACTCAATTGCTAAATTACTCCATATTTCTACCTAGTTTTGACCTCTCTGTAGCTCTGTTGCATGGAAAGTCACAGTCTTTGTCTTATGATCTTATGGAAGATTTACATGAGCCTACAATATTTTGATTTATTCAGTTTGGAGAGACATATTTTGCACTGCTTTTGATAACTGATCTACAACAACCCCTTTGCTTGTTCTAGAAACTGTAGCTATAGGAATGGCTGTGATAGGCAGTGCTTCCAAAGGGACAACAACCATTTTGGCAGCTTTCTCCTTTTCTTTGATTATCTTTTCCATCTTTGTCTCCATTTTCTTCAATTATGCACTTTGCTCCATGACGAACTTCATCATGTCTGCTTTCTGTGACTCTGTTTCTTCAATGTCCTCGGCTAGAGGATCTTCTATGGCTCGTAATTTCAACTGCTTCGTTAGTGCTAATATGTTTGTATTATTTTTCATTACAAGCTCTTCTACAACATTGATATTTGCAGGATAATAACCTACTTTTATCCCCAAGTCCTACAAATCTTTGATCCTTGTGTCTTTGGAAAGTGCAGAGACCTTCTCCATCTTTAATTGTGATTGGACATTGGCTAATGTAACCTACAATTTTAGACAAACTCATAGAAGTTTTTGTGAGAGTAGATGAAATCATTTGTCTAGTTTTCTTTTGCATCTCCATTTGGTCAATGAGATATATGTATTTCACATCAAATTAAAATGATTTCTTCTTGTAGTTTGATACTACCTTCGGTTGGGGAATCTATGCTTGGAGGAATGCCATTTTCATTTTTCCTTTCTCTAAATCAAAGGCTGACAGCAGTTTTCTTTGAGAGCTAAAAGTTTACTTCTAGAACTGGTTATATGATTTGATTTTCAAGGCCTCATTTCTCACTTTAATCTCTTTGAATATATCAAATATACTCTTTTATGTCTCCCCTGTGGTAGATGTGCTGGTCTACATAACCTGTAGTGTGATGACTTTTGGTAGCTTTTAAGGGGCTAGATCACACCCAAATATCCTCAGCTCTGTGTAATTCTCATAAAGGTACCAATCCCATGTCTAGACTTGGTGTAATAGATATAAAACTTTCTTAATTTATTCAATTATCCTTGCCTATGTGCTGCTTCTAAGGAGAGTGAGTGCTCGATGTACAAACATCCCTATGAACTATCTATATGAAAATTCCTTTTGTTCCTTCATTACCGGCGTAGTCTAGAAGATGACTGACTGCTTAATTACTTCTTCATCCATATTTTATAAGGCAAGCTTGATGTTGTCTCCTTGAAAATATAAAACCATATAAATTAACACCAAATCATATTTGAATACTTCCTCAATTTGGAATTTGATAAACTGCTCATCGATAGAATCTACAAGAAATTGGCTAAAGTTAAACAAGATGGAAGTCTTGGAATCTGTAGAGAAAATGGAAGAAATCCTATATTTGCCTCATCTACCCACTGATCAGAGTAATAGCCAAGGAGGTAGGAGATGATTGTGATGATTTTCTTGTCTCTCTCAGGGAAAATAGAGGATGGATAGGGAGGATATTTCTTGGGTAATGGGGCATCTTCAGTCAAGAAAAGCTCAAGGGTTTTGGCTCTCCTAACAAAGTCCAATTTTTTATATAATTAAACAACTGCTTCATGAGAAAAAGGGGTGGAATTCTCTATTGTAGGGGCCTGCATCATTTGGTCTATAGCTTTGGGAGTGATTGTGAACAAAATTTCTCCAGTGGGGGCAATAATAGCTCTTTGGCTAGGTAGATAACATGCATGAGATTTCTTGAAAAATTCAGGGGTGATGTGGGTATGGGGAAAGATATAGTGGGGCAAATTGGATTCCCACAGTTGAATATCATCATATTTATCTATAAACTTGGCCTCAAGCAAGAAATACATCTCAAAAATATCAAATTCACAGAGAGTTTCATGAATTTTATAGTCTCTGTTTGCCAAAGGGATATGGTGAAAATCAATGGGAGGGTGGATCAGAGGACTCAACGGTTCTTCTGGTCCCTTGTCTTTTGGAGACATGATTGGATAAAGCTAAGGATAGTGGTTAAATCTAGATTACAAGTTTACAGTGTGCAAAGATGATTTGGGATCTGCAGACAAGAAGACAAGGTACTGGCCCGAAATTGAGAGAAAGGGAAATGTCCCTGGGTGGGTGAAATTGTTTGAGTTTGACCTAGCAAACCTGTAACAGGACAATGACAATGGAAGTATGAAAATCAATAACTAGTTAGTGGATGAAAGGAGGGATTATCTAATATTATAGCTTTCCTATTGATGGAGGCGAGGGTCCATTGAATTAACGATTAAGAAAACTAATTGCCTAATGGATTAATTTTGGAGGGAGAATATGTCATTGGCAAGATCAATGGGCAGATGATGTGGTGACTGGAGGGATCACAGTGGATAGTGCAGTGGTATCGACAGGTAGAGAAACCATTTTTAAGAGGGGGGGGGGAAAGGTTAATGGTTTTCGCTGAGGGGGGTGTAAAATCATGTGGTGTTGACACGTTGCAGTGGGCATGGATTCGAATACCACCCATTTCGAACCCCCCTCCAATGGAAAAGTTTGGATGGTGATGGGGGGACAAAACATACTATGGGCCATCAGATGTTGAGAGGTGGGCGTAGATGAGGGTAGAAGTGGCAGGAAGTTAAGGTGATGTGACAGGGCTTTCGATTGGGTCAGGAGAGATGAATTTAATGCAGAGAAGGGAAAATATTTGAGTGTATGGTGGGGTAGGGGATGAATGGAAATGTGAATGGATAGGTGACTTTGGGGTATTGAAACTTAGGACTAGGGGATTAATATATAAAATATTATTTGATATATCAGACTTTATAGTAAAACTTCAATCCTTTTGCCTTTGCTCTACACATGAAATGTATTTTAAATTCATCTTAGAATAAAACTTTTATTCTTTTCCTCTAACCATCATAGTGCTTATACCTACCCTTTCTCATTTCAATTCTTTTTCTAAGCTAACATTCTCTCTTCTTGCTTTATATGGTGCATTTAAACTAGCAGACCCATATCACTTTTCTTTTATGAAAATCTACCTTATCCTATTGATTTAGATTAAACTACTTATTTCTACCTAGCTATTGATTTAATAAGATTAAACTATTTAGTAAACCTTTTATTCATTAACCTATTTAATAGAAATTTAAATGTGTTAAGTCATTATTAAACTGTATGACCTAAACAGGATTTCAGACATTGTGGCATTCAAAAAAAAAATTCACACAACCTTATATGATAATTAATTAAAAGAACTAAGTTATCAGTAGTTCCATTTAGACTTGAAGCAATTTTAATATTATTTTCTCTTTTCTCTTTTCGGGGGTTTTATTTCCTTTTTTCTTATTTATTTTTTAACCTGCCCTCTTTTGATTTTTTTTTCATATTTTTGGAAATCATTTAAATATTGAAATTATGTACAATATGAAATCACAAGTACAAAATACTCAATCACCTTTGGCTCCTATAATTTATAGGACCCTAACAATGGCTCCAGCTGGGGATGGCACTTCTCCAAGTGAAGTGTCAAGAACATATGATTAGTAGCCTTGAGTACTTCATGTTTGTAATGTCTTCATCTGATTTCTTTGTTTTTTAAGATACTATTAGTAGCTCATCAATCTAGGCTTAGGGCCTTTACTTTGGGTTTCAACCTTTGTTAATAAGTTACCCAATCAAAACCATAAAGACTATGATATTTACAACAATGAAAGGAAAATTTGTAGGCTAAGAAAAGTAGTGTCTCGGCATCTTTCCAATGACAAGACTTCCAGGTACCTCTGCTTCATGTATATCCTTAAGGTAGAATGCATTATTTCCCCTGAAAGTATGAATAATATATGGCATGTCCCAAAGGTTATCAAACTTTCCATGTTTTCCTTTGTCTTCTTTCCTTGAATCCCATCTCAAAACTTGGTCCCCAATGTTAAAGTTATCATCTTTTGTTCTTCTGTCAAAGATATTTTTAATGTTTTCTTGAATAACTTAGGTCCAGTTGTATACTTCCTCCCTGGACTGCTGCAAATATATATTTGATTAATCCTTCTCTGTACATCATTGGGTTCAGTTTGCACTTCTAGAATGATCTTCATGAGGGATGAACTCCTAAGGAGAATGGAAAAACTACATCCATCCCATAGACTAATTGGTATGGTGACATGCTAATTGACTTTTCAGTAGTAAGTCTGTCAGCCCAAAGTGCATTGACCAACTTGTTGTGCCAGACTCTTTTTTTTCCTCTAGCAGCTTTTTGATGATGTTTACCAAACTTTTATTTGAGGATTTAGCCAACCCATTACCCCGAGGGTAATAAGTTGTTGAATTTCCTAGAGTAATGTGGTATTTAATCGAAAATTCAACCATATTTTTAGATTTAAAGGCTGAAACATTATTAGTGATGAGTTTTCTAAATCTGGAGAGGATATTAGTCTCAATGAATTTAATAATGACAACATCAGTGGAATTTCTGGAAGGGATGGCCTCTATCCACTTGGTAAAGTAGTCAGTGGTTGTAAGAATCCACTTATGTTGGGTAGAGGAAGGAGGAATAAATTTCCCAATGAAATCCAATCCCCATTGCTGAAAGGGCTTTCAACAAAGATAGGCTTTAAGGGCGAGGGCAACAATTTTCTCTTTCCCTAATAAATATGACATTTATGACATGAGGTGACTTGTTTGTGAATGTCGGGGAAAAGGGTAGGCTAGTAGAAACCATCTCTAGGGACTTTATTGGTGGTAGTTTTTCAATAAAGATGTCCACCATAGTCACCTACATGGAATTCCTGCATAACCTTATCTGCATCATCCTTTAACAAGCATTTAAGTAAAATACCCCCAACATATTTCCAATACAAAACATTATCTATAATGAAATTTTTAATTTCTTTTAAATTCATAAATCTTTCCTTTGTTTTTTTCAAACCAGGAGGAACATTTCAATTAAATAAAACATAAAGCAAGTCCTTATACTAGGGTGAGTTCAAAAATTCCTCATCAATTTGTGGAGTCACTTGTTCCTCTTGATTATTTAATGAATCAATCAAGTTAATTTCTAATGCAGGGAAATTTGACTGAGCATCTCAATTTGGCTAGTCCCTGACCTTTGATTAACTTGGCGGGCTTGATTTCTAAGTCATATTATAGAATGAGAGAAATCCACTTTCCTCGGTTTCCATCAGGTCCATTCTACTCAAAATGTCCCTTAACCACTGCATAAGAAATATATGGGAATGAAAAATATATACTCTAAAATATTTTTTGCCCTAACCAATGCAAAGGCCTACTTTTCCATGATTATTATATTTCAAAGATGCATCTCTTAAGATTTACTAAAGAATGCAATAGGATGTTCAAAGTCTTCATTGTTTTTCCATAGTAAAACCACTGTAATAGTGTGTTTGGAAGAAAAAGAGAAGATTATGAATCTTGGTAAAATCTGGGCTGATCAACACTGGTTACCTTAGTCAACGCTTATTTAACTAAGTCAAAGGATTGTTTATCCTTAATACTCCACTTGATTTTAGAATCCGTTTTAGCATGTTTGATATGTTACTAAGAAGTTTTGCGAGGTAGGAATAAATCTCTTTAGGAAATTGATTTTACCAATAAAAGACTGAAGCTCTTTTATGTTTCTTGGATGACTATATTTTTAATATTTCTTCAATTCTTCTGGGATCTATCCTAATTACATCCCTGGAAATAATGTTACCAAGAAATTTTCCTTCCTCAAGGCCAAACAATGTCATCTTAAGATTGAGTGAGATGCCAAACCTCCTACATTTTTCAAACACTCTTCTTAAGATTTGCTAAATGTTCTTCATCATTTTTAGCATAGATTGTAATGTATCTAGATAAATCACAATAAAATGGCCTTTTCATCAGCAAGGCAATATCCATTTCTCTTTGGAAAGTAGCTCCAACATTCATTAAGCGAAAGGGAATTTTCACATACATGAAGGTGCCCCATGTTGTAGTGAAGGCAATTTTATCCTATTCATTAGGATGCACTAAGACTTGGTTGTAACATGAGAAACCATCTAACAAGGAAATCCTACTAGAAACTACCACCTTTTGCAATATATGATCCATTTTAGGTAATAGGTAGTTTTCTTTAAGGGATACCTTATTTAGATTTCTGAAATCAATACACAATTGATTTCTCCAATTTTCTTTCTAGTAGGGAGAATGTTAGACACCCATTTAGAGTATATAAGAGGAAGTATAATTTTAGCATCATACATCCACTTCTTTCTCAGTCAAAGGGATTAGGAAATGATTTATCCTACAAAGTTTTCGCTTAAATGGTTTTTGATCTTCCCTGGTTGGGATTTTATGTTGTATGATGCTAGTGTCATATGCTTTTATATCCTCATAACTCCAGGAAAACACATCTATGAACTCTTTGGAAAGGGCTATGTATCATTGTTTTGTGATAATAGGAATGATTTTGAGAGTTTTATCATTTCGGGATTCTTATAACTACCTATATTGCATTCTTCCATGTCTATCCCTGTGGGTTCCATTTTCTTATTTTTTGCCACATCATTAAAATTGAAAAGTTATTCTAATGGAACTAAACCCTATGCATAAAATTATCCTTAAGATCTATTCTTCAAATTCTTCTTTTTCTGGATCTATTTCAAGTCAATCTAATTTATGTTCATCTTTATTGACTAAAATATTTACATCAGAATCATCAAGCTGCTTATCTGTACTAACATATTCGACAATCTAATTTTCTATGTCACACTCTAAATCTATGGTGTACCCTTCATAGTCATCGTTGGATTGCAAAAGGCTTTTAATTTAATTGTCACTTCCAAATACGTGGCAATGTCTCATATTGTGAGGTATAGTTGGACAATGTTTAACCTCCACTATATATTGTTTGTTGGGGTCAGGAATTTACATGTGCTAGCTAAAAAGGCTAAATCATTAGCCAAGACATTTTCATTTCTGGGAATGACAGCAATATCATATTCTTCAAAATGTCCTAGAAAGTCAAGCACATCATTTCTGTAGGCTCTCAACCTAGGATGTTTCACAACATACTCTCCCTTGATCTATATTACAATTAATTTAGAATCCCCATGAACAACAATTCTTTTAGCACCTAAATTCTTCAATAATTGAAATCCTAAGAGAAGTGCCTCATATTTCAATATATTATTGGTGCAATGAAATTTGAGATTATAGGAATGACCCTCTGCATGGTTGTTCCATGAATTGTACACCCAAACACCTACCCCTGAACCTGATTTGCTACAAGAGCCATAAAAGATCATGTTCCAAAAAGGTTCAGTTAGAGTGTTTTGTTGCACAATTAGAGTTTGATTTTCATGTTTTTTTATCAATATCATTTTCTGCTTGAGTATCCTTTGCATCAATGCCTTCATCATTGTAAAGAATGAAGAGTCTATGTCGGAATGAATAGACTAGATAGGGTAGTTATGTGGTTTATCTTGACTGCTGACCATATACTTCATTAAAGTTTCCCTATACAATCTTCGTTGTTGACCAATCACTGGTATAGTGGCATAAGTCATGTCCATTTTCAGGGTTCATTGTAATTTTTCTCCCCATGAGCGTGACAACAACATGCCATACTTTGGGGGAATGTCAGCAACCACTATATCGATCACTAGACTTTTAGCAAGGATTTGGGCTAAAGTAAACCATGGGTCTTTGATAAGAACTAGGTACCTAACTTTGCTAGAATCAAAGGAATACAAATCTTTGTATTGTCTAGTAATGTCATGTCCTAGTCTTTGCATGATAGCCTTGCGCATTAAATTATGGGATGCACCTGAATCTAGCATAGCATTATGAAGAATTTTATCATGAATATTCAAACTAGCATCAAATGGAGGGGACTCCTTCTTGTGGTTTACCTTCTACTTCTGGCCCAAATAGGAGCTCAGGCTGATCAACACTCAAATTCACATGATCAGTTTTCTCCCCAACGTTTAATGCCTTCAATAGCTGAGTCATGTATACATTCTTGTTAATCAATTCAGTCAAGGGGATAGAAATTTTCAGCTTGACAAGTTCATTTTCTATACTGAATCGTGATTGATTTTTAAGCATGTTTGAAAAATCTGACTTATCAGCAACTAGTTTTGTGGCCAGTTCAGTTTGAGTAATTATGGAAGTTGTATCAATTGAGTTTTTCATAGTAGTCTCTCCTAGCTTCTTTCCAATATTCTTTGTGGTTTTCTTAGGAGGGATTTTCTATTTTTTCCTTGGGATCAGACTCAAAGACCTTTTTGACAGGATTTTCAACATTCTTTTTAGTTCCAATATCTTGATGTTTCTTACTTCTAAGATTATACTGCCTATGGACTTCCATTATGGCATTATCAAATCCTTGTTTGTATTCTTTTGACTCTTCAAAATTCATTTCAGTCTGGGCTATAAGAAAAATCTCTTGTTCCTCATGACTGAGGAAAATTATTTCATCATCACTTGTCCCTAAAAAATTAATTTGGTTATCATCCAAATCTTCCACAATTTTCCCCTCATCATCTGTGTAATTTTCCTAAAAAGGAGGCCAAATTTGTTGAACTGGTCCCTTTCCCTCTCTTTGTATAATTTGGGGAATATTTCTTCTAAATTTTTGGTTTCTAGTTTGTTGAACATTTTGGTTTTCTCTTGCTTGATTCTGGTCATTGATGCTCACTCTTTGCATCATTTGATTCACTACTCTGACTAGGTTATCAATCTCATGGCCAACAAAGAAGTAGAAGGTTCTTATTTTATGGTTACTCTGTGTTCAGACTTCAGTTTGGATTTTTGGCTAGGATGTTGGCTTCAACTTTAATTTCATTTTCCTGCATTTCTTCCAAAGTTTCCAAGTCTCTTTCCCTAAGTTGATACTCCATATTTACATCGAAACCATCTGGAAAATCAACTAGGGCTAGGCTAGGGGATGGCTTGATGTCTTGCGGAATGGAATTGTAAACAATATTGAATCTTTCAAAATACTCTTCCATAGTTTCATTGGGTTTTATTTTTAAACTTTTATATTCATTAGGAGTTGAAGTGGGTTCTTCTTGATCTCCCATCTTGCTAAAAAAAACTTCACGAAAAGTAGAAAGATTGGCTATACTTCTTGTAGGTAAACCCAAAAACCATTTCTTCAGTCACCTCTTAAGATCTGGGAAAACAATCTCATTTTAACATCGGCTTCGTCCACTTCTTGGATATCAAACACATCATTCATCCTATACACATGTTGTTGGGTAGTGTAAGCGCTAGTATTATCAAAACCCAAAATTTTGAATGGATAATCTACAACCATATCACTTAGCTAGCCTAGTAACACCAAGGGTGCATACCTTCCTACCATAATTGTCCTTGTAGATTGAGTTGAGGATGGACCTAGTGGAGGTGTAGTTTGGATAACTATAGGGGTAGTAGGTATAGTAGTTTCAGAAACTACAGGTAGGGAAGTTGAAACTATAGAGTGAGTAGGGCTGGGAGGCTGTAGATGTACAGACTAAGAAGACTGACTAGAAAAAGAGGTTGATGCAACAATTAAAGCAGAAATTTCCCAGATTGCTGAAAAAAAAGCTTATTCTGTAACTGGGTCCAAATACACAATATACTAACCATATAGTAACAATTTCACATCAATGGTTAAAGATTCAAGATCTGGATCTATATTCAAATAACATCTTTAAAACTTTTCAATAAATATACCTTTGATCCAAAACTAACCATAAAATGCCAAACAAACTTTGCTAAAAAGGCAAATCAAATTCTATATCTTGTAATTTCTCTGGGAGAGAATTAGACCTTGACAACGAAGTATTTTCCAGAGGACAGATTAATCTAGACAAGGTACTATTACTACCTTGACTCTCAGTAAATATTTTCTTTCTCACCATTTTCTCAGGGTCATCTACAATTTTAGAAGGGTTGGGATCAAGGTGAGATATAGTGTGAATTCTTTTCGGATCTAGGGCTATGAAAAATCATCACACAAAACTCAAAATTAAAATCAAATATACAACACATATCTAAGAAAAACAACCTCAGATCATGTATTTCATATTGGTACAACAATTGCTTACTGAAATATTGATTTTAAACTAGGGAATAATAATGTTTTGGATTAAAAAGTATTCTTGCCTAGTATGGTCACCACTATGTTATCATTATGTACTTTTGAGGTTGTGGGAGTAAATACATTGGAAAACATCAAAACCACTTTTGAAGTTGGGATCTAGCCCTACCAGATTCAGAGAGGGATCTCTCTTTATAATTTAGCTTGGTTTTTAAGTTGATTTTAGGTTAATTATGATTGGTTGGTTGTTTTTTTGAATTTGTTTGATTGGTTGGTTGGTTGATTTGATAAAATTACTTTCTTTCCATTAGGCTATGGAGTCAAATTAAGCTGGATGTTGCATCAAAAGTTTAAAGTAGTAATCACAGGAAAGCTAGTTACATTTACTGGATCTTTAATTTGAATTATGGAATGGAGAAAAGAGGTGATTTAGTATTGATTGAAAAGAATTAAAGAATTTCTCAATCAAACTTTAGAAGAAAACAAACGGATTTTAAATGCAGTTCAAATAAGGTGCTCAATAACATAACGTATTTCTCACATCTCATGTTCTACAATTAAATTTCAGATGATAAAAGATATAAAGAATAACAATGGAGACACAATTTACACTAAGAAAAACATCACTAGTTTATCGCAACACAAGTATCCTGTGAAGATTCTTTTTATTAATGATGATCCAACAACGTGGAAAAGTATAGTGCTTGATAAAAAAGTTAAAATGATTAGGAAATAACCCTCAATACTTCGACTCTAATGAAGTATTTAAACATGATTTGTAAAAAAGATTACAATTAATGCCTCATTGACATGGAATTCGATTATTAACTTCAAACTAACATAAATGAATAATGCGACCAAAAGACGTGAATTGGCGAAGTGATCTGGACATCTGGCATGATTTGGTGGAGAACAGTTGTTTAGTGGCCACTATTTGTGTGTCACGCTGGTGAAGTTGGCCCTTTCTTTAATCCTAGAATTCATATATTTTATCCCACCCCTCCTCATCTAGAATGGCATTTTTTGTTACTTTGTGGTAGATCTCATCTACCTTAGTATACCGAGCGAATGTGGGTTTTACTTCAAAAATGTGTTTTTCTCATGGTGGACGAAACTCATGTTGTTCATAGCTTCATAAAAAGATCTCCTATCATAGCACTTTGATGTGGGAAGACTTGGTCGTTCCTTTGTAATGTCTTTCAACTTCTTCATATAGTCTTCCCTGGTCATCAGCTTGTCATTGATCACAAATAAAGAAGGCAAGCCTTTCTTATTTAATGCTTCTATTTTGGTGAAAAACCTGTTAACTATTACCTCCAAAGTGTGACATTTCTCTGTCAGCTACACAACCAAGTTTTGTTTTGTCAGAACTTTCTTTACTTCTAAGATTGTTTCTATTCTCTCATATATTCCCAAATCATCAAATTCATATTTGTTTTTATAGTTGACAGATTTGATGATGTGGTTGGCCGTGGTAGGCATTTCTCCCAATTCATTGTTGATAGTGCAAATGGCCTACTTGGCATTCTCCATGAACTCTTTCTGCTCAAATATAATCTGGATACAATGCCAGATTTCATCCCTTACCTCAATGATGTTGTTCCATATAATTGCTTTGACTTGGGCCAATATGTTGCCAACAAAGGACTCAGTTGCTGATTTCCTCCATATTTCTACCTGGTTTTGAGCTCTCTGTAGCTCTGCTAAATGGAAAGTCTCAGTCTTTGTCTTCTAACCTTGTAGAAGATTTACCTGAGCCTACAATATTTTTAATTCTTCAGTTTGGAGAGACATATTCTACACTACACTTTCTAACTGATTTGTTGCAACCCCTATGCTTGTTGTAGAAGATGTAAATGTAGGAATGGTGCTGATAGACAATGCTTCCAAGGGGACAACAACCATTTTTGTAGCTTCTCCTTTTCTTTGATTATATTTTCCATCTTTGTCTCCATTTGATTCAATTGTGAACTCTGCTCCATGATGAGCTTCATCATGTCTGCTTTCTGTGACATTATTTGTTCAATGTCCTTGGCCAAAGGATCTTATGTGGCTTGTAATATCAAGTGCTGCCTTAATGTTGATGTGTCGTATTATTTTTCCTTACAAGCTCTTCTATAGCATCTACACTGACATCTATAGGTATGAAGTATGATACCCCTATTGGTATTAACATAATTGATTATGTGATGTTAATGGTAGATTTTACATTATCAGATGGTGTACAAAACATGGTTTCACTCTCCATGTTTGAACATACTTCGGCCACTGGAACTACCCTGGATAATGTTTTCCTTTCCACTACATCCTTGACTTACCTTGTCTCCCACCCCTATCCTTAATACCCCCCACTCTTCCACCCCCAGTCCCCGTCTATTATTCCTTATTCATAATCCACATCTTTTGAGCAAATTTCATCTTCGTCCTTGTATTAGTAGATAGAACTAACAAGACTAAGGGAGTTTCAGTCTCAAAATGGTGGACAATAGAAACAATTACGAGCTTCGTTCAAGGATCAAATCCTTCTATATTGGTATCTTTAAAAGGAAATTTAGCAAAGGATGCCCCTTCAATTGGACATGTTGGAAGAAATTTTTTCTATCTAAGTCTCAACAAACAGAAATAAACAACATAAACTAGGTAAACAAAATACCATTATAGGGGCTCTTGTTTTAAGAAAGCCCCTATGGGGGTTCAAAAATGGCAATCTTATCACTCAATTATAGGGTCCGAACAAAATTACCAATTTAATGGGAACTATACCAAGTTCTCACTTTTCTATAGGTTGCAACAAAACATCCAATTTTGAAAAGTGTTGACTCATAATTCATCTTTTTCCTTGGAATTTTTTTTTATGTATTAAATATGCACATTTTTTTCAATGTTAGTGATTTTCATGCCAATTTTGAAAAGTGTTGATTCAACATCAACCCCCTTTTTTAGGCTTATTTTTTATACTTTAATTTTTTTTATTATTAAGTATGGATAATAATTTTAAACTATTCATGATTTTCATGCGAAATTTGAAAAGCATTATGGAGCATCAACAATATTTTATTTTTTATTTTTGGATATTTTTAAAACTTTAATCTTCTTCTTATTTTTATGTCTTAGGTATGCACATTTTTTTTAGATATTAGTTATTCAACATGTTTCAAGTTGTCTTCTTCTTCTTCTTTGTTTTTCTTCATGAAATGTATAGTTGTGAGTGTGTTTTCAAGTTTGTGTTTTTGTTTTTCAAGTACTAAAATTTTCATTTTTTTTTTCAAAGTTAAAAAATGTATATAAATAATGTTTTGAAGTTAGGATTTTTTATAGATTTATGTATCATTAATAATACCTTGAATACACATAAAATAGTTATCACTAAAAATATTAATTTTAAATTATTGATTAAAAAAACACATTTTGCATAGACATGTAATTAGAAAAGTACATATCTTAGGACTTTTCGCTAAAGTGACACATCAAATAAATTATTTTTATGGAAAAAATGAACATAAAAAATTGAAACAAT
This sequence comes from Pinus tabuliformis, assembly GCA_031772625.1. Taxonomy (NCBI): domain Eukaryota; kingdom Viridiplantae; phylum Streptophyta; class Pinopsida; order Pinales; family Pinaceae; genus Pinus; species Pinus tabuliformis. Next base: position 1,065,933,348 of record CM062811.1, read on the forward strand.
ACAAATATTATGAAGTTTATGTCCAAAATTGATAATATTGATGGTTTTTCCAAAAATAATGATTCACATAAAATTTTAAGTAAAAATAACAAAATTAAAACTTGAATGTTTAAAAAAAATAAAAAATAAAAACCAAAAAAAAATGAAAATATTATGCTTAAAATAAAATCAAATGAAAACAAAATTTAAAAGAAACAACTAAAAACATTTTAAAAGATTGAAAAAAAACATTAAATATACCAACAAATAATAAAATAAAACAATTGAATTTAGTTAAAATCAATATATAAAAAAAGGAAAGATTTTTTGTTTTTATTAAAAGTAGAAAAATATTAAACAATTTAAAAAAATGTTGAGAAATTAAAAATTTAAAAACAAAACAAATTAGAAAAAAAGTATTAATAAAT